>WBMZ01013396.1:0-550466 GCA_013400975.1 Atrichornis clamosus | reverse complement strand
CCCTCCCCTCCCCTCAAGAGCTACACTTTTGTGATCAGGCCCTCAAGAGAAGCAACTAATTTTTAAGGTTGGTTTTTAAATGCTACCTACAGTGAAATTAATTCAAGCAGAAATCCATTCTGGTGTAGGAAGAGCATGTATGATATATCCACTCCTTGCTTTTGCATTCAAGCCTGGTGCAAGCTATCTGTGCAGGACTGACAGCATCCTTGTTATCATCTAAAGGACAGTCCTCAGCAGTCAATCAAAAGCCCAAGGTTGAAAGAAGCTGACATAATGCCCATCAAAGTCTTCTCATTAAAACTGATTTCAGATTGCAAGTTGACTCTCCTTGACCAGAATGACTCCGTGGATGTTCATGTAGGGTATAAGGCATTGCTCAGACAGTTGGTAGCCCCAGCAGCGAATTGTGCAACATTCTGTACGGCCAGAGGGTCAGATGAATTCTGGGATGTTCCTTGCATGTTGTCTGAGGCCAAAGTATCTGGTATTCCGTTGTTTCTGTTTTATTAATCGGGGTGATATTTAAGTGCCTCTGAGATATCATTGGTAAGGATGACTTCTACGATAGCTGACTGCCTAACTCAGGTTATAAATTCTCACTGCTACAGCCTCTCCCACCACATATATTTCTCTTCTTCCTATCTTTTTTTCCTGATGTCATTATCACCTCTTTCAAAAATAATCCTACATCCTTGAGGTCAGGGTGTCTTGCCAGTGAGGCTTTCTGTAGACTGTACCACACAGCAGTGCACAATATTGTTTTTTTAGCACATCATATTTACTTCCATGTTTTAGTACAATTAATCTGTCAACCCTCTCTGGTTATGCATTTTGCAAAAATAATTTTGTTGGGTTTATTTTTTTATTCTCCTCTTATTTTGCAGAATTACTTTCCTTTTTATGAGATTGAATCAAGTATTATTTTGAAAACAAAGCAAATTTTTTCTTTTGGAGGGAGGAAACATTAATAGCAGAACTACACTAATCCTACAATGTACAGGATGGACCTAAAGTATTTCAATTTTCTAAACAACAGTGTCTTTCCTTTGCTGGTTGCATTACAATGTTGTATTCATAAAGCTGCAGTTCACACCTTGAAGTGACATTTTCCAATCTCAAAACCAGAGAATTTGCTTAAATTAGGCAACTTTTGTGCCACCTAGTGGCTCCTCCTCTCTGAGAAATGCGTCTGGTGTTCCCTTGTCTAAAATTCTGCATGCCTCTGGTCTTTAAGTATATAGAAAACCTTTAGCAGTAATAAATCGTGAACTAAGGAGTCAAAGCCACATACTTCAACTATGAAGATTATCTTTTGATATCTTGCAGTTTTTATTTGGCCATTTACCCCTTATCTCTGCAAGCATTTATCCATGGCTGGCCTCCTCTATGCAGAGAGAATTATCACAAATGTGAATCTTTTTATTATTGGAGTTTATTTCTGAGACGAGATCTTGTCATTTCCAGTTGCTTTACACTTAGATACTTTGATGATCTCAACAGATGAGTCTTCAGTTCACCCTTATTCTTGGGGTCATTGAAAAGCGAACAAATTGCCACCACTTTGTCACTCAGTGGAGCTAAAAGTCAGTATATAGTAGGAAAGGTGATCAGCCTTTTCAAATAACTATACTGTTAGCTGTACTAGCCACAGTTTTTTGACCCTTACTTCTTGAAGTCAGTCACCTCCATCTATATTTGGGCAGTAAATCAGCAGTAGAGCTAACAAGTTCCCAGAGGCTGCAAAGATGGACAGATCCCATTGGCTTCAGAAGGAATTTGAGATGCTGGCAGTGTTAGCCCATCCTACATCTGATCTCAAGATAACTGTTGTGAGAGTCCTAAGAATGCATTTTATCCCTGTGGTTCCAAGGGTGCGCTTCAGACTCTAAATCCCAGCATCCAGTCTAGCCAGGCTGGCTCCTATTCCAGCAAACTCTTTGGGTGAGGAGTGTAAAGTGTAAGCCTAAGGCTAAGGGCAGAGTGCTTTCACAGGCAGCAATGGGAAACAAGCAGGGGCTGCCAAGCACTGAGAAAATCTGCCTTGAGCTGTGTTTGAGAGACTGTGCACTTCAGTTACATCATCCCATAAGGACACTGAGTTTCACAGACCCACTGAAGACCAACATTTATGAGAGATCCACTGCTGGACACGGGCAGTCTTACTCATGCCTGTTTACAGCACAAGCCAGATTTTCTCCCGTAGTCTGTATCACAGTGCCATCTGGATACAACTCAAAAATTCAACATCTATCACTGATTTAGTTAGGAAGAACCAGGTCATAGGTTCTTTTTGTAGCTGTCCTTCTGTCCTTTACCTGACAGAGTCTGATGAGTGGGACTGCAATGTTTATTTGCATTAGAAGATCTAACTCCTTCTTCCCCAAATCTTCACCGTACCCTGGGATACTCTATTTGAAAAAGGACTTAATTATGATTATATTCATTTACAAAGACCACTGATTTGAGAAATGGCCCAAATAATAAGTGCTGTCAGAATAATTACAAGAATATGAGGCTAGCAGTAGTGATGTTTGCTCTGCTAATTGTACTTAATTTACTGTGAAGTTTTTCAGTGGCTCCTGTAGCTTTGAGTGCACTGAGTTGTGGTGCTGCTGTGTATACCGGGGGAGAACCATCAGTGAGGTAGTCCAGTGAGAACCATTATTGAAATGATCCTACGTGGCAGATTCTTCAGTGCCTTTGTCACACACAGCCAGTGCTGTGGGTGGCTCTGCTCTTGGGAACACAGCCGCTCTTCACAAGGTGCAATGGGAAAACCAGCAAGCTCCAAACTGCCACTGAGTGCACGTGTGACGACTTTATTCTATTTCCTTCCTTGCTTAAGGCCTTGAACTGACCTTTCTCATCATGGAAAATTGTGGATGTGTTTGCCAGGGTCTGAACTGGATGCCTGTTTGCAATGGATGCTGACAGACAGCAATGCTGGGACAGTCACATACCTATAGGCCACCATGAGGCCGGGAATACATTCTCCACTTGTAACTGGCTCAGATGTTTGCCTGTTACATATTCTCTCAGGGGACCTCATGGGAGTTTTTCAAAAGGAAAGACTCCATCTTGAGGGAAACAAAATATTTATTTGGGAAATTAAAAAAAAGAAACACTAGGGATAAAAGAAAACTTAGAAAGAAAAAATGAGTAACACACTGAACCACAACCCCAGTTGTCAATGACTGATTTTCAGGCTACTTGCCAAGGAACAAGTTCATGGAATAATTATCTTCTATCTCTTTGCGTGCAAGTGTGTATATCTCTCCGTCCTTAGTAAATTTTGAGTCTACTGATTGATATCAGCAGAATTTCATGGAACAATAGAGATCTCTGAGACATTAAGCAACTTTTATGAGGGCATGTTGGAGGAGAAAGGTGCTACTGATATTCCAGTCTAGGCAAAATACTTAAATCAGAGCTTTTACCTTCTCAGGCAGCAAAGCTAAAAGATACAAATCTTTAAACTGTCAATTGTAATGCTCATGGTCCTATTAAAAAAAAGGAAAACATTTGGGACCTAACCTTTTGTCTTTTAAAAGCAAGATAAGACTTTGGTGAGTATGGGCAGACTCAGCTCCGTGAAATCACTATTTTGATTTAGATCAGTAGAGCTGACAGTGGCTGAGCTGCATTTACCTCCCTGCTTCTCCTCCAGGTAGAACAATGGACCCAAGCTATCCAGGGGGTCAACAATGTTAAAAGCTTTTAATGGATGGACTCATGACCATCAAGCTCATCTGACATTTGAGTGTGGGCTGAAAAAATCCAGTGTTGTGACATGTGCTAAACTCCTCTTAAATCTCAGGGCAGATGACAGCAGCTGTTGCACTGGTTAAAACTTCTCCTTTTAGTCTCTTCTGCCTGTTACCTGTTTTGCATTAGTGAGGCTGACAAGACCTCTAATAAGATCACCTGCCTGTTGTTTCTCCCCTCCCTCCCCCCACTAGATAGAGATCAGTGCAGGCAAGGGGAAGAAAGAGGATTGATTTAGATGGACCTAAGAAAAGTGTACTCATCTGAAACCAGGTGTTCCTAAAGCCTGCCATAAGATTTATTGCAGTCTGCATCAGGCAGCCCACACTGAGCATTCCTGAGTAATTGGGATTCAGTATCCTACCATCTGATGGGCACTGACCTCTCCTTGCAATCTCTAAGTGTCTGAGCCTCTTTATTCCATATTCCATCCCCCAACCCACCTTTTCTGTCACATCCCAGCAGATACTTTATGACATGTTGCCATGCCAGGAAGCCGGCATGAACAATATTACACTGCACCCAGCCTGGGGCTACTGTGAGAAATGGTCAAGTACCTGAAGTTTAAGCTAAATAATATGATTTTAATGAGCTCGTGTGGGCTACAGATCAAAAGCATAACCAAAAGGTAAAAAGTTCAGTCAGCTTTTTCTGTGTGCAATAAGAATGACCAGAGCAACTTTCCATTGAGTTCTTTTGCAAGATTACCAGAAAAAAAGTCTCGAAGGGACTGGGTAGAAGAAAGTATTTCTTTTAAGCAGTTTCGACCTCAAATTAATTCAGAGAAAGTGCTATCCACTGCTATACAAAATTAACCTGATATACCTTTGCAGGTACTGGCTGTTCTTTTGACTAGACCAGGAGTCTAACATGGACTCGCTGTGGTTTACATTAGGAAATTTGCTGTTGTTTCAGATATTGTTTTGGCAATTTTGGGCACTTGTTGATTTTTCCAAGCTGCAGTTTCAAATAAAACTATGAACCCTGTGTGTTAAAAGTACTTGTTATTGGTTTATGACAATAACAACACAACTCAGTTCAACCAGTCCCCTTGTGGAGTGCCACTGATCACTGGCTCTCATTGATTATCTTTTCAAGAATTTATTTTCCAGTCCTGCAAGTCTAAGAAACATTCCAGCAGCACCTGTGAACACAAAATTGGTTTAACTCAGTAGGAAAATTGAAGGACGCTTGTCAGTGATATTCCCTGAATTTCAGGCTTTCACCATCAGGGTAAACTAACATCTGCAGAATCCAATAATCTCCAGAATCTTTTAGGAGTTTAGCACTGAGACAAAAAATGGAGCATGCGATTACCAGAAAAAATGGAGCTGCTGGAAGCTGCTGGAGCTGAAATCTGGTCTTAGCATAGCCACAGTTTATGATATCATTAATCACTGTTTAAAGGCATAATCACCTATGTTTTGACGTGTTTATGCCATAGGTTTCCACTGGTCTTTCTCTGCCGAAGCCAGGAATGTACTTGGACTTTATTTTAGAAGTCACATTTTGCTGAGTGGTATACAAATGATCTACCTACACTAGCAAAGGAGTGGTTTTGCTGAGAAAATGAAACACAGGACACTTAGATGAAAGAAGCAGCAGGAAGGTCATGCCTGCTGTATAACTACTTTTGCCCTAACACTTCTACCCACATACTGTGTCACTTCCATACTGTTACATTGAGAGTCACACTTTCACAGAACATTTACATGTAGGCCAGGCTTGAATTAATCAAAAGTCTTTGGCGATCTTTGGTGTTAATGAATGGCAAAACCAGGTTACTTTCAAGACTAGTAGATATTTAATACCCTGTCTTGGTGTAGAGAGAGGGCCTGCCATGCTGATTTAGCTGTTATACATTTTGATGTTCAGGAAGATATCAGAAGGCTAAACTCAATTAGCCAAAGATACTGTACTAGGGCTGATCTTTTGTTCATGGCAAACGTCCTGCTGATGTTATTTAAAATCAACAAGTAAGATCATTCAGCAACTGTGCAAATCCCTGGGAAAATGGAGCTGAGCCATTAAACATTATCAAACTAAATGCACCGCTAGACACGGTGTGTGCGAACATTTAAATTTTTATACAAGTGGAACTTGTTTCAGAACAATCATAGCAATGTTTATAACACTCATTATCACAGTTTCTAAATGGATTTTCCTAGTTGAATGTATTTTCTTCCTTAAATATATTGTGTAGACAAAGTGCTCCAGCTTCATGATATAGGCAAAGGCTAATGCTTGTTCACTGTGTCCTGTACAGTCTTCATGTGATGCACAGTTTTCTCCAATATCTTTAACTCTAGTGATAACTCTATTTTGGAAGTTAGTATGCAAGTGTGAGCACCAAAATAGGGCATTCAAATCCCCCTTTTAGGTACTAAGGTCAGAAAGCACTATAGAGGTTCCCATTTCATCTGCTGCTCCAGACAACAACAGAGTGTAGATATTTTGGTCATTTTACTAGGAACATAACTGAAGGGAAAGAGAGGGCACCGTTTGTATTAATACAGTGAGAAGAATTACTGCCTAGAATGTGTTCTTAAAATTCTTCTGCTTTCTGGACAACTTGCAACCACGGCAATTTTTCTGCTGTTTTATATCTGTAAATCGTGGTCCCTTTCCCCTCATATTTAAACATCATTAATTGGGAAAAGGCAAATAGCAAGGCAAAAAGGTAAGCATTACAAGAGGCTAAAAGCAGGATTACAACCCTGGATACAGTCTGGGGCTTCTCAGTAGAGGAAATGTTGGATCAAATCCAGCACAGGACCATGAGGATGAGTAACGGTTTAGAGCATTGCGTGAGAAGAGGCTAGGAGAGCTGGGACTGTTCAACCTCAAGACAAGAGGATGCAAGGGAATCCTGTCCAGGGAGATTGTATTAGCCTATCTCTGGAGGCCCCTTCCATCCTCAATGATTCTATGATTCTGCGAAAAGCTTCAATACAAATGTTTCTGTTGCCATATAGCAACAGTGAGAAAAGATTAAAATGCTCTAGGGAAGGTCTAGACAACATTTAAAGTAAAACTGTAAATTAAAAGTAATCAAAAAGTCTCCTTAATTCATCCCATACTTAATATTAAATTTAACCATAACCGATTTTTGGAAGAGGAAAGTACTGGCTTTTATTTTACATTAAATATGTTCACCAAAAACCATGCAATTATTTACATTAGTACTGATAAAACAGAAGTTTCCCAACTCAAATGTAAGCTAGAAAAGGATTAGTGTGAAGACAAAGTGAAATTAATGTGGCCATTTATCATTTTTAGTGATGATTATTTGGGAATAAAACACAGATTTCATGACTCTGGCAGTAAGATTCCTCTCTAGGAGTAACCTGCAGTGAACATTTGCCTACTCTTGTGGAGAAAGATTTTGCTTTCTGGCAGAGAAACACTCTTGTTCCATGGCCTTTATTAAAGTTTAAAAGAAGTGTTGACTTTTTCCTGTATTTCATGCTGAGGAGGGAAGAAACAAACTTCTCTCTGAGCTGACCTTTAGGAGATGTTGTGTTGCCTAAAGCTCTGTCATTAAACATAGCAGTGAGCACTAATGTTTATGATAGAATGTTAAAAAAGAATCTAAACAATAGGAACCCCTCTTTACTTTTCTGCTTCACCCTGCTGTCCTAAAAATATATGTATACTATCCAGGGTCACTTTGTAATTTGTGTGCATGCATATATTTTATGCACATAAAAGAATCATATGCATTATTTGTAAACATCTGTGTATGTTCTAATAATCAAAAGCATTCCTTCAGGAGTGGTATCAAGCAGGAATGTGTGGCTGTGGTTTCAGTACTATTTTGCTGTTTGTTTATATCAGTAAAACTTCAGACCCTGGCTTCCCTTTTGCCCTCTAAGCATTACGATCAACAGTACAGGGTGCAATAGAAATAGAAAAAAAATACTTTCTTCTGCCAAATATCAGCTGCCTTCATAAGATCACATCTTCTGATTTTTTCTTAACTATTTTTTTTTTGGTGCATTTAAGGCCTGAAAGCAGTGACCCTGTTGCTAAGCAACTGAGATGCTTAGGCCTCAGCCCTGGTGGTTGAGATGAAAAAGGTCAATTAATGTGTCAGGCCTGTCCTTATCAATATGCTACTGTGGCACCAACTTTTATTTCTTTACAGTAATGTATCATAATAAGTTTTGTAGGTCTTTATACTGCAGATCTCCTTTTGAATAAAAGCATAACTAAGACTTGAGGGTATGTCTGATATAACAGAAAATGTAACCATAAAAAAAAGAAACCCAGAATAGAAATCATCTGACTGCTGACTATCCTGCTGTGCTGCCTGAGGCAGTTACACATTTCCATTGAGTTATTTTATGATCAGGCCAGTATGTTATTGAAATATTATCTCTTTAGCCTTTCTCATTCTGATAAGAAATGACAGGCTCTCAGAACACTAATACACATGGAGAACAAAATATGGAGCTGTGGAGAAAATTCAGTTGGGGCAAGGAACAGCAGCTCAAGTATATTCCTATTAAAACTTCCTCACCAATCTTGTGCTGGGTTTTAAATAACTGTCCCTTTTTTTATTTCAAAGTGAGCATCACAAACCTTTACTCCTAGTACTAGTACTACTACTACTGCTACTACTACTACTATCACTATTACAAAATTTTGTCAAATAATTTAGCAGAATGAAGTACTTACTGTATGGAAAGTCTCCCACATTCGGAAACACTGTTGTTTTAACAGGCAGTCAATGGCTCATTACCAGATTTTTGAAGCATTTAGAGGTGTAATCTAAAATCCACTGTTTGTTCCTATTGTCCTCATCTGTCCATTGGTCAGGCTCCTGGCTGAGAACCTCTCCCCCTTTCAGGAAACTATCAAAGGTAAACAGCTACATAGGCTTCTACGGAGAGTGTTGTTGGCAGTGCTCTGATCACTTTGGGATCAAGGGGTGATGAAGGCAGCAACCTTCCTCTCTTCCAGGATGCATGGTGCCTGGGACAGTGTCAGCAGGCACCTTCTCCTTTCCCACGTACTCAGGGTGGGAGTGAAGAAGTACTCTGAATGCCCCAGGAATTTGGCAGCACCCTCTGCACAATCAGGTGCTGCTGGTAGGGTAAAGTGATGGCATCGTGCATTAGCTGGTACTGGGATGAGCAGTGCTCAGACAAATTGCCGTGAGGGGAAAATTATTTTCACACAGTGATTTGAAAACACAAAAAATGCTTTGGCTGCATTACTGATCATTCTTCTTGTCCAAGTGCTATTAGGGTCACAAGAAAACTTAGTTTTTCTTATTTTTGACAGTTTTTTCTGCTCAAATACTGCACTATCAAGAGTGATGCTCAGAGCAGATGTTGATGGACTGGGAGTGCCATTTCTTGCCTGCTCTTTGCACTTCCATCAAAGTTATCCTGTTGCTTAGGGCAGGAAAAAGCAATCTGGGCAAGGTCCAAGTGCTTAATTATGTATTCATTCCAGCAGTAATCAAGGATTTCATCTAGGAATGATGGTGGTTTCCATGAGTGATCCTTTTTATGGGTAAGATAGTGTGGAAGGGGCTTGGTGAGGATCTTTCTAATGCCCTAATGCCTACTGTTAATCTATCCTATTCTGCAGAAAATAGGAATTAAAAGCTGGAAAAGGTACCCTGCTCTTAATGCCTTAGCTACTCCAGAGAGACATCCTCTAGAAGACCATTTTGCTGCTGTCAGACGAAAGAAATGCAAACTGTAACCTTTTACATCTTATTTGCAGTCACTTCATGATTTCAGGTACATAAACGTTACCTGGTTAATTACTGTTTATAGATAAGAATAAAACTAAAGGTCTCACTCCCTGTTTTGAAGGCATGACTATCCCTTCTCTTCCCCACACCTCCTATCCCAGTTAAATAACTTGCTCTCATGAAGTTCCTCCTGAATTTATGTCAATGTAACACTAGATACAAAGCCTGCAGTTGTTACCCTGCTTCAGAGAGTGGGATTTTGTATCCCCTCTGTTCTTATACCCCAGGTACATAATGGCATAAACTGACCTCCAACTAATTTGGAGCGAGGACTCTCAGCTGTTCAGCCCAGTTTCCCTGCAGTTATGATGCTCATGTGTGTTTTGCTTCCTTGTTTTATAGCATTAATGGAGAAGCAGATGTTGCCTTCCTCCCTGCAAATGCTATATACAGTGAATCATCTTAGCCTCTCTGTAAAATTTTAACTTAATGGAGTCCTGGCATTTGTGATGAGCTGAGGAACTTAATTTTATAGAACAACCTATTGAACAAGCTGTTCTTGGACATTCCCATCTCAACTAAATGTTAAAAGTATTAAAATTCACATTAGCACAAAAGGAAATTTTGCATGGGTAATCCTTTAATACAGTGTTTTATGGCTCTATTAGCTGCACAGCAGCTGGTGACATGATGAATTTAATCCATTAAAAAATTCAGTAAGAGGTTTAAAAGTCAGATTTTAAAAACATAATCTTGCTGCAAGGGAAGAGAACTTCTCCTCAGGGCCAGAGACATGGGGAGTTCACAGTGTGGCAGGTATACGAAATACACCTGCATGACAAGCTTTCATATGCTTATGGTTTCACACCTAACAGAGAGCTTATGGTGATGAAAAAGAACACGGGAGCACACAGGAATTCTTAAGGAGTGTGTTTAAGTATTGCATCTGTCCAGCTTTCTCTCCATCTCTCTTTATTTTTTCTATTAAGGGATTTAATACTGTAGAGTTAAAAGGCCTCCTTTCTGCTTTTTTAATATGTATTCCATACAAAGGCCACAGCACAGGAACTATTTACTTCTCTTTTGAAGATTTACTACCTGCCAAAGCCTGGTAGAACTAGAAAATTCCTGTGTTTGCTACATGAAGAAAAATTACAGATTTCTGAAAAGCCCCTTGGTTTTTTTTTTCCATACAAAGATAGAAGTTAACATGTTAGTGTGTCACATATGTTTTATAAATGTGTATGAATACACAGTCTTGCCAAGTTCTTATTTTACCATGATATTTAGTAGCCTTCTTGAGCAAGCTCCTACAGTCACAGAGATTTAGTAAAACTCTGAGCTTCCATTCACTAGCTTTGCTTAAAAGTTTCTTTGCAGAGGCAAAGAACCACCTGAAAACATGAATTCAATTCCTACAGGCTTGTAATCTAAAAAGTTAATAAAAAGTACCTAAAAATTAATTATTATTTTAAACTGTGTTATTTTTAGGACACTTTAATTATGTTTGGAGCCCTCTTCCAACACTGTTGGCAGTGTTATTATCATATATCCTTGTTCTTTGCCAGCCTTCTGGAATCAGCTCTTTATGAAATTATACTGACTAAAATTAATTTTTCTTGTCTGTGCAGTTTCAGTAATGATTTCCCCATAAAAATTTTTCACCAATCACTACATTCTTCTGGATTAGTTATTTTGCCTGGCACAAATACATTCTAGCTTCCCTTCCCAAACATTCACCTTTGCCAGGTTTCCCTGGAGAAACACTACATGGACTTTAAATCAGGGTAAGCACGCTTCTTTGTGTGACCCGGTTGGTAAATTTTATTTATTGTACATCTGATTATGATCTATGATGTCCTGTTGCAGGTAATAAAACAATAAGAGACACTTTAAATAAATAATGAATCAGTTCTTTAACCAATCCAACTATGTCAAGGAAGACTCCACAGTACTTTAGTAACATTGCCCTTTAAATTCTTTACCAAGTTTAAGAAAAATTCCATAGACTGCTGTTCTTTTGTGTATTTCTTCCCTCTGCCTTCAGAAATGAAGTGTAGATGAGAAAGAATTGTAGCGACAAGGTACTCAGATTGATTGAAAACAAAACCAAGAGAAACATCTTTTTGTTCATTGTATTTGATATTATGTGACATAATTTTAATTTTCTTCTAATTGATTTTGTGCTTCTTACTTTTCATCTGTATGCATATAAAAGTAAGCTTCATTACAAAAGTTGTTAAGAAGGAACTCCTGAAGAAATTGCATTTAGTTGAAAAAAAACCCCAAAACCCTAGCAGGAATGTGTGTTCTAATTTGAGCTAGATAAAGGCACATCTACATGCTCAAGTTCCTGATGATGTGCAGTAGCTGTGCCCATACTCAAAATAAACTCATGAATTGCAGTCTAGGAATATCCAGAGATGAAATGATAACTGCTATGTGTAGATATGCAGAGAGATTTATTCATAGAAAGCCATTATAGTATTCAACTTCCATCTTGTTTATGGGCAGATCTTTCATCGTATACTTTCTGATCACTTGAGGACTGTATTTCACTAAAAAAAGCTCATGTAGATACTCTGTTTGGCAACTGCTGCACACATCCATTGTATTAGGACAGGAACCATGACATTCTTGAATTTTGGAAGGACCTGTGGACATGAAAGTATGTAGAATGCTGTATTACAGTGTCCTATTTCCCTTCTGTTTCAGGAAGTCTAAATTGGGGGGTGTGGTGTGTGTATGCACAGGGGAATTACAGGTGGCTCTACACTTGTTTGCCATATACTTTTATGGCTATGCCTGGCATTATTTCTCTGTTGGTATTGACTGTCTCCTTCGGACAGCTGCCCTCAGTGCAGTGAGTTGGGTAGGTCAGTATGGAGCTGTGTCTTTACTGATCGAATCTCCAGAGTGGGGAGGTTATTAGGGTGGTATATTTAATAATCACGAAATGTGTACTTGGCTGTCCTTAACGAAATCCTGAGATTTTGCAAAGGACAAAGACAATCTAAAAAAAGGGAGAGAGATCAAAATAGCAAACAAAAGCAGTTTAGAAACACACACGCTCCTAAAGATCTCTGCCGTGCTTTTCCTTAAAACCTATTTCCAGATAAACTGGTGTGAAGGTTACAAGATTAGCTGAGAGAATACATTGTCCTTTGTCTCCTAAAGTGCTCTGGTTGTTTAGAATATATCGATTTGTATGACTTTTTTGGTTTGTTAATTACAGTAGTGTACAATGCAATTAACATCTCCAAAAGCACAGAATGAACTTCCTTGAGATGAACGTAATTACCAAGTAGCTAAAAATCTAAATTCAAACTACAGTAAATCACCTCCTACAGTGCAATTAGTAAAGAGAGAAATAACTTATTTGCCCTTTTAGAGTCATGAAACTTGTTATAACACACCCTTAGCAATATATTAAATTTAAAATTAGATTTATCAGAGTAGCATTTACTGGCAAATTTGATTCTTTTTTTGTTGTTACAGTGTGTTTCACAGATGGTTGATTTATAGACATTCAAATAGCTGACTGTATTTCACACTTTCAGTACCATGATTTTTAAAATAGAAAGATTTAGAACAGAAAGAATAATATATTCACAGAATGATTTGCATATATGTATATATAAAATATATATATGCAGACATACATAACTTTGCATTTTAGAACTGTGAAAACTTGATAAAACATCAATTAATAAATGTCTACATCACTTCTGTGAAGTAGACATTGTTATTACACTCACAAAAATAATAGGGAAGGGCTTATCAAATGTAAATGGGTGGTTCTTAATGTTTTTATTATTGAGACACCCAGTTTAAAGTGTTTACTGTACAGCATAAAAGTATGTGCCTATAGGCATTTTCTGAAAACATGCATTCTACTTACAATAATAAAATATTACATCCTTTATTTTGTTACTGGAAACTGCTATGGAAAAGAGCAGTACCTCTTATTTGATAATGTCAGTTAACTTTCTGCTAAGTTTACGTTGTACATTCTTTTAAATCTTTCATTTGAATCATGTTTGAATTTAGCATGATAGATTTGTCTGCTTGGTAACTCCATTTTGTGTAAAAAAACCAGAAAGGATATTGCGATATAAATTAATGTCCAATTTCAACTATCTCTTGATTATCATCTAGCCAGTTATTAAAAAACTTTTCTAACTTTAAGAACACATACTGCCCTTATAAACTTTCCATAAAAAGGAGGTAATGGATTTGATTTGACATAATATTATAATTGCCTGACCAATCTGTGTGGACTGCATCAAAAGGAGAACTCTGAAAAGTGAGACAAACATGGCTATTTACACTGCTTTGTGCTAGCAACTTCTCAAGTGGGCCATGAACAAACAAACAAACAAAAAATGACCAAATTTTTAATAAAAATCCCAAACTGCCTAGAAAAGACAATTTTATTAGTATATGTTCCAAAGTGGTCTAACCTTATACAGGAAGACACCCCAGAAATTGGATGCCTTTATTTTATGCTTCTAATTTTGATATTGAATTAATAGAAGTTATATTTAAAGAAGTGAAGTAGTGCAAAAAGTCACACATGGAAGGAGAAACAGAGCTCTACAGTTGTTTAAATTACCATGTTTCTTAGCTTCATCACCTTAGGTAAGTAGTTAAGCATGTGCAGCCATCGTATGCGATTTGAACAGTACCTGCACATTGCCTCAGCTCTTATCGAGCTCTTTACTGCAGATGTTCAAACATGTGAATAACAGGGCCAGGTACATGTTTTTTTCAGCTTTCAGGACCATTTGGAAGGGAACAGCTATTCCTTGTAAGTTTTGATTATTTTCCCTAGAGCTACCAACTTTGAAGACCACAGAGCAGCTACCAGGGACACAGTCATGCTCCCTGTCTTTGGGAAGGACAGACTGACAAGAATATGTTTCTGTAATCTCTGTTTCCTGCTGTTTCACTTTCAGATGAGGAGAGAGGTGGTGTTCAATGACTTGAATAACATTTTTGTTCATACCCCATCACAAATAACACTACTTAGAGTCCTGCAGTCTAAGCAGGAGTGTGTGGGAGGCAGGTGCTAGCTTTGCCATCTGTAGAATTAGGATGTTAATATTTAGCAATAACACCATTTTATAATGGTGAAACAAGCAGCACTTGAAATGTTTTTAAAAGATACAAAGAGGCTATAAAAATGTTCATTGCTGTTACTAAACCAGCACTCTGAGGTGAGTGACTTCCATACGCATTATGTTAAAAATGTTTAGCAACAACTTATCTATGGTACCTGGAAGAGTATAAATTCTAAAAAACGTACGGCTAGCTAAGAGAGACTCCAAAAAGCTGTTTCACGTTGTGAAGAATCACAAACCATCAGTGACCAAAGTATCTTTTAAGTTGTCAAGAGAGACAGAAAAGTATTGCAGGAAAATAAGAACCATCCTGGAAGCGGTTCTAAAAAGAGGATGTGGAATCTCCCACCTGTGAAGGGACAAATAAAGCAAGCAGTGAAAAAATGAGAGCTGACATGTGTGTCATATGTGAAGAAGACAGAGAGGATAACAAGAACTGACATGTGGGAAGATGCCTTTGTCACATTGACAGAAGTTCCAGAGCTGGTGACACCTTGCTGAAGGCAGATGAGGTTGGGAAAGATGAGTGCACCATGCTGCCTTTCAAAGGTCAAGACTTTGCAAAGGCATCGATGAAACACTGCCACAGCTGCCACACAATCTAGGTAGAGATAGAAAGCTTTCATTCCTTCCTGCAACACAAAAATTGAAGAGAAATCTAATAATTAGCCTATTACAGGATAGTCAATCATTTAACTACTGAAAATCAGGGGAGACATATTCTAATCTCATTTCACTTGAGAAATCCTGTTGCCTTTATTGGCAGAATTCGTGCCACTGATGGGAAATCTCTCATTCTGACTTCAAGAGCAGTTGTTCTCTTGCGGCCTGATTCATTAAGTTAATGGGACACTTTCTCCTGAGTCCTCTGAGAATAAGATCTGTGCACTGATAAATCTCAGTAGTTTCAAAAGTTCATCTAATCAAAGGTGATCTGAATGTCTTCCATCCAATTACTGCGCCAAAGACAATCAGTTTCATAATGCTTCCAGATACTGCGTTTTCAGCTGGGCCTATCAAGCCAGGAAAACCAGTTCCTTGCATTTCGTTGTGCATCTGTATTCTTGCCTATAACTCCTGCCAACCCAGAGAGAAAGGGCAGGATGTGGGGGAAGGGGAAGAGTGGAATAGTCTCTGTTATGCCAGCACAAAGTGGTTTAAGAGTTTAGAAAAATTCAGAGCTTAAAGTCATTTTGTTTAAATAAACCATTAAACCATTCCTGGATTTTGAACCACAAAGTGCATAATCCCTTTCTGTGAAAATTTCATGTTTTCTTCTCTTCCGTGACATCTTCCTCCCAGACACTGCTCTGGTGCTTCCTTGTCATGCTTTCCTCACAATTTTCACCTTCCTATGCTTCGTATCCACTTGTTTTTCCTAAATAACTAATATATGGGGCAGTTTCTTCTGTTTGTCAAAGTTCTTCCATTATCAGAGATGTAGTCTCTTTTTTTACACTCAGATTTAGACAGCTACATGTATCTGAGGTTCCCTCTCTTGATTGCATAAACATAAAAGTGATCTTTGCTTCTAGTACACAATAATTCATTGTCCTTACTGTCCAAACTATGATCAAGACACTACGTTTTGCTATGTATTTTATGACATTTAATGTACTCGTGATATTCACGAAAGGTGTTGCAATAAAAGCAGTAATCCCCATTATACCAATGGAAATCAAATCAGGGAAACCCACCTGCTTTGTACTTTCCTAGCATTTGTGATTAGATTGTATTATGTACATGGCAGAGTAGGGGAGAATAGGTTAATTGAAACTGATATACAAGCAGTTTAATTGTAGGAACTCAGTGCAGACTTCACGGTTCTTTGCCATTCTGCTTTGGATTGCTTATCTGCTGGGCTGGGCAACTCTGATTTTTCCTGAGAGGCACTAGAAACTAGGTAGTGCACGTTGGAAAGCAGCGCTGCGCTAAAACAAAGAGAAGGTGCCTTGCTTGTCAGATTTGACTATTCTGGTTGCAAAGTGTTGGTTGAGGGTGAAGAAGGCTGTACAAAAGTTGAGATAAAAAACCATCCTACAGCATTGGTCTCCTTCAGCACTGACTGACCGCCAATCTTTCCCGTTTCAGTGCACCTAATGGAGATGAGAGATGGAACAGCTCAACTAGTCTCAGTCACAGCGGGTGACCTCACTGGGGTAGCGTGTTTGGTCTGAGTAATTGTCAAGGTGTTAACAAGAACTGCATTTAAAGGAAGAGAGGACAAAAGGGGTAAATAGCCAAAATTTATCTGCCTATACTATCCATTCTTACTAGGGACCAACTAAAGCAAATGTTCCTAATTCCATCAAGGGCATTTCTTCCATTTAATGAGCACATAGGAAAGAGAGACATTGTTCAAGTACAAGGGTTCAGTTTGCAGCAAGCCACAAATCACATTTCATTTATCAGGCCTACAGATGACAGGATATCATCAAATCCCTGGAGAGTCATATTCATTAAAAAGAAATCTTAAGTAATTACAACAATTAATTGACTTGAAACAGTTTCGGGTGGAGAAGGTTTACATAATTCATTTGCCAGACAAAACAAGCCTTATGAAGTCAGGGCAACATATTATTTAGAGGTATCCTCCTCTTCCTGTCGTCTTGAAAATGCAGGATAACACCAAACACCTGGAGACAACTGAAATGGGCAAACAAACAAACAGAAGACAAGAAAAAATCCTCAACTTTTATATCTTTATCAAAGGGATAGTGTTTCACTGATCTGCTCAGATCATTACTTAGAAACCTGAGAATAAAACATTCTCCCATTTGTTTATTTTAAATAGGCAGAGGATTTCTAAAAATTAATTATGTCTTAGCAAAATTTGAAAAGTAGGCAAACTAAGCCACTTCACACAGCCTCTGTACAATGAAAATATCATATGTGTCTAGTTGCAAATTTATCCTGAAGTTTCCTCCTGGTTGTGAAGTGTACAGAGTTATTTTGCTACTTCTTGTTGACTGATCCTGAATTTATAGATATCAGAATGCCATTCTCATGCCCATACTAGCAGTGAAGAGAAATATTCCTCCGATTAATCCTATTATGCTATCCAGTATTTTCTTGTGTTCCCTAACCTGCCTATTTCTCAGTTTTACTTCTTGCTTTATATTCATTTTACACAGAGACAGAGGTTTCTCTGTTCCATATTTATTTGGTCTCTAATACAGTATGGTATTAATCCATCAGTAGGACTTCTAGGTGCTACAGAAAATAGGTGTAGCACTGAGATTTTCACAGTAACTCCAGCTTCTTGAGCTGAGGAAAGTTCTCTGAGTGCTCAGACTGGTTTTAAATATGTTACTGTTTCCATTGGTGGCCCCAGTTGGATTCTACTTCTCTGCACATACATATCAATATCTTTGGGGAAATAAAGGAAAAGAATAGTCATGGTTCACAAAATATATTTGCCAGAATAACAGTCACAGAAACGCAAGTGCCAGAAATACTCTGGAATTTTAATGAGAGCTTTTAGATTCAATGTGTAGGTATACAATTCATTTATCACATAGCTTCACTTGAGGAATAAGGCAAGAATTATTGTGAGACTTTAAAACTAGTTTCTTATATCATTAACTAAGACAAATCTGCAGCTCTGCCTAAAACTAATGAAATGTTCAATTCAAATGATTAATGATATGCAATGTCTGTGAACAGGTTGGCAAAAATCATTGTCCATATTTGACAAGGAACAATGACTTTTTTTTAACTGGACACTTAAAGATCTTCTCTGTTCATGAGATTCTGGCCTCTACTATCTGCCTGCTATGTCGTGTCACTAACAAAGATCCTTGTCTCATTTCAAAGCTCTCCCCATGATGTCTGCAGAAAGAAATTTTTAAAATTCCTTGTTTATAGGAGTGCCATAAAATAGGAGAATAAATCATGAATTTCCCATGTTTTCTAGCTATCTATAATTTCAGAAGACTACTTTCAGGTATTTTCTGTTTAATTTCCAGATAATCTGAATATTTTTCAAGTCATCGTTGCCTTCCTTTGAAGAGGATGGCTTGAGCTGCCTGTCACAGTGGAAAAGCCCACACATTTATGACTTTTAATATGGCGTGATTTCCATATGTACAAACATATAATCCCAACCCCCTTGTTTTATGTGAATCCCATCCCTCTGATAAAATGCAAGGAGTGCAAGTAATTTTGTTTTTCTTAACTCGTCAATCAGTTAGTCTCTATCCATCAAAATAAAGTAATATAGGTTGGTCACATTTGCCTCAAATTTTTGTATGCTTTAGAGGTTTAATCTGCAATTCATGAAGACAGAGGATGACTCTGATTGTACTGGTGGCACCAAAGGAGGGTTTCATATACAAATGTGTTTCCCCTCTGATTCTGACCATAACAGGCAGTGTAACAAGAGAGCAGAACATATATAAGCACTGTACCTGTTATTTCATAAAAGAGTGAGGCAACAAACCCATCACAAATAAGACATCATGACTGCAGCAATGATTAATGAGATGCTAAATGCAAGTAGAATGAAGCATTTTCAGCCTAAGCATACAAACAGGATATTCTGGATATTTTTTCAGTAGGGCACACACACAGTTCACAAGTGCTGGAGCCTATGTAGCAAAAGAGATGCATTTAAATAGCATAGATAGGCTACATACTAAGATTCAGAACATTACAAATGTAGACGAACTAAAACCAAAACTTACAAAACCATCAATTAGGCAAGCAAATGAAGTAAAAATCTTACCAACACATGAAAATTGGAGTTTGATGGCTGATTGCAGATACTGACCAGAGTTGTGGCTGATTCCTGCCACAGTTCCCACTGAGGCAAGTCGCGCTGAGAACATCCAGGTGCACCTCAGCACAGGGCAGTGCCCTGGCAGATCCTGAACTTTTACTTGCCACAACTTACTTTAAAGAAAGAAACTCTTCTCTACGCCCTTAAACTATTTCATTTTGGGAATCTAAATCCAGATACTCCTTGGAGGGGACTAAAGGCTCAATACCTGCATCTCCCAGTGACCCCCAGGGCTGGGACTGTGCTCCCATTGTGACTCCTTCAGACGGGACTCACCCAAGGGATCTGATACATTCCTCACCACTCCCTGGGAGACACCTCTCCCCTTGGGCAGCTGAGGGGAGCAGGAGTGTGGCTCAGGGAGGTGTGACTGCAACCGGAGTATTTTTCTTGCAGGTTTATTTCCCCAGGGCAGCCTCAGAGCCCATGGCACTACCCTGCACACCAGGGCTGCTCCATCTACTTTGTGCCCTCACAGATCTGAGGGGGCTGTTACAGAGACAGCACTGGTGCCAAAAGCAAGGAATGACACCACTGCCCAACCCTCCTGCCATAATATGTTTTGCCTTTACTCGTTAAGAAACAATTTAGCAAGGTGGGTTTAAACCTCAAGCCCCCAGATACTTCTGCCTCTCACCCTGTACTTCTCAGAGAGCCGACTCTCGCTGCTGCTGCTCCTCTGCAGGCCTCCACTGCTGGCATTGACAAGATTAATGGCAGCAGCCATGGTTTGGGCCGGCTCAGGCGGTGGGACTGGGCTCTTCCTCACAGCTGCCACTGTGCTCTGCCCCTCACGGATAGGTGCAGGAAGCTGGGCAGGCTGCTGCTCTCTGATGGAGGGAGCTTCTTCCCACCTTGATCCTCTGCCTCGCAGCTCCCACCAGCACAGCCACATGGGCCTGTTGTCATACATTTCCTTGTGAACTTGGGGAAAAATTGTGAGTGTGGTTGTGAGGCCGTGAATGGACTTACTGTCCATTTATTACAGTCTTAGTTTATTCAAATTTCTGGGATTCTTTTTCCCTCTCAAATTTCTCTATAATTCTCAAGAGGTAGTAGGATCATTATTAAAGACCTACACCCATTTTTTAAAATGCACTTTGCTTTGTTTTACAAAATAAGGTGTCCTAACTGGTGTGATCCAGTCTATTCAGTCACTCAAGTGCAGATCAAACAAAATCCAGAGCAGCAAAGGCCTTTGCTTTGTCTAACTGTTTATTGCTGGGTGATGATGCTGGTAAGTGTTTATCTACACTGTCTGTGAAAGAGATAAAATCCATTTTATGTCTGTAAAATTACGTTCATCGGGTACTATTTGACCTCAGGAGACACTCTCTCTATACCCTTCCCTACCTCTTTTTCTTCTCAGTCACATTTACAGTTTTTGATCTATTAAGACATTCACAAATTAAAATTAAGGAAATCAGAACAGCACTTCTTTGGAGGCTTCAGTTTTAAAACAAAACAAGAGAACAAAGGCCTGGAACAGAAAATGTCTTTATTTTTGCAGAGAAGATCCAAGGTCAGGAGCCATTTCAGAAGGTTTGTGAAAAACACAGCAATTCTAGACTGTGGGTTCAGAAGTAGTTTAATTCCCATTGAAAGGGTGTGGGACAAAGTCCTCCCTTGTTAAGGAGACAAAGAGGTTTAAAAAATGTATGTAAGCCAAATAACACAGCAAATCAAAGTAATACAAAAAGAGAAAAATAATTCCTTGGTCTGATTCACCGTTGCCAAGTGCATAACCCTGAGAGAAGGGGCAGTTTTTGGGTGGTGTAAATCATTGTCACTCTGTTGACCTCAGTAAATTTGCTCTATTGGGGGTATATGACCCACTTGGTAGTTCTTCTCAAGGCACAACAATAATAACTAAAAATGTAGAATACTACCCAGATTGTTTAACATTTTTAATATTGTGCTTTAGAAATCCAAAATCCATTGAACTCAATAGGGGATTTTAATTGAATCTATCGGTTTTGGATTGCCATGTTCAAACGAAGCATGAATCTACAGCCATGTTACAAACCCTGAAAAAATGGTGTTTGCAACGGAATTGCTGACAGATCCTTAACCATAGTGGTGCTAGCGGGAGTCACTATAATATTGTAAATAAGGTGAATAGGCTCTTCTTATCTCATTTCACAGCTGAGCAGTGTATTGCCAGATAAATCAAATCAGGGTAAACGGTTTCATCTAATAAACTGGGTCAACATATAATGTATTTTTCAGGTTTGCACTTTCATTGATTCTCATTTGATTTAAGAAGAGATATTTCAGTTTGTGTTTACAACATTTTAAAATATCTCTTTTGCCCCTTCTCTAGAGAACAAGCAAGAAAGAGAGAGACTATGCAAGCTGGTAGCGTCTCAATAATGTGAAGTTTTCTGTTTTCTGTAAGTTCTGCTTTCCATTTTTATGCATGTGGGAGAGAGTGGGGGTAGGGAATGAGGGAGTTACTATCTCATATCTGCATTTTCTCAATAATGTTTTAGTGATGTTTGCTAATGTATCATTCATTAACCATCAACCACTATAAAAAACATAATCTATCTCACAAAGTGGACATTATTATCGCATTAAATCATTTCACAATATACCTGAACGGTTCCACATGAGGGGCCTGGCCTGACTGAGCTCAAATGCCTTGGGGGCAAACTCTTCAGTAGTAATGAGATACGAGGTCTGTCTGTGATGAATATGATATTACTCGTGTCAGTGGCTGTGGACTGCACCCAGAATATTTCTTCTTACAGGTTTTTTTTTTCCCTATTGCAAAGGAACTCAGGCAAAGCACTATTAACCCAGTAAATGAAGCTCTAAAGATCACAGAGTGTGCCCATTAGTCGACAAGATTGTGACTAATCCAATTTTTCTTGCAGGGAGCAATTCTAATGCTTCTGTAACATCTGGGGATGGCAGGGCCTGCATTACTGATGAAGCTGGATATTTTTTCTTATACCTTTTTTTTCATTGAAGAACAATTATTGCTTATTTCACTGCTTCTTCTCCCTCCCCCACATTTTTCCCCGGACTCCTTCTGCCCAGATGACCTCTTTGAAGATGGTTAAAATAATATTCCAGGCTGACAGAAGAACCAGAAAGTGTGACTGTGAATGAGGCTAGAAAAGATACCCCTTGTGTTTATTGGAGTGTGGACAGAAAAAGTGCTTGTTCAGTGCAGAAAAAAATAATTAGGTTCCCTTAAAACAAGAAGAAAAAGGACCTAGGACACTTTATTATCAGTCACTACTAATGACATTCTGTCTTAAATTGTCCCAGAGCTGAAAGAGAATGTTGTCTTGCTTCTACTTACTCTGGTAAAAGTATTGAGTATTATTCTTTGTGTGACAGCATTAAACATCAGGAACAGTAAAATCCTGATTTTTTGATTTATTTATTATCAATTAAGGAATTTTATTCTAATGTAAAGTGCCACTAAGGACAAGCTGGAACAACTTCGTTTATATAGAACCTCAACAAATTTTTTACAATAGTAAAAAATCTATCAAATTCTCATGGCTGACATATGTAGACTTTACAGGTTGATTTTTCTGTGTTCAGAAGCAAATCTTACATTAACCTGTTCAAAGATGCAAAAGATGCTAAATACCAAAAGAGTTCTGTTCTTAAAAATGAGAAAAAAATGCAATAAATTAGAGAAAGAATGGATTACGGCCAATTTACTGTAACTTCCTTTGCAGTGTTGCAACATGGGAAGAAGTTTAGGGATAGAATCAGGGGATTCTGCATCTAGTTGCTTAGATCTTTGCTTGAAGGAAGTTATTGTTGTTCTCATAAATCAGCTACAAACCTATGAATTTTAATAGTGGTTATACTAGTGTTTCATGATGAATCTCTCTTGTGTATGTCTCCTGCAAAAACCCTTTATTGAGTTTCCTGTTGAGAATTAAAATTTGTCCAACATTCAGAACATCTGAGCTAGAACTCTACCTCTCTCAATAGCTGTTATTCCATTTTTATTATTTTATTACAGTATCTCACACTGTAAGTATCTCTATAGGAAATACTGTCTCTTCAACATATCACGGGCAGTCCAGATTCTGGAAACAGAAACACCTTTTCCACAACATATTTATCCTAACTGAGACTAGGAGATAGAGGTGTACATGAACAAAAAAGAAAGAGATAAGGTTTCAGGCTACAGCTTCTTTTCTCTTTTCTGGAGTCAAAGGGTGTGATGAGGATTCCGTTTACTGTCAGTAACAATTCTGCAGTGGCTCACAAGTTTTTCATGATATATCTGGAGAATATCACCACATGACTTCAGCAAAAGTCCTGGAAGAGCTGGTGCTAATCAATATGAGGAGTAGTCATAAAAAAAGTGAGAGACTTAGACTGACATTTGCTAATATTTGTAACATTGTAAACGTAGCAAGTAGAAATAAAAGGGTACCAGATACTTAGGTGTTTGGGCCATTAAATAGATATACATATTAATTTAAAGAACTAGAATAAAGTCAGAGATGCAAAGAATGAGAAAGTCAAAGAATCAGACATGGAAGTATTTATTACGTAGAATAGTCAAGACCGAGGAGAGGTTCAAGGCATGAAATATCTTTGATGCTATCAGTCCAGCTGAAATACTAAAACCTGGCAATGTAGGCAGCGGCTTTCATCAACAGGAAATGGAGAGAAAAGCAACACAAAGAGGAAATGCCATTTATGCCTTTAAGAAGCCGTAGTTTAGTTTCACAGGAAACAATCATGTTTAATTTGAGGCACTATTTATCATTCAACAAGAAAGCAAACCATGAAGTCTGCAGTGTTTTGTTATGCAGTTAAGAAAGAATGTAGCAAAACCATGCATTTTGTTACAAACCCCCCTGTTAGAGCTTAGCCTAAGTAAATCAGATGTGTTTTGAACTCTTCTTTAATTACCTGTGTAGTCTGGAAAATCTGTTTCTCTGGTTTGAGATTACAGTAAAGTTTAAGGTAGGTGCTACTAAGAAGCATACATTACGTATAACTAATGCTAATAGCTGAAGTTAGAGAATGAAACCCTCCAAGTCAGCAGCAAAACTGCAATTGGACCCACTGAACCAAGGTTTTGTAGGTAGATTCATTTCGGCATTTGTGTGCCCATCTAATTCTGTTGTTCTTGGATGCTTTCTGAAATAATTAAAAGACAATCCACTCAGTGATGTCAGGGGATGATACACAGAATCAGGATATTGCCATGCCCCTTCCCAGACCAGATTAGCCAGAAACTTTGCCAAATGTGTCTTACATGCCTTTCCTGACAGATGCATGCTTGTGGTATTGAAAAGGAGTCTGCAAGACAGAAAACACTTGTGCTTGTGACTGAAGTGATTAAGTATGCAGGTGTTTTTTGGATTAGGCCTTTAAAGCAGATCTTGCCTAACGGCCGTAACTGTTATGGGTGTAAGTCATGAATCAAACAGAATTAGTTGATGCATGATAATGTTACAACGCTGGCAGAAGAGAGGCACTTATTTTTGCCTTTGAAGCGATAACAAACACCATAAATTTTAATATCAGTTTTTGCTATTATTATCTCAGCAATTTAATTTTATTTAAATAGTTTTATCCTTTTTTTCGTTATTTGTCAAAAGCCACCTTTGCCTTTCTTTCGAATAGCCAAATCCGGTAAGCTGTCAGCTGGCTTGTATGAGACTGCAGCAAAACTGCTGTTGACTTCAATGGTATCAGGTTTTCACTCATAGCTTCCAGCATGGTTTGAACTGACATGCAAATCCAAATTCAGCTGTAAGATGACAATAAAAGGATTTTTTCAGCCTACAGATTGCTAAACTGGCCAAAGCGTGCTACTCTCTTACATACCTGTCTGCAGAAACAGTTGAGAACTTTTGTTGTGCCTGGGTGATTCCACCAGTGATAGAATTTGAGAATAGTCTTTGTAGAAAGTGTTTATTACAGTAAATGAAAATGAAAATCAAAGCCTTGAAAGGTGTTTTGGTGATGGGTCATCAACACTTGCTCAGTGCTACAACTCAATTCTTGTGAAATGTATTTTTTTCCTCTGTGACTTATCAACATACTTGATAATTGATACCTGGTACACTTCTGCTGTATCAAAACCTATTGAGTTTTCTCTCTTAAATTCCAAGAGAACTGTTGCAAGTCATTTTAATATTGACTTCAAAGCATAATTTTACGTTTTACATGTACAAATCTTGAAATATTTTCCTGATAGTTAAATTGGCAGCAAAATCCAGCCTCTGCAGAGTTCTGAAGAGAACCTAAGGGGTCACTGCACTGCTAATTATGTTTAGACATGAAACCAGTAGATATTGAACAATACTGGTGGCAAATTTACTACTGAAGAATGTTATTTTAATGCTTCTGAAAAAGCCTCAGGTATCTGGGCATAAACTGTGTCCCAGCTATCAAGGTACAATTGTATTCCTGAAGATGGTTCTTAGGCAAGCTTAGTAGCTGGGAATAAAATCTGGGCAGCACTAAGGCTGACTGGCTCCATCTGCCACCATGGATCTCAACTAACACTTGCCAGGTGACTTCGTTAGGGCACCCATCCTAGAAATAGAGTGCTGCATAGGCAGTTGGAGATTTTAAATCTTTTTTGAATTGGCCTGGTAACAGTGTAGGTACAGTTAGTGCTACAGGTAAGTGGGTGTGCAGAATTGCTGTGCTTTAGCCTCAGCAGTGTTGAGTAATCCATTTCAGAAGCTACACTTAAGAAAAGCACAAAATTAATATATTTCCCACTTGACTTCAGTGGGAATCATTTTTCCCCTGAAACAAAACACACTGTATTTTCTTGCCTAATGTCAGAAAAGGTACTTCACTTCTGTTAGAGGCAGTGAAAGTTGGAACAGAAGTCACAGGACAGCAGGCAGAAGGGAATATTTGAGAAGGCTATTATCCAGATTTATAGGCAAATGGACTTTTAGAAGTTTTGGCCATCAGTGTAAAGCAGCAACCCACTCGAAAATGATCATAAAGGAACTGACAACAGGTATGTAAGAGGAAAGTAGTCAAACTTACAAGATGCAGTTGTGCTAAACTAATGGGAGCTTTATCCCTTTTTTCAGGAATAACTACAGTTCTCTCAGTGTCATCTCAAAAAATGATTGAGTGAAGTTTGTGCCTGCTTCTGACAGGACTAATGGGAAAAGAAGTGAGCAACATATTTTTAAATGATAGTACAGTAAGCGGAAGTGGATCTGCTCATGTAGTAATGCTCTATTAATTAAGATCATCAGGAGGCATTAGGAAGGAGAAGTGGAAGAGACGGAAATGTTTAAAAAAATTATTCAAGATATTATTTATGAGCTCTATTTCTAGGACTACAGCTAGTGTGGTACCTCTCTCAAAAATAAATGATGGAGACTGATGCTGCATAATGGGACAATTTACAAATAGAAATGAAAGAAATGTTTATAATTTTGACCTTAGTGACTCCAGTAAGATCAGTCCTTTGCTGCTTTAATATTGTTTCACAGTTTGTGCTGTTAAATCAAAAGGTTATCTATAATACATCTGGCACTATTAATGCAAAGGATCAGGGGTATTCAACAGACATTTATTCATTATTAATATAGATAATAAAGGATCATTTATGAGGTTACAGATGAGACTTTTATCATCAAAAGCTTAAAAAGGGAAATGTATTTTTGCTCTAGGACAGAGATGAAAAGACTCAGTAATGGGAAGTGTAAGAGTCAACATGAAACTGTCAAATTCATTCTTTTCCTGAAGACAGCCAGGACTCGATGACAATGAATGAAAAACAAAATAAAATTAAATGTTTTTGCTGTAAAACCGCTTTATTGACAGGGAGGGGCTTTCAGTGGCAGTGTGGTTTGCTCTGGTTTTCTCCTTTAGCAAGACAGTTGCAATGTTTTTCCTTGTGCAGCAGTGCTTTCCAATGCCTTTTAAGAAGACTGGAGTGGGAGAATGTATCTGCGTCTCAAGTATTTCTGGGAGATGTTTGAAATTGAACTTGACAAGAGTCAAAGTCAGCTCTCAGGACCCTTCATTGTTGGGTGCAGACATCACACTGATACGTTTTGTGTTTTAGCTATGTTACTCTGTGCCATAGGGTGGTACAATTGCAATCAGTAATTGAAGGGATGTGCACATGTGAAACAGAAGTAACAACAAGAGTAAAATATTGAATTTTTTGCTGTCTTGTAGTTGCTGGTATTACAGAGGTAGAACCAACCCCTAGTGCTACTGAGGATGCTTATGAACTGGCAGACCTCCATTCATTGAGCTGGTAGAGATTTCTTAATATCACAGGACCCATAACATTTGTTGAGACTGCCCCCTGCATTCCCAAGACTGCAGTTGCCTAGTGAAGTATTCATACAGATGCCTGTATGAATGGTGAATGCCAGGATATTCAGAGTTAAGGCTAAAACTCTCTCCTCGTTTCACCTATCAGTCTTATCTAGGGCAGTTGCTTGAATCAGCTTCTAGGGTTCTCAGAACATTCAATTATCTTGTTTCCCATATGATCTGCAATACCCAAGGGTGGTTTTGGAAATTGATGAAGTTGTTTCTGATCTGAGGGTATGGACTGACCAGTCTGCTTGAGATGACCTCAAATCCTCACTAGGAACAGCAGTAGTAGTAAAATAGAAATAGTTGCATTGGAAAATTAATTTCATTACTTAGATACTGTCTTTGCATTGTCTAGAGTTTGGGTACGATTCTGAAAATCCTCATTTGCAATCCCTTTTTCCCTTGTTTGCTTTGGCTTTTTTCAAGTCAGAAAAAATAGCCCACATTCCCCTTTCTATTTGTGGGATCTTACAGAAACTGTGTAGCTTTTTCTCAATCAAGCAGATGAAACCTGGCAGGCATTATAGAAATGAGCCAAGACTAAATTTGAGTTATGTGATCTGAAGTGTTTTTGTTCTCTTTTTTTTAAGTTTCTACCTTTTTGCTCATAATATTAGAAAAAAAAATTATTCCAAGGATGTGGAAAACCAGCCCTTTTGGAAACTTGATCCAATAGAGAAAAACCCACAGGGTCATATCTGGATGTGAAAACTGGATCCCCTTTCCCCTATCTCCAAACTGAATAGGGCTTGAATGTTTTTGATTTGAAACTGAATAACTCTTGAGTATAAAATAAATATTTTATAAGCAAACAAATTAATTTTCCCTGAAGGTGGAGAAGGGAGAATGATCCCTGGATGGGCTTTAGACCTCAGATTCCTCATCACTTCAGAATATGTTGTAAAATGATGTATCACAGGGGGCCAATGAGAAATGCAGCAGAGCACAATGGGAATTTCTTTGTCAAACTTTCTTTCTTTTAGTTGCCATCTCAGCCTCAAACCCAAGCATAGTGACAGGTAAGCCCTGACTAATCTAGCAGAGTCTAATAAGTTACCTCCCCAGATTCCATTTCAACCTTCTGTAGATATTATTGTTATCACAGTGAATTAGCAGGATTTAATTTGCGTGTATCTCACTCAGCTGCTTTCCCACAAAGTGCACTGAACTGAGTTACTGGTCTTTGTGGGAAGGCAGCTCTAGGGTGGCCACTCTTCTGTCTCTGATGGGGGATTTTTTATCCTTACCCAACTTCCATGTAAAATCTTGTAAGTTTGGACTTCCTTCAACGTATGACACAGGAGAAAAAGACTGTAAATAAACATTTGGCTGCAGGGCAGCCCTGGTATTGCAGACCAGTTTTAACTTTTGATTATCCATTGAAGTTTAGATAGAAAACGGAGGATTTTGAATAACAAGTCAATTTAGACAATTCGTCAAGTTTTATAAATTCCTTCTCCTTTCTCACCTTGTGTCTCTAATAGGAATAGATTAATATATTACAGAAAGTCATTGTTAGTCCCAGGTGCAGCATATTCTGCCAATGAACAGCTACATATCTAATTAAAGAAATCACCTTAGCAACATCTGTAGTCACTCCTGGATGATGGTTGAGACCTGTGAGCATGCACTGATGACCTTCAAACTTCAGGAGCCTTGAGAGGGCATCAGAAAGACATGAAAGAAGAAAGAAGTGAAGCAGCTGGCAAGAGTGAGGACAACATGGGCTAATGGTTTAGCTGGGCAATGCCCTGTATTTCAGTCACAAAAGATTAAATCCTATGTGACATGTAATACAGATGCCAAGGTCTTTTCTATCAAAGAAGCTTCTTAAAATTCATGAAAAGCAATCAGAAAGACTTTATATGTGTAGAAAGTGAGGAGAAAATGATTGATACATCAAACAAATACATACCTGCCCAAGTCATTAACATGAGGGAGGGAGCAAGGATACCATGGTTCACAGAGAAAATGCAGTTTATAGAAATGTCTTTGAAAGCATCCAGCTAATTAAAGGCCTGGAACAGGAAAGTATTACTCACATGAGTAGTCAAAATGGTAATCAAACAACCACTGTAAGGACAACTCATGAGTAAAGGTTTGCTGTCAAGACCTGAATGAAGCAAATGCGTGAAAAGCCTGCACTGATGATTAAATCCTGTGCTTAAAATGTAATAATTCCAGTGACAGGGAAGAGATTTGATTAGTGTGCTTGGACAGGAAGGCATTATTATGGAGGAGTGATTTATGGTATAGAGAGGCACAAAATTTGCAGATTTTTTTGTACATGTTCTAACAGAATCCAGGGGTATTATTTTTTCCACAGAGTAAGGCATTGTACAATTACACGCATTCAGTGATTTTACTGAAATGCATGGGTATTTCCACTGGTTTTTAGTTTCAAAATTACTTTTCTAATTTGTAAATATTGAGTTGCTGCTATGATCAATTTATTTTACATATTAAACAAAGAGCAAAAGGATGTTGCTCTTGAATAATTGAGACTCCATGCAGATAGATGGCATAAGATCTGTGTCAGAGTTCCTCCTTGTCCTGTAGATTCTCAGGAATAATAGTACCTGTTAATTGAGTGTACATTTCAGGAAATATTGAATATAGTCCACTTAAATCACTGGGAATTTTTCTACTGATGGATAGATTTTGTTAGATCTCCACAGACGATTTTTCTTCTACATTTAAAAGCAAATTTATAAGGATTTACTTTGTTCTGGGATGACTGAGAATAAGCAATAGAGCTTCACTACAAGCCTTCTGAGAGTGCTCCTGTGGCTTGTGCAGCACATCATCTTCTCAGCTAATGGAAATTTGTACGCTTCCATAGCCTTGGATGCAGCTGTGGTGGATACTACCAGATGAGGCTCAGGGTCGGCTGTATTCTTGGAAACTCCTCTTGCTTCTTCCAATGAGCCACTAACTTTTTCCCAGTGCTCCTATTCTGTGCCTGTTCATTAAGAACAAATATAAAACCTTTGTCTAGGGGTCTGGAGGCCCTGGGACACTACTTGGAAGTATAAGTATTGAATAATGAACGTGGCCCCTGTAATTTTCCATGAGACTGCCTCTTGAGCACTATGTCCAGTTTTGGTCTTCTCTTTACAAGAAGGACCTGTCATACTGACACAAGTTGCATGGAAGGACAATGAGATGGTTGGAAGCTGAAACCCTTAATGTATGAGGACTGGTTGAGGAATGTAGGTTATCTCATTTGGAAAGAGGGAGTTTGTGGGGAGATTTTATTGCTGTCTTCTACCATCCAAAAGAACATAAGGATGGTTTGTAGTGAAAGGATGATGAGCAGTGGGCCCAAGCTGCAGTAAGAAAAATTCTGATTAGAAAATAGGATATGAATTTTCACAATGAGAACAGTCAAGTATTGGAACATGTCGCCAGGGAGGCTGCACACTCTTCATCCAAGGTGATATTCCAAACTTGCCAGGCCAAGGTTCTGAGCAGCTGGTTGGACATGCTTTGTGTTGGGTTAGACCATTTCACCACAGAGGTCCTTTCCAATCTAGATTATTTAATTGTTCTCTATAAATCTTTTTAATCTCACGAGCAGAGATTTGTTACAACTGAAATTTTCACACCACTTCCATATATTGTCATGCGTTGAAATAACAACACATGTTCATTTGATGGGTTTTCACTAGATTTAAGTTCTATTTAGCTATTCTTTACTGTATTCACCTCTCAACAGCAGTTGGTGTTGTAATTAAGTGATGCTATACATTCTGTGCTGTGTCAGAAGCAATAAAGTTTTCAGAGTCTAAATTATTGAGAGTATAAGATGTGCATTGCTAGTTGTTGTATCCTTTTCTCATGTACAACAAAAGTGATTCAAACAAAACATGTAGAGTATAAAACAGGCTATCCTCTGTATTACACACACAAAAAAGCAATCTTAAAAGTTAAAGTTATGGAATGAATGCTCTGGAGTTAAAATTACTAGAATCAATATGGCTTGTGCAGAATGAAAGTAAAAACCATAGCCAGGTTTGTTCACTTCATTTTCTAATACGGCAACTATTGCAGTATTGAAGGAATTGGAAGAAATTCAAAGCAAAAAGGGTTTTTCATAGTAATTCATTGCACAGGATGGAAGCTTGAGGTTTACATGGAGTCCAGGACTGGACATGCTCATTGAGGAGAAACCTGGTGATGACTGCATAAACAGAAACTACCTCTGACTCTGGAAGTCCCGGAGTTGCAAATTTTCAGAAAACTGAAGGATATTCAAGGCCATTACTATTTTATACTTACTTTATTCTTATACTTCTCCTTATGCATCTACTATTTATCACCATCAGAAAAAAGGTATTTGATTAGATGATCTTTTGATCTGACTTAATATAGCTGTTCTTTTGGCCTTGTCTCCTTTTCTGGTATGTTGAGATAATTTTTTTTCTTCTCCCCTGGAGCTCTTGGCTAAAGAATGCCCAGCCCTCTGGGAGCAGTGCACGTGCACCTTGCTCATTGCGTGGGGCTGCTTAATGCAGTCAGGCTCTTCAGAGACTTCAGCTGTCAAAATCTTTCCAATTCTTGACAGCAGACTTCACAGAGGGTTTATAGAGATTTGAGATTTGATCAAATTTGTGCTAAAGGCATATATCTAGTATGTCTATGTTCTTCCCATTTTCCAACTTTTGCACTAGAGCATAAAATGTGGGACATATAATCAACGAATAACTGCAAGATTCTTTTATTAGAACCAGAAAGACACATTTTCTCTCAAAAATGTTTATCTCTTTTTGCTTGAAAACAATTAATGACACAGATTCTTGCCCTGAAAAATTATCTCACTACAATTAGTTAATCGATGAATTGAAAAAGGTGATGAGCAAATGAAAAATAAAGCCTCATACTGGAAGGTGTTGGACAGGTTTAATATTATATGTCACTTACTTATACCATCACTTTGAGTTATGCTGGTTTCTAAATCAGACAAGTTAGTGTGGACTTTCAGGGTTCACAGTCTGTAGAACAGTGCAGATCAAATCCCACTTAGTTTACTAAATAAGGTGCAGAACTGGGTGAAGAAGCTACAGATGGAGAAAGAAATAAAATAAGAAAAACAGGTTTATAAGCTTGTGCTTTTGACTACGCAATACCTTAGTACCTTTAATCACGTTCAGATTTGGATTCATCAGGTAGATGTACACACAGAAATACTCCCATGTTAGTTCTATGTAACAGTTTTCTGGGGACTGGATTGAGGGAAGGAAAGGAGACCTCATGAACCCTCTGAAGCCATTTTTGGGGACTACATGCTATTGAGAGACTGGACATCTTGCAGGCTACCCAGAGCCAGCAAACACTAGCCAACTTTGCCATGCAGCATCCCTCTCCTACCAGTTAGTCCACAACCCACAAGTTCACAGCCCCTCAGCCTTCTGACCAGGCACAGGAGTTGTAGCAAAAGACAGGTATGGCAGCCACACTGCATGACACAGAGTCATAGGAAATCAGGCCTTGTCACAGCTGCAACTTGTGAAACTTCTTACTGCTCACACACCTCAGTGGAGTCCTGTAGTCTAGGGTTAAGTCCCCACCTCTTTGAGAGGTATTCTACATTTATAGCATGTAAGAATGTTAATTAAATTTTTCCTAGTCCTTCTCTTTGTATTGTCAATCTAGTTTTTAGTGGGAACTATTTCTTGATGAGTATTAATTAATGCAGTGTAGATCACATTATTGTGGGGTATGGGTTAGATGGGTTATGATTTTTTATGAGTCCAGAAATGCAAGTAAACTAGTGACTAAATGATACAAGTACTATTTTCTGGGGAGGTGAGAAAAAGGCAAATAAAATATCGAGATCTGATATTATTTATTCAATCATTTTTCACTGGGAAATATCTCTCCATGTGCAGTCACTGTGGCCTAATCTAGCCTGTTTCTTGTGAAATGCTGTTAAAATGAATACTGGTTCAATCAGGATCATGTAGGCAAACATGTTGCAGAACCCAGCACAGCTTACAAAATCAGTCATGTGGAGAAAATAATTTATCTTATTTTAATTTTATTTTTTTATTCTGATAACAGATAAAACAAGACCTTGTTGTGTAAAGCACAGTAGTGCCCTACTGAGGTACACATGAAATTAGTGGGAAAAGCTGTCATTCAGCTAGTTCGGTTCTCTTATGTATCTAACTCTGGGTCTCAGTTTCCAATTTCAAAGAACCTCATTTTGGTAGACAAACCAAATAGAGTTTGGACATTATACCACATTGGAATAAGTCCTTGTGACAAAGAGATATTCAAAGCTCAGTGAAGTGAGAAGTATGTTAAAACTGGTATATCCAACATGTCCATGTGCATTCCTGAGATATATAGATATTTTTTTTTTATTACTAATACTAATAAAGGCAGGGCACGGGTGCAGCAGGCCTTAGTTTGTGTCTTTGGGGACTTTCATCTTTAATATAGTCTCTTAAAAATACATGCATTGCTACATTTTTCATTACCCTTAATTTTTTCATCAATCACGTTAATTTATACAGGGGGCACTTAATAATAGCTAATTAACACTTATGACTTTTTAAATTAAAAGACCTTTGGAGAGATTACTGCTGATTGCGAAAAGGTTTTTGTTCCTTCCGTTAAAAAGAGAAAGAAAGAGAGACTGAAGATCTGGCTCGGGCATATGAGGGGAACTTCTCTCTTGCTTCACTGATCATACAACAAATGAAAACAGCAAAGGCCTGTGCAAAGGCAATGCTGCTATTAGCCTACACTCCTGAAAGGTGCCATTATTTTAACTGATTATTAAGCAGCATATATATTATTCAGAGTGACCTTTAAACAGCTGAAAATTAAATTATAATTTACTGGGGAGATATCTAAACCCATGTAGCTATTATTACCAAAAAACCCCCATGATGTCATACAATGTACTGAAAATGTATTTTTATTACTACCAAATGAAATGAAGAGAGAAAAAGCATTAAATTTTGACTATGAGAAGGCTCTCATGTATTGAAATAATATTTTTTAATAACCTCCTTTTATTACAGTGAGAAATAGCCCATGTTTAATTTTTGACTGCTATCACTTTTGGATATATCAGGGAGTTGTTGGAATTCACACCACTTTCTCTCTCTAGTAATGACAGCAGGATTCCTTCCTTAAAAAAAAAGGTGTTTCTCAAAACTGAGTATATCTGCTAAAGACTTCCAGTGTTCTCTAAATCTCAATGATCTGGTCAGAAAACTTTCAAAGCATCAGTGAGGACTTTTTATTGTGGTTTTTGTGATTGTTATTGTCACTGTTATAATAATTATTACAATAATAATAATAATGATATTTTAAGATGATCATCATGATCATGTTCATGATTATTATATATATAATTAAATCCCACCAATAGGTGTCTCCGTTTCCTGACATAGCCCACAGAAACACTTGGCATCTGTAACATCTCTAAGATCATACATCAGTCTGGTGGTGACAGGAGGGAATCCAATATAGAAGGACAATATTCCATACCTGAGAAAACCTCTGAACACTTCCCTTGCAAGCAGCCTCCCTTCAGCTGCCCAGGGCCTGAGGGCAGGTTGTCTAAAATGCCCGGTGCTTCCTCCCTCACTCACCCGAGGTCATGATGTTTTTGCTCTTTTCAGCTGAGCATATGTGGCTGCCAGTAGTAAACACTGTTAATGGATATCTTTTCTAGATAAGAAGAAGACAGGCTTGTGCGTTATAGAGAGACCAACATAATTCCTGTTTGAGAGCTGCTCCCTCTTTTCTTAGGTACATAGCAAGGTGCCACCTTGGCAGCTGCAGCATTTTGTAGGCCACATCTCACTTTAAGGCCTGTGTTTCACAGGGTCTGCCTACCATGAATTTAAATCACATGGAACAATTTCCCCTCTCTGCAGGGCCTCACTGCCTTCAAGGGAGTCAACAGTTCCTCCCATTTAGTGTTATCTGAAAACTGAGTATTTCTTCAAGTCGGGCATCCAAGTAACTTATGAAGAGGTTGAAGAGCACAGGGCCGAGGATGGAGCTCTGCAGAACCCCACTAGGGACCATGTTACCCAAGGTGACATCTCAGCTTTCTGACAGCTCCAAACTGGAGTAAGAATCCAGCCCCCAGGGGTGCCAGTTTGGAATACTGCATGCCTGTTCTCCCCTTTCAGTCAAGATTTTGTGCAGTAAAGAAGTACCAAAAAACATGGGAAAACTGATCTCAGATGTCAAGACAGTCTTAGAGCTGGGGCAGCAGGAGTCAGCAGCAGTGTTGTCAGAGGCAACATGTGCCAGCACAGCTGAATGATGGGACTTGAAATGCAGTGAGGACATTTGCTCACTTCTCATCAGAGGAAGGAGGCCAGCCCGTATCAGGAATCAAAGCAGTCTAATAGAAGAAACTCCTGCAAGTGGGTAGCAAGGCAGTGCAACATGGCTCTGAAACTGCCTAACATCTTGCTGAACTGGAGCAGGATTTACATATAAACGATGTCAAACAAACATATTCTCCGTAATGCTTTGCCAGGAACCACCTCAATGTTATTCATTTTGATATCGTTTCACACTGTGAAAACATGCATGAGCCAAAGGAGTTTTACTGTGTTCTACAGGGTAGAAAAAACAATTCAAAATAAAACAAAAAAAAGCAAGTAGTCATTATTATATATTGGCAATTTACTTGATAATGGCCCACATAGTTACAATCAACAACCCTTATGTTGGAATTTCATTCCACAAGTGCCTTCACAGTTTAAAATAGAACTACTGTGGTATACTCTACTGAATTACCAAATAACTGAATAACAGTAATAATTAAAAAGGAATATGAAAAAAAATAAGCTTCAATTTGCAATGTTTGCAATTGAATAATGAAATTTTTAAATCTCTCAGACTCCACATTTCCAGAAGATTCCTATCTTTTCTCTCCTTCTAAGCAAACATTTTTGCATCACTATCAGTAACAGCACCAGTGACTCATACTTTACTCTCTCAGAAAGCCTCAAATGCTCTGCAGACTGAAGTGTATGAAATTCTGATCCTGCAAATAACAACAGGCAGTGGGAACATCATCTCCTAAAGATCAGGAAAAGGGACATTTTTTTATCTCTTGATTTTCTACTGTGAGAAAGGTAATAGCAATACTTCACATAACTTGAGAAAACAAAAGTGCAAGGAAAGCTGGAATTCACAGTAATTGGTAGTGCGCTCTCAGCAAATGGATTTTCCCTCATACTATCTTTAAAAGTAAAGAATAAAATCACTTTACCAGCTAATTCATCTCTCATCTATTCAACAACTTAAAATCATCATCCATAGTATTTTGACAGCATGTATAATACAGCAGTAGAAGTGGTGAAACCCCTAGTGGATTTCATTAAGTCTTTGGCAAATCTTCCCTTTTTGGAATTAAATCTCTTCTTTGTTTCTTTTTAGGAAGTGGGTGGACATTTAAGGTTTATAGTGAGTAGACAGTTAAGCTTTAGGGGCTTAAAATACATGTATGGCTCAAAGTGGAGTTTCTCAGAAGGCTTGGCTGTTTTCCCTGGAAACTTAACATCTGTTTGATCTCTACTGGAAGACTACCCACTGTGAGATCCCCTCAACTGAAGATGTCCCCAGCATTTACATGCTGCTTCTGGGACTTTGTGAACTGCCTTGTCCCCAGGAAGCACTGCTATCATGGCAGTGCATAAATCGGAACTGGAACTTTGATGTAAATGGGGCTGAATCCATTAATTGCTTTAAAAGTCTTTGTGATTTGCATTGTCCCAGAGGACATGCAGTTATAGTGATTCAAAGATCATACCACGCTTTGATGTTGCCAGGGCTGGATTCATTATTGCCTGAAATTGTAAGAACAAAGCTTTACATGGACACTGGAAATTAGCTGGGAGCCAGTGCAAGGATGGGATTCATGGTATTTCCTTCTCCAGGCTTAATGAGCCTTAGAAGACCCCAGCACTTCCTTGGTATACAGGAGTTTAGTTTCTTTTCTGGATTGCAGTCAGCCTGGTTTGCAAAGTATCAGGATAAAGGCTGTGCGTGAGTCTGCCTTATTGCACACGAGGTAGCCTCTCTGAACATCTGTTGGCGGTCAAAGTCACCTTTCAGCTCTGTGCTCAGTCTCCAAAGCCTTTAAGGATATCTTTGTTCATGGATAGATCCTTGAACTCCAGGTCCCATTGTTCAGCAACTGTACTAAGACTTCAGAGCCCAAAGTTGTAGTGTATGTGCAAATTTTAGTCTCGATGTGTGGACCAGAAAATCAAGTCCATTACCTTCCCAGGATGAAGTTAATTCATTACATTGTGTAGAAAGCTCACACACATGTAAGAAAGAAATCAGGTTCATTTTGTAGCCTGCACAGAAATAATTTTAAAATAGACACATAAAATGGAAAAATGGGCAACAAAACAACAGTAATGAAATCAATGATAATAGTAATTAGTAGCTCCTTTCTGTTTTTCAAACTGGGCAAGGAAGAGTTAAAACAGTTTGTACCAATTATTGACTACAAGATCTGCAAATGATTGCATAAAATTTCCAAAATATGCCTGCAAGCTTCTATTATTGATGTTGTGCCCGAGGACATGCACATATGGATTTAATTGTCTAAAGTGTTTTATTAATTAAATTGCTATGATTTACCTCTCCCATGTTAGCATTTACAGTTTATGAAACAGCTCGTAATTAGGAAATGACTATACTGATGTTGCTTGTTTACTTTGCAAGCAATACATAATAGTGCCACATTCCTCTTTTTAAACCCACCCTCCCAGGCTACCTTTTTTTCTAGTCCAATTAATAGGCAACTGCTGCTGGTGCATTAAATTGCTTTTTGGATATGTTTAGGGGCGAAGATAACTGCAAGGGCTACTGCTACTGTAGAAGTGCTCAGCAGTATCCTTCTGCCCAGACTTCCTAGCTTCATCCATGGCTCAATGAAGTTAATGAACCTCTCACATTGGTGTGTTTTGGATCTGTCCCATCAAGCAAAAATTAGTTGGGTTTTTTTTCCCTAAATACAATAGCATGCTGATTGTGAAACACCCAAAATACTCTAACCAGACACATACTACTTTATTCTCAGAGACAAGGTTTTGAGTCTTTACTGACTCTTAGAAACATTTTCTAGAATACTTACAAATAAATGCCTTGAAGTTGTGCACAATTGGATTTATCCAAACAAAACACAGGCTGTAAATTTTATGTGGAGAATATTTGCAAATGCGTAGATCAAAAGGGCATCAAAAGGTTAGTTAACTGATCTGACTGATAATCCATCCCCATCTGAAAGTCAGTATTATTAAATCTATAATTTAATTATATGGTCTCAAATTTTGCACATTCTTTGTTTATTTGGAAATTGCAAACACCACGTAAATGACCCATATGTATATATAAAGGAAGAGAGAGAAGAATGCAGTGTTATTATAGCAGGCCATTGGACTTGATCATTGTTGTGAGTACTTCCAAATGAAATTTCTATTCTATTCTATTCTATTCTATTCTATTCTATTCTATTCTATTCTATTCTATTCTAGTCTAGTCTAGTCTAGTCTAGTCTATTTTTTTTCTTTTTCTATTTTTTTTTTTTTTTCTATTTCTATTTCTATTCTATTTCATTGTATGTTTTAAGACCAGAATGGAAGAGAAAGATCTCTTGAGTAAAGTTTGCCACAAAATGTCACTTGCCAATTTATATAAATATTCCTACTTTGCTTCCATCCTGCTACTTTTCACAGTGGGATAAGATCTTACATAGGCATGACCTCTTATGCTCTCATAAATACCAAAAGGCTTTACAATCCTTGCTGATGCCAAACAACCCAGTACTCTTCTCTCCCCAGGTTCCTACTGTTTTCAGGGAGAGTAGGGATTAGCACAATGAAATTGAGGGTATTAATTCAGCTGAAATGTGTGCTGGCTTGTTTGTGATGCAAACTAAAACCTACCTGCATCTTTGGTTGAAAGTTGCGTTTAAAAAAACTCAGATGTTTTGCAAAGAAAAGGAGATATGAGGGATGAGAAACAGGACTTGAGATGTTCACTAAAAAACTGGTGCTTTCTTCTGAAAGTGAATTTAACCCTTCATATGCAATAAAAATCTTGCCCTGTTTTAGACTCCATGTTATTAATCTAGCAGTGTAGTAGATACCTGGATAGTGTCATACCTTGGATTCCACTGCCAATGGAGTGCTTAATAGAGGCCTTTCACCAGACACCAGAGGATAAAGCTATCTTTCAACTAGCTACTATAATTGTTCTTAGCAGCCTTGGACTTATTTAGGGGTTTTGGTAAAATGTGAAATTGTCTTAGAAATTATTGTTGCCCCGTGACCTGTTGAGCATTTGGTGTGTTTGAGTTATATTTCAAAGTGGTAAATTAATAAAGGAGCTCTCTACATGTAAAAGTTCTTTTGTGAGAGGTCATTAAATAGGATTTACTGACATTGTTGTCTCGACTTTAATTCTGTTTGATGAATGAGTGAGGTCATGTCCATTATGAGTTGGGCTGATAAGTTAGTTTCTTCCTCCTTTGCTACCTGTGTAATAGGAGTGGAAAATTGCTGTGATGAAGCAGTACACTAGAAGAGAGCTAAAATCAGATCAAAATGGAGCTTTCAGGTAGAGCCTTATTTAAGGTCTCTAGCTTTCCAAAATTATTAAAACAGTTCTGCTTAGTCCTATGAAACCTGCTAGGCAGGCAGCACCTTTGAGAACCAGATCCTTGTTGCAGGTGCAAAAAACCTGAGAATGTTGACCAAAATACCACTGTTCCTCAGAGGTAGATTCTCATGTGACACAAATATTCCTTATTCCAGGCCAAGTTTTTCAAACATTAACAAATTAAGCTTATGCTGATTTACTATTTTAAGTACACTGGTATTCTCACTGGTACATTCACAGTTATGAAAATAAAGAGTAATTTCAAATAAGTCAGGATAGATCCTTCTGCATAAAACCAGTGGGAGAAAAAGTCTACTACTTTTCTGTCATTTCTGCATTTTCTATTGCAGTGGACTAAGGATATGGACATCCCCTAGATTTATCTATCCTTAGGAAATGTTGTCATTATCCTTCTAATACACTTGCAGGAATACCCAAGTCACACGGATTAACTGTTATCTGTTCAGACCCTTCTTCCTCTTTGATTGATGGAGAGTGACAGGAAGGTGATTTGGAGGAGAAGCCTGATCTGGGTCTAGGTCATTGCTGCAGAGCCCAGGAAAGCTCTCCTGTGTGCTGAGCTGGATACAGGCCATGCTCTGTGTCAGCTCTTAGCTTCATTCTGGGTGAAGATCAGCCGCGCACGTCTGCTTGGTGCTCTGGTTCTCCTAAGGGTAAACACACGAATGAAAGCCATCACATCTCGCAGAGGTCCTTACACACAGCCACTGCCACCTCTTGGGGGATCTCTCCTTTCCCATCCACTGCCGAGAAAGCCTACAAAGATATATTGGAAAGCTCAGCTCCCTGCTCTTGGAGTAGCGAAGTTTGCTTTCCTCACAGCTGGGAAGATTTGAGTGGGTGCTGCCTAAACCTTGTCACAGACTGTTCTCTCTCTGAATGCTAATGCACAAAGTCACCTCCTTCACCATCACGTACATGCTTCAGGCATCCCACACCTTCACAAGGTGATTTCATTAGGATTCCAATTAAAAACCTGCGAAGAAATATCTCTGTTGCTCTTTTCCTTGTAAATATTGTAACTTTGGTTTGCTACTGGAATTTCAAAGCTTATATCTGTGCAATTAAAGAACCAATTAACTGCTTTTCCGTTTCATACACTCCTTCACTTCTTGATAAACTCCCTTACTATAGCTAATAATAATGATAATAATAAAAAAGTATTCAGAAAAAAAGAAGAAATGCATGAAATCCTCAAAGATATGATCTAACCTTTATGGGACTCAGAAAACCACTTAGTACCAGCACTTGTTGTAATGTTTAGCTCCATGAGGGCAGCAGCAGTATACCTACTACAGTAATGTTTTTGCCTCTTTATAATATTAATTGATTGAATTTAAAATGGCAACATCAGTGTCAGCACGACATCTTCAAATCCCTGCCATGATTTTCCATGTGTGTACAGAGCATTTCTGGCTGGAGCAGCATGTGGACAGCCTCTGGCTGGTGCAGAGCTCTGCTTGATCTCTGTGTTTGGCTGCTGGAAGCCCTAAAGTGTTTTCCCCCTATGGAACAACTCACCTTTGCTATAATGGACAATGCAGCAAGCAATAAGCACTGGATATGGGTAATGCTGCTGTGCACTCCAGTGCCCCGTTTCAGCTGTTTGCTTCTAAACTAAAAATGACAAAGGAAAATTAATATAGTATGCGTAAAAAGAAGACTGTTTTTAAAAGCATGCATACATATCTTGCTACCAAACAATTTTTTTTTCAACAATAAAATGTCATTTTCTAGCAGAGGGCTTGGTCCAAAGCCCAAGAGAAACAAGGAGAATGGTGTCTGCTTACTTCTTTAGGCTATGGATAAAGTCCTTCGAGCAAATTTTTTTCTCTCATCCATAACTCTTGTAAGTGGTGTGCAGAATCCCTGATTTAAAAAAGTATTCTCTAAATTGTGCTTTGTAAGAAATAAGGAGCAGGAGTTTTTCCTATGCCTTTTCACATCTAAAATACACCTGAAGGTGTGAAGTGCAGCATGCCACTGTGGCCGTAAATGTAAAAAGAGCTCATCTGTTTATATGCAGGACCAGATTTTCAGAAAAGCTCTTCTTGCACAGGAGGACCAAACTACATAGCCAGAGCTACTTAGACCAGTACTCAGATGACATCAATCATAGCAGTCCTCTGGTGGCCTTAGGGCAGGATATAATGCCTGTGGACCCATCCCATGGCTTCTGGTGGCCATCACCACATTAGTCCATATTGAATTTTATGTCTTTTCTAAGTCACAGATAAAGGTTGTCACTTCAGGTGCCCAGAAACAGAAGCTAAGCCTTTTCTGTGAGCCTCCACTTGAAAACTTAGCCTCATATATGCTTCTGCCAAGTAGCTGTGAATGTTACATCAACAGGGAGATTCCAGTACATGTGGAAGCCACACTTGGCACCCAGGAAAAGGTAAATCTCAGTCATTTTCTTCTTCCATTTTATCTCTTGCGACAATATTCATCAGCCCCAAGTGACAAATCTTATGATGGCCTTTTTTTTATTAAGCACTAAGAAAAACCTGTATTTCTCCAGAGCACTAAGGGGCCACCAGTGTGAAACTGTCATTAACATGCTAAAGAGTTCTGCTCCAAGAATAGTGTGACCTGTTCGTTTGTATGTTAATAGAGCTCGTGTCTAGAAAGATTGGAAGGCAGTCTTCCACCAGGCAAAGGCTGCTCCCAAGAACAATGAACAGGGCTCCTGTGAAATAACAACAACAACAACAACAACAACAACAACAACAATAATAATAATAATATAATCAGTACCTTTCCCCTTCTACAGCACCATTCATTCAAACTACTGCAAGCACCCTGAAAATTAATTAGGCCTCACAGCAATTCTGGGACATTGCATTCCCAACAATCTGTTGTGGGAACGGCATGTAGATGGGCAAAGAGTGAGATTTGCCCTAGACTCCAAGGCAAGCCAATGGGAGAGCTGTGGGTTGAAGCTGGAGTCCCAATTCATACTCCCCTGAAGTCAGGCTATAAGGCAACTTTGCTCTATGCAGGGCAAAGAACACAGCGGGTTTAGAAAATGGAGAAAGAAATTTCTCTGAAATAAAATACAGTTATTAATTTTCAGTCTGGGTTCCTGAAATCAGCTTCTGTATAAACATATAAATAAAAGTGCCCTGCTTTTCAGTGACGCTGAGCATACATAGCTAAATCTCAGTTTAAATCTAGGCATCTTAGTGTGAATTTAGACATCTGGCAGAAAGCATCTGGGATTTGAACAGTTGGCCATTCAGCATCGCAGGTAATGGAAAAGGGATGTTTTTTGATGTACAGTTGATCTGTCTGTTTGTGTTGTGGTTAAGCTGCAATGTGTCCATGTTAGAGAAATAGAATTATCTCATAGGACCCGGTTATGCTGCAAAGACATTTGGCTGACAGGGAGACAGACTGATGAGAGGAGCTCCTAATCCTGTACAGCTTCAGAGGCATCACCTGAGTGCAGGAGTGACAAAGGGCTGTGGAAGCATTGGGAAGTTTTCCTCACATTGACCCAGGAACCTGAATCCTTCTGTAAGTACAGATTCCTCCCCATTTTGCATAGTTACTTCTCTCCTGTATCTTATCTGCTGCAGAATTTACATGGATCTATAAATGCACTCCTACCAGCAATAGTAAATACTTTTGAAATAAATTCAAAATACTCACTGTAGAGAAAGGAAAATGTTGTCTCTGCTTCTTACCCCAATTTCCTTGTCATGTAGATAGAATTAAGGGGAAGGATGCAAAAATCAGTTGCTTTTCCTCACTGGGTCCAGATTTAAAAATATGCCTCCTCAGGAAAGCTGTGAATTGCATATTCCCAGCTCACTACTTGCCCTAGGCAGTTTTTCATATCGCACAAACAGTGTAAATGGGCTGACTATAATTTAGTAGGGCAGGGCAGCAAAGTCCAACTTGAAGTTTTGTTCTGTCCCTGGATTTGCAAATTTTGCAACTCTGGATACCTTCAATTCTCCTTGTTGGTCATTCACATGGACTGATAAACAGAACGAAGTAGGCGCTTCTGCAGGGCAGAAAAAGTTACATCTGTAATCAGAGGGAGAGTATGTGGCTCAACTCTGGGCCTGTGTTCATCTGTGCACTTGTTGTTGTGCTCACGGTGGATGCAGAGCAGACCACGAAACCAACACCATCTGCCCTGCAGAGCATTTAATCTGAGGGACAAGGAGAAACAACAAATCCTACATATAATGACTTTGCCATAGGAATAAAACAGTTTAATCTGGCCAATTACAAGGACATGTATTTGAATGAAGAATTTAGGGGGAAAAAGTAATTGCTTTACTAAAATAATGGCAGGTACCTGGGAAGAGATGCATAAAAAGACTAAGAATGATTCATTAGGCAGGAATCAGAAGAGATCTCAAACACACACCATGGGTTTTCTTGCTGCATTCAGATGAAGCCAGAATTTGGCACTGTATAATTACCGGACTTTTTGTTTTGTTTTGTTTCAAATTCAGGTGGAAAGTAAGTGTCTAAAACTGCTGCATAGTCTGCACTTCTGGCTCTCATCCACAGTTTAGCCATGCTGTGTAGAAATTCGTCCTATTTTTCTTCAAGGATTTTCTATTTTATGTTAAGAATTAATGTTGTCTGTCACTAAACAATATATCAAATTACTTAATTTACCCAGCAAGGTAAATGTCAGACAACGGCCAGAAATACCACTTGATAAAGTAACAGTACTGTCTAATAAAAGGGAGTTTTATTAAATTAAAAAAAAAAGGACCCTCTAAGGCTGGAATGGGTTGCAGTTTACTTGAATTCAAGGAGGCAAAAGCAACCAAATCATACTCTGTGTGGACTGAAATCAATGATGTCTAACAAAAGAGGGAAAGTTTTGAAAACCCAAGAGATATGAAAGAGAAAAGAAGCATAAAAATAAAATAAAAAAAAAAGGAAAAAGCAAGCAGAATAGAAGAGAGCAATAAAAGGAAAACTGTGAGAGAATACAACATTTTGAAGAGGGCTTTCTGCAAATTAATTTTTTTGGGTGCATCTTTGCTTCCATACATGTTCATGTGGTAAAGAGTTCATTCAGGTTAATTGCACATAGAATATTTTTAAATGTTATTTTGCTAATTACAGTATTCAGAGTTTCCCATCAGCCATGCAAGGCTATGCCACTTTAGGCCATTTGATGTATCTCAGCCTAGTGGTAAAACTAGCAATATAATTTACTTAACTGATAGAGTCATATCAAAACCAGTAATACACTGCTAATTGCAACAATCCAATTTAGATGTGACAAATCAGCTAAGGAAAAGTTAGCATCAGCTCACAAAAGCACTTATGACCTTCTTCCAAAGGGCAACGACAGAGCACTTTGGTAAGAGAATTAATGTGAGTTAGATTAGGGTTACAAGTTGCTCTGGGAATACCTGTCAACCAGAAGTAGAAGAGATGATGTCTATCTTACTAAAAGTCCAGAGATGTAAACTTTGTTGCAGGTTGTGTGAAACTGTTTCCCTAGGTAGCTTTCTTTTCCCTGAAAAACGAATACCTTTTAACATTATTTAAAAAAAAGTAATTATGTAGCCGGGTTCCCATCTTGTTTAAATGGGGAAAAAACCTCCAAACCCCGGCTGCTTCATGCGATCCAGTTTAAAAGGGTGACATAGGAGCACAGCAAGCGGGGGGGCGGGGGATGGAAGAGGAAAAAACAGAGAATGTTTAACATTCAGAATTTGTCCACAGCCGATAATTTATTGGAACTCATCTGTAACAAGGTCTGGCACTGATTTATAAGTTGATTTGAAAAATAAATAAAAGTGATAGAAACCTGCATTTGGTTTTAATGATAGACTGTTGTAGCATGAAAAGTAAGGATATGAAACATTGCAAGGAAATTAGATATTATGCCCTGAAGACAACTGCAGCTACCAGCCCATTAATTGTTAGATATTTATTATTAAAAATTTCTTTTCATGAGTGACTGCAGAATATTTGCACTCTTAAAGTTGTTGAGTTCTGACATGAATGAAGCATATGAAGCTCATTTTTCCTTCCCTCTGTGTGTGTGTGTGTGTTTGTGTTTGTGGAGCTGACAAGGTAGCTGACCCAAGAATGTGATGAATCTTTGCTGCTGAAACCAAACACACAACTGCTGCCTCTGAATTGATACCGAATAGAATAATGAATACTGGGGAGTTTGCTACTGTTCTGAATCCCAATAGCAAGAGGCTTGACGGTGCTTGGAAATAAGTCTCTCTGGAAGCAGAGGGGGCCCAACTCTGTTTCCAGTGTAATGAACAGCATTCCCAAAGAGCTCTGACGATAAGTATGGATAGTTTATCATCTCCTGTGTGCTCCCAGAGCTGAACTGATCAAACACCAAGTGCTGCAGAAAGGAAGAGACAGGTAACTAGTAAAAACCAGCAGTGTATATTCAAAAAATTGAAAAGAAGGCAAGTAAAGTATCATTTTTTAAAGTCCTCTAAAGCTCTTGGCAAACTGAGGCATTATATCATGCCTTAAAAGTACAGAAGAAATCCAATCAAATTAATTCTGAAGCAAGACAAGTTCACAGAAAGGAAAGACTGTCCAATACATCCTCCTACTTCTCCACTCTCAGCTTGGAGAATAGCCAGCATTGATGGCCTCTTGGCAAAGCAGTATCTAAGGGAGAGAACATGCATAGGACTGATGCTCATGAGGCACAGGGTCTGTGCTGATTGCCACATGGCCCTACTGAGTAACTGTGGGTGCTGACCTGCCTGTAGAAATACAGACATTAACATGCCCTTTCTTTAGAAAACACTTTGAGGACAACTAAAGAAGATGAGAAAGGCACAGGGAGAGAAAAACATAAAGTTTTGTTGCTACATGGTTGTTAAATTGCACTAGTATTGAGATTCTCAAAACATGGCACAAGTACATAAAGAGAAATGGTCCCTATCTCGATTTGCCTATGATTTACCTGTCTCAGAATTTGCTATGAATTACTAATAGCAGTTATAGTAATTAAGTACGATAATAATGTGGCTAGAGAAGCTTAATGGAGGAAGATAGGATTTAAAATCCTTGCTACTTGAATTGTTGGAGGCAAACCATGACGAGTCTGTACAGTGTTTGGATCAAAAGAGACAACTATTGACTCTGTTAAAAGCAAAGCAATATATGCCTCCTTGTTCCTCTTCTCCCTTTCAAGGTTGCATAAGGAGTTTATCCCCCTTTCTCCATCCTCGTTTCGCTTGGAAAACTCTCTCTAAGGCCTCATGCACTATACAACAGGGTTTTCAAAAGCAGGGATGTGTTCAGCTCATGGTAAAAGGTATCTGGTACTTCATCCTTGGGATATCAACATTTCTTTCTCCATAATGAAGTGTAATTTACAGTCTAAGTTACCATTCTTTCCTTGTAGATATACCTGAGTTGTTTCTAATGAAGATAATATCTGGGAGGCCAATACTTCAGAACATGGATTGAAAAACAGAGGAACTTTTTATGCAGTGCAAAAAAAAGACAGGCAGCTATTAAAGAAGATTCACAGTTATAGGCAAATATATTAACAGTGGGGTTAGCTCTTGAAATGAGAATTTATAACATGCCTTAACCTAATCCCTCATTAAGACAATTTATTCCCACCCTCAAGGTCTCACATCACAGCTAGCACTAGGCAAATAATTAGTAACAAACAATTCATTTGATCAATTTCAACTCCTCTTTTAAAATGAATTGTCAGCTAATGCAGTACAATTTTCTCAAATATATTTATAATTCAACATTATTTTCCAGTTTCTGTGATGCATTTGTAGCCTGTTGTTTATCCAGGAAGTGTTGGGTGCTCGACGGAGGCTGGTCTAGGCATTTTGAATTTTACTTAGTGAATACTCATGCTTTCAAGATTTGAATGTTATTTCCCCTAAATCAAGTTGAGTATGTGAACATTTTAATACATAACTCACACATGACAACGTGAGTTCTTTGCTTTGGGGTCACATTGCCCAAGGGACTCACAGCTCCCTTTGCAGCAAGGTGAGGAAGAGACCTACTTCTATCCTGCTGCTGTGAGAGCTTCCTGGCATAGTGAAAGTTGCAAGCCATTGTGCTAATTAGGGTAGCCTTAGGAAGTTACTGCATCAGAAGCATTTCCTGATGAATCTCCATCAGGTATCCAAACACTTGCTGAAGTACTGACTAAGCTTCTTGCTCATCTGCCCTTCTGCCTGCTGTGGAGAAACCTGTGGGAGCCTAGTTAGTAAACGTGGCATCCAGAGGACTGAAAGGCTGAGAAATGAATTGGGGTCTCTGACACAGCCCTATCTGGGCCACCACAATGGCCCTGGAAGGTATTTTCAAACTACATTTTTTCATGTTATATCGGTCAGAATGAGAGCAGTTATCAAGCTAATGAAATTCTCACATCTCTGTCAACTGATGGGAATAAGGCCATGCCACACCGTTTCCTAAAACAGCAGCATGAGGCCGCTGACTAGGAGTGCAACCTATAAAACAAAGGAAGACGATACAGAGGTTATGGTTTAAAGGCACCGGGCTGGGATCCAGCAGGCCCACATTAGAGTCACGCTGTGCAACATTCCTGTGTCAACCATCCTCTCTGCTTTTTCTCTGAAATGGGGAGAAGTTTTCTGTCATTTTTTTCACATGCCACTTGATTTGGTTTGCTTCCCACGACAAAGGTGACTTTGCACCACAGGGCTGTTTTGCAAGGCAGAGCTGGGTGTGTGTTACCCCAGCACCAACAGCCATATGTGGTTCAAATAATCTCCCTAAGACAAGTACTTTAAATCCAGAAAATTCTGTTAAAGTTACACTTGCAAGACCACGGATCAAAAAGCAGATAATGTAGCTGAAGCCTTCCGCCTCACCTCAGCCTGCAAAGACATGAAATTTTAACTATTCAGTGATAGGCATTTTAACTCTTCAAATTCAGCACTTCTTTAGAAAGAATGCTATTTTTCCTCCAGTGTTTTTTCCTTTGCATGCCTGGATGCAGGGCAGAGAAAAGGTGTGGGGTGTTTAGGATGGTGGAACAGGTAGGGGGGTGGAGTGACAAACTGCACTGTTCTGGTTGGGGATATTTATAACCTCCCCACAAAATTTATATTCTGTGCGTCACATTATCAAAATATGAATTTAATTTTAATTTAGCTCAAGACTTTCCTTAGGATAAACTATTAAAAAACTGTTACTCTAATGCAAATTAAGAAACTACACTAAGTACTACCACTCAATATCCCTAACGAAGTCACCATTAAAAAAGTAAAATACCCCTGTACACTCATGCAGACCTCTACTCCAAAAAAAAAAAAAAAAAACCCACTCACCAATCATGCAAACCTCTACTCCAAAAAAAAAAAAAAAAAACCCACTCACCAATCATGCAAACCTCTACTCCAAAAAAAAAAAAAGAAAAGAGCTAGAGCAAAATCAAAGAAAAACAAGTAAGAGTAGGTATTCTGCCAATTTCCCCCTCCCCATTTACTTGCAGTTTTGGAAGACTTTCAGAGTGTCAAGATCTCAAAAAATAGGTAAAACTAAACCCAGTGTTTGTGCACATTGAGACAGTATTCTAGACCTCCTGCTAAACTTCCCTCCCAGCCTTACCCTGGAGGAGTAATAGAAAAGGAAAGAACAGATTCCCATGTGTTGATGCTCCAACTAAAATGCTAGGGAAATTAAAGAATAAAATTGAAAATAATTATTTGTGCTGATTTTATTTCACCCTGTAAAATTGGTAAGATACAATGCACCTTTTATATAAAACCTACATAGAAGACCTAATTCTTTTATTTCATTTCTCTCCGAGCTGCAAAATTGCCCAAGTAAATTAGGTTGCACAATGTAGTGGGAAAGTGTCCATCTTTTTATCCTCACGTTTAAACCTATTCTATAAATTAGTATCATTATTGCCTTCTTAAAGAAAAGGGACTGAAAGAGGCTCCAGGAGCAAGATGACTGGTCTGGTAACTAGATCACTGGATAAAGGTCCTATTCCAACACTTAACTAAAAATGTAACATCTTGTCTTGGATCTAACATTATTTTCCAGTAAGTGGGAACTGTTCTTTCCTGGGTTTTGTTTTTCCTGCCCCTCCTACAACCAAAACATTCCCTGCAATTTCCCTAAGGAAGAAACTTGTCCTCAGCCCAAGCCAAATTATACACAAAATTACTCCAGTTTGGCTACTGAGTTTGAAGGAGTTTAGATTGCTGAAACTCAGCCCCAGGGAGGTTGATCTCATTTTGTAGTAATCTCTACGTTTTTGCTTTTCAAGAATTTCTTCAAGTCTCAATTTGTATTCACAGTTTCTTTAAAAATTCTTAATTATTGCTAATTATTCTGCAAAGAACTACTAATTTCATGTATATTAAACATATGAGCTCATGGAATTGCACTGTCCTTCATTTACAAGGAAAGGTCTCAACTACTTTCTTTTTCTTCAGGAAAGATGCCCCTTTTTTTGGCAGAAGAGAAGAACTATTCCTCTGTTTCAACAAGAGATCTCACAGATATGAGGTTCTGTTCTCCTCTGAAATGTAAGTAGCAGTTACAGTCTTCTTGCAGTGAAAGAACAATAGATCTGCAGTCCATGCAGCCACTACGTGTCACCAGGCTTTATGGTACATTGTGCAATGCACTATATTCAATAGAATTTGGATGAATTGGTAGCTATTGCACTTCTTGCAAACTACAAATACAGATTTTTATAGACATAAACAGAGAAGAAACGGAGAAAACTGGAGAAACAGGGAGCTGTGTCTGAACAGAGTTTTATTAACCCATTGTTTAAAAAATAATATGCAGTAATGACTGCTGAGCAACAAATACAAGTAAATCACTTGGTTTGCTTTTAGGTACCAGAATTCCAGAGGCAAAAAGATGAAATTAGGTTCGGCTCATAAGTGTCAGGTATTTCACTGTAAAAAAAATAATCAATTGACTATACAGGAGTCAGGATGTAACTGAGGTGAAATTACACCTGTTAGAAAAATGTGTTGATTTTATTTATCAGTAGGATAATATAACAAGTATAAATTCACACTCAATATTAACTGAGCAGAGAGGGATATGTTCACCCCTACAGCAGTGTGCAACTCAGAGGCTACTGTTGTTTGAATAGTTGGACATTAATAAACTCTACAAGCAATGGGGCTTTGCTGTGATTTTTCACCATTTTTTTCTAGTGAAGAGACTTCTGAGGTTGTGAGGCTACACATGTACCCAAAGAAGTATTGGCTGCATCCCTCTGCTCGGTCCCAGATTTACTCCAGCTTTTTGCAAAATATAACAGAGTGCAGACCACAGACACATGAAAGTTACTGTAACGTATGGAAAAATGTGACCCCTATACAATTCCACAGCTATTCCACAGCAACAACCTATGTGCTCAATACATATGAGATGATTTATGTTTTTTTCAGTGAGAAGTGTGCACATATGGGCAGCTCCTACTGAATTTACTGTGTGGCATTTTTCTGAGTCTCACATCACAGAAATTTGTGGACATAAATTCTTTGCTGTCTATCATCCATTTAAATGAGCAAAATGTTTATGTGTTTTTGGGGATTTGGTACTTATTTTTAATAATTCAAGACCTTTGCATAAATAGTACATATATCTTTTGTTTAAAACAAGATAATAAGGCTATGAACACTCAATAAGGTCACAGCTGACATGCTGAAAGGAATACAAAATGATAAAAAAAATCTGGCACAATGCAAAACTAGTAACTAGGATGACAGGTATTTAAATGTATTCTCCAGTTATGAAAAAGTGAAAAGGGTGAGGGCAGAGGAGCAAATACAGAGATAAAGCCATAAGCAATCCAGTGTGGGTTGCTCCTGTGACTAAAAGGAACAACGTTCTCCCAAAGGCTCACGTCCCCATGTAGCTACCTCAGCTCTTTTCCTGTTGCTGCCTTACAACATCAATGGGCAGAAAAATTAAGCTTTGTGTGAGAAATAACAGAGGTAATGGATGCACTGCCAGGCCTCCCTGCTGTGGCAATTTGGAAAGGATGATGTGTTACGCACAATCTTATTTGCTGTTGTGGTGAGCTTCAGACATGTACCATTATTTACTACATGATGCTGAGAAAATAATGCAGGTTACCAATTCTGTTGAAGAGAGATTACAATAATAGAAATGAACAGACAAGAAGAGATGCAGATAGTTCTTAGTGGCAGTCTCAATAAATAAACTAAGCAGAGGATAAAAGATTTATGTTGAAAATTACTCATGAATAATCCGATGCACCACAGAATTTTTGTTACGAAAAATTAAGTAAAACAAATCAACCTAAATTCCCCAAACTGTGCAAAACACAAGTTAAAATATCCACACTTTCAAAAAACCACATTTTAACACGTAAGTCATTAGCAGAAAGAGAACAGTTAAACTGATCCAACAGTCACAGCTCCAGAAGAAATCGAGCAGGTTGAAGAAACACTGCAGATTAAATCACATACAGCTCCTTCAGCCACCTGTGTACCTACCAAACATGGCTCACTCATTTTCAGTTTGGAACAGCTCTTCTCCGATTTGAAGCACCTGCAGTGGAGACGGCTGACAGGAGCCATCCTATTTCCAAACACAGTCTCAGCCTACCTACAAAGATGTCTTTGCTCATCAAGCAAGATTGATATTTAAGATTGATATTTAAGAGGGGATCTCCAAAGACAGGAAGCAAAGCTTTGCATAGAGAGGGGCAATCTAATGCTCTTTCGTGGTGGGTGAATTTGGTATTTTCAGAACAGTAAAGCAGTAAGGGCTCAACAGTATTTAAACTGTCTTCAATTTCTTTGAAAAATCCCTGTCCCGAGCCTTAGCCTGATTACTGAAACCTGTTTTGTATCTGTTGCATCAAATATCATGTAATGAAAAAGTAGGACAGCCAAGAATTAATGTTACTGCTCTCCAACACATCTTGATTTTCATTTCTTTCCTTATCACAGTGCACAGTGCAGAAATGTAATCTGGTAAAAGGTACCACGTTACACCTGTCTGATACATAGTTACACCTGTTCTTCATACAAATTTAGCTCTCAGTAGGAAGAAAGCTAGCTCTCTTCACTAGTGACATTTATACTGAGAAACCAAACTATGTATCATTAGTATACAGCCTGTCCTTCAACTTCTTGGAAAAAACCCCAAGCTCTTGTCTATGAAAGAATAGATTATATTGAAACTGTGTTTCAGTGCAAAATTTACCAAGTCTAAGATGGTCGATTCAAGCAGCCTTTACCTATGTGCCTGGGGATCCAAAAGCTTCAGGCAATTACTGGTCTCACACCTGGCAAGCATGCAAGCATGATAGCTTAATCTCAGGCTGCTTTAATCCCAGGAAAGATGCAGTCTGCAAGCCAAGCTTGTACAGCCAGGCATGAGTCATTTATTAAGGATAAGGAGTCCAGGGAAATCAGGTGTGACTCACAGTAAGGATTAGCTACCTTTAAATCAGTTCTTAGCTACATAGTTACATAGAATTTGTTTTCTTTTATATATTTCCTAACAGCAAGAATACAGTCTTCATTTGAAGAGGTTAAGCACTCACTCAGATTTTGTCTATTAGCTGCACTGCATAGGACAGTGTAAACTAGGTACACAATACTACCAGCTGTTAACTGGAACTGCTTATCAAGGGCAATTTTTAGTGTATTTCTCACTAAAATGATTTTCCAGTACCAAAATTTGGATAGTACATAAAATAAATAATCCTAACTTTAGGCTACATTGACAAAAGATTAAAGGCATGTTAAAGCCTAAAGAGCTTAAATTCTGCTTGTGGCTGCCTGAAGCCTATAAGAACTCTTCTTTATGCATTAAAGGCCTTCCAGGGGCCTCAAATCCTCTTTGAGAACACAGAATCATAGAATAGTTTGGTTTAGAAGGGACCTTTAAAGTCTAACCTTCCACAATGAGCAGGAGCACCTCCAATTAGATCAGATCACTCAGAGTCCTGTCCAACATAACTTTGAATGTTTTCAGAGCTGGGGCACCTACCACCTCTCTGGGCATCCTGTTCCAGTGTTTTGCCACTCTCATTATTGTAAACGATTTCTTCCTTATACCCAATCTAAATCTACCCTCTTTTAGTTTAAAACCATTATAATCCCTTTTCCCATCACAACAGTCCATGATACAGTTTGTCCCCATGTTTCTTGCAGATCCTGTTTAGGTACTGGACTTTTGTACAGAAGTGCTCGCATCAGTGCCTGTTACTACAGAACTGTACTTAAGTGGAATTTACACTCAGGTTCTGAACAGATAACAGGGATCTTACCACTGTCTATGTCCATGCAAAATGCTGACAACATGCAGCAAACAACGTGGCAACACTTCCAGCATAGCTGCAGAGCAGAAGACAGCATTGAAAGATCCAAATGCAGAAAATAAAAAGCAACTTTGAACTCCCTCATGAACACATTCAAATAGTTCTGTACTGACAGTATCAATTTCATCCACAAGTGTCTTGCATTTGCTGTAAGAGATTCACATACTCCTGTTTTGCATTGAGGAGCAGTTACCAAATGAAGGTCTCTCTCTCCCTGCACGGGACCGTGTTCCGGAGCTCCTCACTGTTCAGCCAGAACCACTCTAGCAGGTTCTGTGTGCGTGGCTTTGCCAGCTTCAGCAGTTGCTGTAGACAACTCGGAGATACTTGTTTTAAGTGTATTTATTAACAATTTGTAAACCAGGAGAAAAAGTGGCAGATAGACAAAGTAAGATTTAAGATCACAGGTTGACTGAGGTTGGAAGGCACCTCTGAAGGTCATATGGTTTAACCTCCCCTGTTCAAGCAAAGCCCCCTACAGCTAGTTGCCCAGGACCATATCCAGATGGAGTTTCTGAACACATCCAAGGATGGAGACTTATCAACCTCTCTGGGCCTGTACCTGTACCAATTCTCAGTCACCCTGACAGAAAGAAAATGTTTCCAGCTGTTCAGAGGGAGCCTCCTGTGTTTCAGTGTGTGCCCACTGCACCAGTCCTGTCACCAGGCATCGCTGGAAAGAGCCTGGCTCTCCTGCCTTTGTGCCCTCTTTCCGTGTTTATATACATAGATGAGATTCCTCCAAGCCTTCTCTTCTCCAGGCTGAACAGTCCCAGCTCTCTCAGCCTTTTCTCTCAGGACAAATGCTCCAGTTTGCCATCTTCGTGTTCCTTTCCTGGACTCTCTCCTGTAGCCCCATCTCTCTCTTGTGCTGGGAAGCCCAGAACTTGACACAGTACTACAGGCGCAATGAAAATTACAAGGCGGGCGGGGGGGGAAGTGGGGAAGAAAAAAAGAAGACGAAGCATAAACCAGAGAAATCTAACGAAGAAAACATCTAAATAACCAAAATTATAGCAATAATTATCACATCTCAAAAACCCAGCAAAACAGGAGAATCCATGTGTTAAGTCAGCTTTATATTCTGAGTATTTGTGCATTAATGTTCTTTATTGCATTAGTCTTTCCTTCTCTACAAGTGAATAGCAAGAAGATACAGACCCGACACGACATCATTATGCTTAATTCCTCATGTGATGACAATTCCTCAGTTTTCCAATGGCAGCAGCTTTTGACTAGCAGCAACCAGTCACCTTAAAGTGAATGATACACATCTACAAATGCAACTGTCTCTGGCTTGCTTCCATAGCAGTGTTCACAGAAAACAGAACAAATCAACAAGAAAATAACAACGCAAAGCAGCTTCAAACAAAATGCAGCAAACCTATTTTATGGCTGTATTAATTTCTCTTTAAATTATACGTGCATAGAACAAGGAACAGAAACAATTTCACGTCTCTAATACCGGGGGAAGAGAAGCCTGAGCTTCCATTGGTACCGTTTTGTTTGAAGTACAGATGGGCTCTGCTGGACCTGGGGCACAGAACAACTGAGGGTATCAACATCTAGTCCTTGCTCATCACAGACTTACCAAGGCTACTTTGGGCAAGTTACCATTTCTGCTACATCAGTGAAATGCAGATAGACTTTTCTGCCTCATAGGCAAGACTGAAATTAATCTCTATAAACTGTCTGAACACTCAGGAGTTTTTTATTATATATTAAGATTTTTAAACAGGTAAAATGTAAAAGAAAAAAAACCTCCTTCCGTTAAGAAATTCTCAGCTATTAACTAAACCATATATAAAATCCCTCCAGAAAAAAAGTATTAATCCATTTAATTACTTCCTTAACTTGTGACGTTTACTTATTATTTCCTGCCCTCCAGAGTATACATGCAATTTTATACCTTTTTTCAGAACAGTAAACAACTAAAAAGTTTCCATGATTGAACAAGCAGCAGTCAAACATGAGAGAAGGGCTTGTTTGTGCCTGGGAGCATGGGAGGCAGAAAGAAAAGAAACAATTAAGACACACCAGGTTAGTGAGGAAGGCACTTATTAAAGAAAAAAAAGAGCTCTTGCAATAATTTATTTCTTCTTCCTTTCATTCTCACAGGCAAGTAAGGAAGAAGAGAGATTTTCTTGGAAGATGTAATGAGGTCAAGGAGTTAACTCATACACGTACTCAACACCTTTCCAAAAATAACAAAAAGTATGAAAGATTTTTTCATGGAGAAAAGAGCATTTAAAAGAATCATCCAGATGGTTATAACTGATATGAAACAGAAAATACGGAATGTGACTAACCAGCAATACTATGAGGTAAGCCCTTGAACGCAGGAATGTAATCCTGAAATAACCCACAGTGCATAAACAGAGCATGTTAATAAAGGAGTTTGCATTCCCTACCAGAATGACAGGGAGATAAGTAAGAAAGACAAGTAGGAACGACACAAGTTTTACCTTAAAATGTTCGGCAAGTTCAAAGCACAGGAGTGGTAAAACAAGATTAAGAAAAACAGTTTAATGCAGTATTAGGAAACACTGTGGGTTTGGTGGGCAGGGCATTAGTTCTTCCACACTTGTATTCACATAGAGGTACCTGCATAATTAGCAGTTCTGATGATACTGATGTACTGAAATCCACTGCACAATCAATTACTCCATTACTGAAGTGTGCCAAACAAATGCAAAAATGTAATATGAAAGCAACTGCAAATGCATGCAAATTTAGGAGCACCAAGCTCCCTCAGCTTTCCAAAGGAGGCAAAAGCAGGTGTCACAGAGGTAGATTGCTGACATCAATGAAGACCCTGGTCAGACTTAAATTTTACTGTGAATTTAAATGACATTATAACCAATTTTTACATAATAGATTTTTTGCAGAGAGGACAAAGTAGAGTAGCACAAGCATATAAAGCAACTAATTCACATTATATTTAGATAATACATTTTCTGGTGACAGAATGGAATGTTTTTTTGTAAAGTTTCATCATGCCTACTGTAAAGAGTCCAGGAGACAATGAATATAAATGCAATAGTTATGACCAGCTTTCAACATTGGGAAGGGTTAACCAACACCCCAGTGTAGGTGCTCTTACACAAAAAATAAAAAATTTACAGGTACTTTGCAGACAAGCCCTTATTCGTGTTTCATAGACAACACAAAACCAACATACACATCCAGTACAGAAGACTCTAAAACAAAATTCTGTAGTAAGAACACTTGTTGGTTTGTAAGGTTCTCTTACCTGCATGCGCTATGAACATTATTACAAAACCCCCACAACCCCACGAACAGCAATTAACTGAAATGAAGGTTTTCTTAGGAAGGCATGAAACTGCACAGACCATGATGGCTGGCAAATTATGAATGACTCTCACTTGTGTGTGCATTTTCTTTAACACATGTACATATTGTTGACTTGCAAGCACTAGACTCAAACCTATGAAAATAAAGAGCTGACTCTTAAATTTATGCTATTAACAGTAAACCTACAATATTCATTGCATATAAAAATATTTTTAAAGTAGACATGTAAAACAAAACATACACTTCTATAGTTAAGAAAATTAATAAAAAAATAAATCAAAACTTCCCCTAATGTGAGCTTCATTAACTCAATCTTGTATACAATAGAGAATAAATTAAAAGGTGAATTATTGTGATTACTATGCTCTCCAGAGAGAGGCAATAGAGACAAAACCGGATTATACAAACAGTTCAGAAATCTATGTACTACATTCGAATTGTAGTCAGAAACTTTGTGAGTGACTTCTCATCTATTTAAATAAAACAGATGACAAATGAATTATATTTACTATGAATTTCTGCATGTACGGTTGCTTTCACATAATTTGGTTTCCTGAAGCTCAATGAAGTTTAGCAACAGAAAGTTTACAGACGGCAAAACTGAGACTGTAAAAGTGTCAATCTCACTGGAAAGACCAACTTCATTTAATGAAAAGAATGCAAGGGAATGCAAAAGTTGATAAATATTATGGGGAAAGAAGAGTATAAATCCCCTTAACTTGGTCAAATGCACTCTAACACCAAATTTGAAATTGTAATGCTTTATCATACGTTACCACAAAACTTTGGCTGCAACATGGACAGCCATGGGAGGCCATCCTTCTCTTTCAAGGTGTACCTGTTCAAATTCACACCTCTCTGCCTTATCCAGGACACAATCAATCATGCAGCAGCTGAGAATTTAAAAAACAAAACTGTCAAATGCAACAAATTCTCCCGACTTGGCAACATTGGGTTTGTATGTGTTGAAAGGCTTTGCTGACACACCAGAGAAGCTTCAGTGCTGGGAACAGCGCAGTTATGTTAGCGCAGCTCTTCACTTGTTCATCCCATCGTGCTAAGACGGCTGCTATTCCGTGTTCTATTCCATATCGTACTTGATACGGCAGATGCTAGCTACCAACTCAATAAGCAAAATTTAAGGCACATTTTGTGTCTGTGCTTTGATTACAAGCTCCTTTGAACAGCAATTCCAAGTGACTGAAAAGCATTTTGCACATTTTGAATACTTTCATCAACTAGTATTTTTGACAGAAGGCAATTCTGTGAGATATTTAATTTCTTTGTATGTTCTTTCTGACCATAATTTCTATTATCCAATTTACTTTTGTCTAAGTTGAAAGAACAGACACCAAGATGCATCTAAGGGACACAACAACAACAAAAAAACCCATGACCACATAAGAACAATGATTTGTAAGGTGATTAGTATTTTTAAAGTGCTGTTAAATATATAAAACGAAAGAGATGGCAAGGGATTCAAAAGCAAGTTGAATATGAAAGTAAGAGAGATAAATGGACTTAGTCTTCCTAAATTCATGATGAAAAAGACAGACTGGGAGTACATTGTCTCCTCCTGTCATTAAAGAAAGAAAATTGTAATCTGTACCCTAATCCTTTTAACTTCATCAGAGGACCACACAGACTGACACAATACATATTCCAATCACATTAGCTGATTCTGTTATTATTTACTCCAATACTGAAATTGAAGAATTTTGATTTGATGACACAAATTTAGGGAGAACTTCCATATCTCTTTATACCACTACGATAGAGAGGGCCATAGGCCACTAAAATTTCTGTATTTCACCACAGAATAAGCAAATAACAGTTTCTTACACCACTGTTTCAAGCTCACCCTGTTCAGGCCTAAAAGCCCATTGCCCCCTTGCAAAAGCATGAGTGTTGACAATCTCAGATTTGTTACTTGCAAGCAATAGTCAAGAAGAGCGACACTTGGATTTCCATAAAAATGTCAATTATTACAATAAATATCAAGTTCTGTGATGATCTAAACAATAACTTAAAAAAATCCCGATGTTTTTATTGAAAATATAAGAGAGCGACAACATACTGCATTCTTAACCTTTCAGCTTTAAAATTGCAATTTGGTCAACCAGTTGGTGATTAGGCTCCACTGAACATTAATACAGTATTACATTTAAATTACCCCACCTAGACAATTAACAAAGAACCACTAATCTCAGATCAGCCACATGGCCAATATTAAAATGCCCAAACTAGTCTTCTACTGTGTTCCACTTGAGTGCAGCTTCTCAGCAGTTTGCAGGAGCTGCTGTCCTTCATTGCCTGATAAAACCATCTGTCAATGGTCTACAACACCTTTTATGATGAATTCAAGTGCTCTGAAGAAAGGGCTCACAAAAGTGTGCATTTATAGCAATCTGCAAGCAGACAATATGCCTTCAGCTCCTTTGGTTTTAATAATGTTCCCTTTGGGAAGTGAATCAATTGAAGACTGTTCCAATAAAATAGTAAGTCAAAGTCTAGACAAGGCATAAACCAGTGTCTATACAGTTTGTGACAACGTCCTTGATTTTCTTTCTTCCACGCTCTTTTTCCAAAGACCACGCAGTGAAGGCAGTTTGATTTTATCCATATTCTTACTGTAAACATTAAGAAATATGCCCAGGACAACCAGTAAGCCTGACCACACGTACCTGAAGGAAAGGCAGAGGAGGGGAAAAAATGTTACCATTAGCACTTTATCCATAGCAATTACATACCAGTATTTGTGTATTAAATAAAGCCCTATAATAAGGAGAGAAGAGTTGAAGAAAAAAAACTCCAGCCATCAGTGGGTTCTGAGATAGCAGTTCCTTGAATCTTTATTACTACTATCCTTTCACACTTCTTTTTTCCTGTACTGACTGGAGAGCTCATTAAGGTGCATTTACAATTAAATAATAACTAAACAGTATCTGCTCTTTCTCACATGAAAAAATAATCCTGAGGACTTTCAGTATGTTTTTCCTTCCTACAGTTATGAGAGCTATACTTTCTGTCACTGGTCCAAAATGTTTTCTCACTCAGTGCCTTATATCCATACTTCCCAATGTAGGCACATTTTTGTTTCAGCTCTCTGTTCTTTTAAGCCTCAAGATTTTTAGCTGGAGTAAATTCCATTTGGGCCTTTGGGTCTAAGCTTTGCTCTTAAATCAATTCATATACCGAAATAACATGGAATATTATTTTCTTTTAAACCTGAAGCAATTAAGACCAAAGTAGCAACCTAGCTGCATTTTTCAATGTAAGCTCTTGAAATTCAAAAAAGGGAATAAACCCAAGCTGAAACGTCTGGCAATTTAATATATCAAGGTAATAGAAACTTGCAGTTACTTAAAAGGGCTAGCTAAGAATTCAAAACTGAGTTTATAAAAGCAGGAACAATACCATAATGAAGAAAATCCCTTCTTTTAGCCAAATCTTTCACCACAGAGAGAACACAAACAATTTCTTAAGTATCATAGGCACTAGATATTATGTAAGGTTTTTCTTAAAAAACCCACAAAAAATGGCAATACTTGGAATAGCTTGTCTTCCAGACCTTTAGAAAAATGTAAACTATCTTCTCTAGCATGATTAGTACCAACAAGCCTGTCAATATTTACAGCAGATTGCCAACATTTGTAGAAGATAAGAAATGACAAGCATTAAACCCTGAATATGATTAATTAGTGTTGTTATATTTCCATGATGAAGAACATGATTTTTTAATAAAATATTTTATAAAACATTTAAAACTATAAATACTTACTGTAATGTGAATGGCTTTGCAAAGAAAAAAAAAGAAAGCACAATGGTCATTGCTTTTCTTCCTGTTGTTACTGCAGAGGAAAACAAATATTTACCTCTTCAAGAATTCAGTTACAGCAAAAAAACCATAACACAGGCTTCTGTAGTAGCAGGTATCCTCATTACACAATTAAGTGTCTCACTAAAATGATGATCACACCCTTGGTGCAAACAGAAACTGCAGATGCACCAGTGCAGTGCAATATAGCACTAGAACCATGTGCTGTTTGAAAACAACACCTCTAGTCACACTACCTGCAGCAAAGGAACTTCCAGAACAAGACTTGCTATTTGATAACTTCATGCTAATCAATTCACAGTCTCTGAAAGCAACAAACAGCCCTTGCAAGTAACTGATGGCATAAACTCATCTGTTAAAGCTTGGTTGAAGACCAAAGACTAAAGGTCATTTAGTCATGTTATTTCTACGTCATGTTATTACAGTTAAGTGGTATTTTGGGCTCTATTTTTAAGTGGAATGGGATTATCCTCTCATCATTCATTTCAAGTTACTAAAAATTTACCTAACAGTGCAGGGAATTACAATTTTGGTCAGAAACTTAAGAGACCAAGTATGTCTGACTTCAGTAATTGCATTAGGAAGTTCTCCTCAAAACCATTAGGCACTGTTCTTTTACATGTGATCTGATCTCTGCAAAGAATCAAGGTAGTAAGAAGAGTGGGGAACACAGTCCTGTTTCCAAAATGGAAGTAAACTCTTTAGCTGCTCTGAAACTACAGCTCCAACAATTATTTGGACTTCAACGCTATGTGCTATGAATAAGGATAAAGCATAGCTAGAAAATGGTGTACCAGGAAATCTATGTAGTTTATCACTGAAAACAAATGAATAAAGGAGTAAAAGTTGTAGAAAATGTTTAAAAACAAAGCAAGAATGCAGCCAGGCACACAAGTTTAACTATGGAGGTTAAGGGCCTGAGAAGGTGTTAGTCTACATGATCACATACTGCTCTCACTTGAGAAAGACCCCAGTACAGGGTGCCACAGGTCTGTACCTACAGAATGGTTTTTTACTAACAGAAGGTATTTTGCTTACCATGAAGTACGTTTTACTATACCATACTAGAAAGTCTTACTTGTATAACCACCCAAATTAGTCTTACTGTGACATACTGGCAAAAAGAACCTAGGACTACTGATGTAATTTCAGGCTGCTGTGGCTAGTAAAGTAAGTTTCATTCTTCCCAACTCTCCCCCACAAACAAATATTCACTTACAAGTATGTTTTGTAGTAGAAGAAACAGCCTTCACTACTGCTTCATCTGCCCCAACCTCAAATTTTTAGTAATAATTTTCTTCACATTTTAAGAAATTTATGCGCATCAAATAAAATGATTTTCTATTACATGAAAAATTAAAGGAGAATGAAAAAGAAAATTGAGTTTTAATTAGAAAACAGTTTACAGATGAATAATTTAAAAAATGGTTAAATTACTTCAGTTTTTCTAATTACAATTATTTCTGCTCTTTCAAATCAGTTATTAATTAAAATATTTATGTAACCATTTCCTTCTAAATTAAGTGCCTTTTCTTCTTTTTCCCAATTAAGTTTGATAATTTCTCATTCTGCTAATAGAAATACAATTTTCATTAAACTCTTTCACCCCACTCCCCTGAAAAAGGGGGAGTGTGGATGGGGGAAGGTGGGAGGGACAGTAATGAATGTGGTGTTCTTCCAAGGCACAATAAACATTTTCATATTGCTACAGGCAAGACAGAAAGGTCTCAAGTGTTAGAACTGTCAAGGTCAGGCATAAGAAAGGCATGGGAAAGGTTTACTATTGCACAGCATTTTTTAACATTTTTTTGTACATTGAAACATCTTTTTTTAAGAGGTATTTTAATATATGAACCAACCCTCTCATCTGAGTCAATTTCCAGTCAGGAGACCTGCTGAACTTGGTTAAAAACAAATCCAGGACAGACATGCTGCAGAGGAAATAACTGATAGGAAACCAGAGCATGCAATCCCCAGGTCAGAAAACAACAGTATATTTTCCTCTCCACTACTGTGAATGAAGTAGAGCATCACCTGACAGAAAACAGGGGTGTCTTTTAGGGGAAGAGGAAAGTAAAGTAGCTACATGACACCTTGCTACAACTTCTCCCCCACTAGGCCCTTGTGACTAACCTTTGTAGTTTCATGTGTTTAGAAACAATGTCACTGCCTACCATGCCTTTCTAGAACATCCTTACATTTCCTTTCACATTTGAAATGATTCATGTCTTCTCCCTGCTATATTTTCTTTGAAGACAGGCTGAGAGACTTGGGATTGTTCAGCCCGGAGAAGAGAAGGCTTTGGGGAGATCTTATAGCAGCCTTACAGTACCTAAAGGGGGCCTGGAGGAGGGTTGGAGAGACACTTTTTACAAGGGCTTGTAGTGATAGGACAAGTGGGAATAACTTTAAAGTGAAAAAGGGTTGGTTGAAATTAGATATTAGGAAGAAATTCCTTACTGTGAGGCTGGTGAGGCACAGGCTGCTCAGAGAAGCTGTGTCTGCCTCATTCCTGAAAGTGTTCAAGGCCAGGCTGGATGGGGCTTTTGAGAAAATCAGTCTAGTGGAAGGTGCCCCTGCCCATGGCAGGGGAGTTGGAACTGGACGGTTTTTGAAGTTCCTTCCAACCTAAATGATTCTGTGATTCTATTTCAGTTCCTCAATTTAGAACAGTATTTGTTTCTGCACTAAAACATAGCACAGCCCATATGCACAAGTTTACTTAACAGGGTCTTCAAGGTAATGAAACTGTGGCACAGAAAGAACCAGGAAGCTCTCAAACACATTCTACAAGTGAAGATCCATGCTATGGAAATCAGTCAGCACAAAGAACAGAAAAAAAGTCAGAGTAAGAACAATTCTGAAAAGCTCTGTCCTAAATAATAGAAGAGGATTACTTTGTTTTTGTACAAAGGGAGTAAAAATATCATTTGTTCATACCTGTTACAGCGAGAAGGGCACCAAAGATTTTAATCAAAGCTAGAACAAAGGATATGCCAAAATACCCAGTCAGGGAGAAAAGGAATGCATAACCGTAAGTCTGAACTGGATGCTGCAACAATAAAAAAAGCCGGTTAGGAAAATGTAAAACAAACCCTGAGGTATTGCAAAATGACATAAAACTAGAGACTTTAATCAACTGCTTGAGCAATAATAAGCTGTTCAACAATGCATTCATGCAAAAATCCTTATTTAATTTTAGTTAAATAATGGAAAAATAATAATGAAATTATAAGCTCATAAGTCTGGTCCTGTGATTTTGTTGCTTTTTAAAACATTACCCTGTCTTATACATCAAAGACTGGAAAAACTTGCTTACTGTATGAATTACACAAGTTAAACTGTTTACATGATGAAAATAGAACTTTAGAGAGAAAAGTGGTGAGATTTTCTAAAACATACAGAGCAAAGTTTCCCAATGAGGTTCTGCAAAGAAAAAAAGAAATCTTTACACCTACCTTTGAGCAAAATGTTACTGCAGGGCTTAATCCACTAGTGCATGTTAATCCAAATAAAATATACACAAAACCGATTGAATAGGAATACAAAACCTAGAATAGTGTAAGAGAAAGTAATTACAAGGTGATACTACACGAAAGGACAAAATTAAATGCTTTCAAATGCTTGGCCCTATTAATATGCTCAGCTTCTCAGAGCTGAATTTGCAGCGTTTGATGGTATTTTTACTAGGATTTCTGTAATACCTGATGTACAGCGAAAAGCCAATAAAAAGAGTTAAACACATTCTTCCTACCCACAACAACATAAAAGAAGTTTGGAAGGCTAGTCAATGCTTTGGAAGAGCATCCTGAGGTCAGCGTCAGCTGTGGTAAATCCTTCAAGTTCAGGATTTCACAGCCTAAGTAAACCTTCACACAACGATGTAATTTACTAGTCTGAAGAATGTGTTAAATGTATTTAATTTTCTGCTACTTATCCAGTGAAGATCTGTATTATGTTGTATGTGCAAAGGGTAGCATAGAATCACCATGGATTGCCGGAAGTGTCACATAGGTTTAATCTGTGTCACTCCAGTTCACATATGTGGCACACATGCGTCATGGTTACAGCATACAGGATTTTCAAATGACCAGCTCTAGCCTAGTTCAGTACTGAGAACACTCAGAACACAGGTAAGATCTTTATTTTGTCTGTATCCTTATTAATTCATAGCTGAATAGAGCAGCAAAAGAATCTTCAGCTAGCCTTTCCCACCTTGAGTCAACAGAACTAGAAGCTGGAACTTCCCATCCCTACATCACCACATGTTGCAGGAGGCATTCAGCTGCTTGGGCAACATTTAGTAGCCTTTTCTTGTGAAAAAGGGAATGAGTGAGCAGAACTGTTCTACATAATCCTGGCTAGAATGTGCTGATCTGCTGTGCTCTCAGAACTCTGGCAACAACAGGCCTACTTCTTTTGACACTTCTTTTGACACAGGTTTCATCCACTGTTTTCTTGATATAATATCTCAATTATTGGGGAAAATCTATTAACAATTGATAAGAATTCCATGACACAATAGAACACTTATCACTGCTCTACAATAAGGAAGGATCAATACACATTTAAAGAGCAGACCTGCTTTCCAGACACTTAAAAACCATGACCTGATCCTCAGAGCTTTTATTTGTCACTGTTCATACACACAGAAGTCAGTCCCTAGTTCTTCATTTGCCTCTGCATCCAGTTTTTCTCCCAAAGTACCCAAAGACCTCACTTTTTCACCACCAGGAATAAGCACCACATTGCTATTTCCTTGTTAGGCAGTGTGATACAAGTCACTTCCACAGAATGACACATAAGGCCAAAATTAGATATAACCTTCCACAGCAGCAGTTACTATTTCAGCCACAAGACATCTTTTCCCTTTTCACAATTGCTTAAATCCAGTGAAATTTCCAAATTTGACAACAAAACAGAGATCCTGTGGGTGACAGGTTCCTTTATTATTTTTATTTCCAGATGACTGTTCATTAAACATGATCTCCAATTCAGATTCAATTTTTACCCACAGTCTCAAGTAGAAAATAATTTCTAAAATTCTTCTTGTACTTCTGTACTGAATTCTCTGAACAAAATCCTGGAGTGTAATTGCTAAACCACAGACACACAAAACCTTTATATCCTTAATCATTACACTGATCCTCTACAAGTAGTATGAATGTACAGTATGAGGACCAACATTTGTCAGACTAATGCATAACAAAAAGCAACGTCCTGGAGGTAACAGGAGTTTCACAGGTAAGGCAGAAACAACTGTCAACAACTGCTGGCAAGATGCAAAATGGGCAAGAGAACAGTTACAGATTGTATTTGGGTTTGGATTTCAGAAATGACAGCTACAGAAGCTCCACTGGGACAGGTGAGCTCCATGTACCTAAAATGTCTGCCTCCAGCAGCAGTCAACAGGGAACACTAAGAAAAAGTACAAATATATAAAACAAGAATACAGTGACACTTTTAGGTATATAGTCTTCCACTTTCCAGAAACTTGTAGCTCAAACTTCTTGAGCCATCCTAAATCACTTTTAGCCTTAAATAAAGATTCCTTGTAACTTTTTCTCTATTTATGAAGATATTTTCATAATGAGAAAATAGATTTTCTAGTTAAATGTCAAATACATGACAAATATAGAAAATAAATTTCAGTACTTTTTAACCTGTGGCATATTCATATCATACCGTTTATTAAAAAAGATTTACTTGTATTTACTCGACTTCAGAGAAAAATATGCCAAACTCAAGTATTCTCTAAAAAGAAGAAACCTCAGACTATATGAACAGATAATCCACATTCCAAGTAAGTATGCAAAAAATACTGAGCAAGACTTTTTCAAATTATGTATTTCACTGAATCAGGAATAAATATATTTATCCACTGTGAAAGTCAGAGTTTTACAGATTTAAAAAGATTTTAAAAAGCCTGCGTCCCAAGTGCTAGCACACTCTAGAATTGAAAGTATAGCAAGTAAGAAAAGCAACATGTTCCATGTAACACATGCTGAACTATACCAGAACAGAACAGAGACTAAGTGCATGATCGTACAGAAAACACTACATTATTGTTGCTAGAAATTAGTGTTTCTGTAGCTGCAATATACATTTGAAGTTGCACACAGAAAACAGCACCCTTGTAAGGTTAAAAAACAAAACAAAAAATCAGCAAAAGTTCCCAAACAGAAAACCAAAAGAATAGCACACCAAGAGCTCTTCCTTTCATAAGCAAGAGAAAAGCGTATTAAATTCCATGTTTTTTCAATGTAGCCCTTGCCTATGATAGAACATGTTCATTTAAAATTGCAAAACTGGTATTTACCATTTCTGAATTAGAACCATTGTGCAACTTCATAGCTTTTTCCTGTACGTTTCCTATAACTGCATCTGCGCAGAGGGCAAGGGATATTAGGACCACACCTAATAAAACAAACAAAAACCTCTTTAGAATATTCACCAGCAGAATATTGGCGAAAATGACTTTGTACTTACTCAGAAAAAAAAATAAAATCTCAGGAATAGAAAAATAATAATAACACCCCCTCCCCTACAACATATTCTAAATGTCAGCAAAAATATTTCATTATACCAGTACAAAGCAGTGCCTACCTCCACTCTCCCTCCACCAGTTAACCCCTGAGCACTGTGTGTCTCTAAGCTTGATGGGAACTTCTGGACATTGCTATAAAGAAGCCAACTGTAGTTTTTGTAGTAACAAGAGTGAAAGAGTATCAATTGCATTTATTTAGGTATTTTTAATGAAGATAAATAACCAGAGAACATACTCTTTTTGAGTACTTAATCCCATATTATTTTTTCCTGGCAAAGGCAAACAGAAATATTAGATGTAATGGTAAAACAAATGCAAGCGGATTGACAGTGGAAATCTTTCATTACTCAAGCATTAATTTTAAAAAATCTACTGTTCAGGTACAAACCCCATGGTTTTAGGTTACCGTATAAGCTCACAGCAAAGTCACTACACAGTCAATAATGTAATTAGCTTTCCAATAATGAAAATTAATAACTCTTTATCCATGTCAGTCATTTTCCAACCTTCACATTTTTATGACTGTTGTATTTAATGATGCACACAGGTTTAGACAGCACTTTTCCTAAGTCTACAACATTACGGAAGATAATAATTAATAATCAAAATCAAAATCTGCTCTAGTCTTGGTTCCTTAAAAGGTTGTGCTAGGGAAGAATCAAAAGTGAAAGACTAGATACAAGCACTGTTTTAGTTTCTTAATACTATGTTCTTACAATTAGAGGTCTCAAAACAGGCATTCTGATGGATCAAATGAAGTATAAGCTCCTGACAGAGAAAAAAAAAATCATCCCAATTCCTATGATTTTCAGAATTGGAAGATTTAACAGTTTTAAGACCCATGAAGTTTAAGGAAGCATTTTCTTGGCAAAATTCTAAATATACAGGAACTTCTAAACCAGTGTTTTTAGTTTGGGAATTATTTCCTTTCCATGGCTAGAATTTCCAGGTCTCTTCCTCATTCAAATTTATCGGGCATAGAAAAAAGTATATCTCGATGGAAAAGATATGAATAATATTGGTTATGGTAAAAATATAGATCTCTCATCTGCATGGATTCAGCTCTGGCCCAAAACCACCTCCAGCTCAGCAACAGATTGCTGCACATCACTTCTGCACACAGATGTCTCTATCTGTGTTCTCCATCATGCTTGTTCCAGCAGTGCTTAATGGGCCAGGCACACCACTGGACAAATGCACGCTTCAGTACTGCACTGAGATGAAAAGGTTACCTGGAACCTGAAGGGCTGGTGTGCATGGAGAGGTGAAATGTGGGGACAAGACAATGTTACTCTTACGTCCATACAATTTGGAGTGAGGAGAATTGTTCCACTCATTGTGGTAGCGCTGAACCTGCTGAGCAGCAGCAGCAAAACCACGAACAAGACCAGCAATTATATGTAAAGCATGAGTAAAAACACTTGGAAAAATGGGTCCCAAATTAGTTCTGAAAGAAATTTGCATGGAAACAGTTCTATATAAATAACTGAAACAAACTCAGGAATTCAATTATCCCTGGTCATTTGAGAAAGAAATTCAGCTAAGGTTTTAAATCCAAGCAGGTTAAAATCTTTACTTTGCTTCTGATTTTAGACGGTATAAAAAAGTTAGAATGTGAGCACTTCACCTAAAAATTACAGCACATCTGACTGATATCATCAGTTAATATAAAGTAAATGGTTCTGAAAGGGTAAAAGATTTAAAAGCTTAACTAGAAAAGACAACTAATCCTTTGAAGTTTTAAAATGGTCCAACTGAATTGTACCACATTGATTTTAACATATTTACTGGGGTAAATTCTGGGGAATATGTATGAGACATCCCAACCAAAAGGGGAGAATTGCAAAAATTTTAAGAACCTACATACTTACACTTAGCATAAAGATCTCTTCTGCCACAGAATCCTGCTAGTGCAAAACCACAATGAAACTTGCATTTTCTTTACAATACATGAAAATACGCCACCAAAAAAATCAGAACTTCTACAGAATGCTTATTGTAGGAAAAATAAAAGCATTTTCTTAACTCTAAACTACAATATATCTTTACCTGTCAAGTTGAAGTTTGGTGCAACTGTGCTGTCAGCTAAAGTAAACCATATTAATCCAAGACTCATACATAGGGCAGCAGACACGTCTACAATATTGTAACGTTTTCCTACAAAAGCAATACAAACAGCAAGAATGGACCGTTAGCACTCTCAGAATTTCATGTTTATCCTGTTTAACAGACCAGAAGGCAAAGAAAACACTGTTCCAGTGTCATTCTTTTACTTAAGCAGAAGACTTAGTGCTCTGGTCTTTCATGACTGGACTCACATCTCTTCTACAACAGCAGTTCCTAACATGGGGGAGGACCCTAAAGGGAAATATCTGATTCTTGTGCTCACCTTTGCTTTGACTCCTGCTGACATAAAGCACATCCTCCCTGACAAAGCATTCCCTTAGCAACTTCAGGACAGTTCAGATGTTTTCTTAATACTTTTCCCTCATACAAGACATTTTGGCTGCCTTTACTGATCAGAAAGAAGTCAATTCCAAACACTAACAGACAACTTTGGCACTTTTAGAACCCTACACTCTTTTTTAGTTTGGGAGAGACAGAATGTGGAGAGGGATGGAAAAAGAGAGTTAGGAAATAAAAAGGCAGGGTTACTATATCTTGTTTGAAATAACATATTCCTTGCCAAGAAGCTGAATTTTGAATATGAGCTTCCAAGGGAACTTTTTCGGACTGAATTTTTTTTTTCATTGATATTAAGAAAGAAAATAAAAGCTTCTGCAACACAATATAACATTTCACAAAACTTTAAGGGAGTACCATTCATTGCATTGAAATGTTACAAAATTATTCCTTATAAAAATTCAATACTGTGCATGCATGTGCATATGTAAAGTTCTAATCTCCTCTGAAAATTCAGCTTTTTTGCAATCAGAAGGCCAGAATTACCTACAGACACAGAAATACAGCATTCTAGATTTTGTTCCATAATACTTGTCCACGTGGAACTTTACTGACTGAATTTTTGTGTATTGAACAAAAAAAACTTTCATAATATACTTAAATCTTCTAAATCCAGAAATACTGAAGTATACTTATTTGCATAACTATAATCTTTTTCTCCAGGTCCCTTTTCCTCAACTTGGAATATCAACTATGACTTAGGACTAGCCAAAGACATGCAAAATCCAGTGTACTTCTGATTAAACATTCCATCGAAATTTAGGAATAACTTTTTCAAACAAGAGCAGGAATTTTCTTCACAAGTCATGGTTGGATTTTTTTTCTATTTGAAGTTTTCCATTTCAATATTGAAATGGTTTCATATATGAAGTGATTTAGTTTATAAAGCAAATTTACTTTTCTTAAAAGTTAAGAAAGCTTGCATAAAAATGAAGTTTTGCAAGTGACCTGTAGAATGTTTTCCCCCATATTTGCTGTTTATCTAATTATATTTGTACATTTTCTGAGAAGATGCTTCAGAAATTCTCATTTTTCCTCCTAGAGGAAAAATTGCACCAGTGGAATTTAACAAAGTACAGAATTCCATATAAAACAGCTTCCCAAAGAAACAATAAAAAATTCATCTAAGAGCAGGACTAACACTTACCTTGTATAAACACCCCACCTATCATAACTGGAATCAGCTTACAGCACTTGAAGATGACTTGAGTAGGGTAATTCAGATATCCTAAAGAGGTATTTGACAAACCCATAGTTCCCACTGTCAAAAATGCTATTATCATGTAGGTTTTGCCAGGAATTCTACAAAACATAAACATAAGAATCTTGGTATTACAGACTCACGTAGAGGAGATTTAGCTTGGAAAATTTAAACAAAGAAATACATTTGTAATACAACCTCAACATCTTTCTCACTGAATTTCAGTCCATAATAGAAATTTTAAAATGCACATAAATGTCTGATTTCGTATTTCATTTCTTTCAATTCCTGAGAATAAACAGCACAAATACAGGACAATAAAAACTTTATGGCTCATGAACTATTCACACAGTAATTCTTTAACCTCCTTCTGAGAAGGTATGTTATTTACACAAGAATCAAGACAAAGACTTCAGGTTACTTGTCAAAGAAAACAGAAGATTGGTATAGCAAGGTATCCTGGATCTTAGTTCTGTCACAGGTCACTGTCCCAACTTCTTTGGTGAAGTTTTCACATGAACGATGACATTTTTATAATTAAGAAAGTTGAAAAAAGTACCATTGTTTTATGAAACTCAACAAAACTAAGAGAGCAGTGATTCAGATACCATGAACAGAGGGCCTCAGTGAACATTCTCAGATGTTTTGTTCACAATTTGATGAAATTATCACCTGACAACAGATGCTCCAACAGTAATTTTTGTGCTTGCTTCGTGATTTTTTACAGTTATTGCTGTGCATAAATTCAGCTATTTTTCATGTGTACTCAGAGCACATTAAGCAACATAAGGAGCTGTCTTGCTGTAATCCTGTCTTATCCATAACTCATTACGTGATGTAGACATACTCTGAAGCAGGCTAGAAAAATTTAAAATTTAAGAAATATGGATTTCTCACATCTACAAGAAGATGCCTAGGTTATAGAAAATAAAATGTAAAATGTATTTTAGATCTACATTTTCAACACAACTTAAAGGGTCACGCTCAGTAAGCGTCATCAACTATTTGGTAATAAAAACCCCTAAATAGTAGTAACAGAACACCTAAAAGGTAACGATTCAATATTATCTGATGCATCTCAAAAAGTCAGGTAACTTGAAATATAAGTTGTCAGAGTTTAAAATAAAAGGAATAATTTATCCAAGTTATGTTATTTGGCTAAAAAAGAATGCTATAATCTAAAATCAGTATATGCAAGATCATCCAAGGTTGACTACAGGTAAAGAAAACTAGTTATGTTCAGCTAGGATATAAGGCAATTTAAAAATTCAGGTACACCATGACAGCCTCTATTCAAGTTTCCAGAGTGCCTCAATATACACTCTACAGAGGCTACAGTTGGGTAGGAAGCCACAGAGCAGCTACTCTGAGTTAGAAAATATCCCATTTCCATAGGATTCAAGACATCAAAAATCTCCGTGGTCCACTGCAGTGAAAACGCAGAACAGTTTGTGGCAGGGTGTTATCCGTGCTACCTTAAATGAAAACCACAAAACCTTAGCACATCCTTTGAAGCAAACCTACTTGGCCACATGACAGGGAGAGAGCAGACCTCTGACACTGCCCAAGATGCACAGCATGTCAGAGGAACCTCTTGGTGAGGAGGTGCCAACAATTGAGGAAAACATACTCAGTGACAGATGGCTTCAAGTGCTGTGAAGTGCATTGGCTCTATTCTAGATGCAATAATCCCAAGCAACACATACATGACTCAGTCTCTCTCAGCTCCCTTAAGGATACAATATGTTCTGTAAGTGGGACAAAGTGACAGCAGAGTCAACAAAACTGCTTACAGGTCTGAAAGCTAAGTGCGTGCTTATAAAACGTTTTCTAACGTCATCTAGCAAATTCACTTTAACTATAGAACTGCTAGCAATGCCTCACACTACTCACATTCAAAAACCAGAACTTAAATTTACCATAAATAAATACTTCTAATTTCATGGACAGTGGGTAAAATGCTTGGAAAAACACATACCTTCTCCTTTTGTCCTGAATCAACTGCAATTCTATTAGTCCAAAAATGGAATAAAATCCAAATTGCACTAAAGTGAGGTACCAACCAAAAGGTTTAAAACCTTCCACTGAAAATATCAATTCCTATAAAAACAAAAACCCACCAAGGTCATGTACATACACCAAAGTATTAAATGGACAAAAAAAACCAAACAGATCTTTTTCCTTCATGTACATGCAAATCTAGCCTTTGCAGATGCTGGTTATTATATAGAATTTATCTGCCATATGTAACTTGCAAAGTATTGAAAAAGAAAAGACAATTTACATTCTCCAAAATGCAAGAAGTAAATTTACAGTTGGTGTAAGTACACTGATATTAACAGATCAATTCATCAGGGGAATACATTTGATCCATTAGTAATTATCTCAAATTACAGATAGCTTCCTGTCTGCTTTTTTGCTGGTTTTCAGTTCATTTACTTCAGTAGACCATTTTAATGCAAATTTTATATGTCAGGATAAATTTAATACAAACTTTCTCTAATAAACATATTTACTGATAATTTTTAAGCTCTTAGGAATGCACATTCAGTATTTTGAGTGCCTGCATTAAACAGCACTTGTGAGTTCTTAAATTTACAGGTTGTGGGAACATTTTAAACCAGAGCAATCTGCTATTGAAAAACCCATGCACTGCATGCATTACGTAGGCATGTCAGTTACAGAAAACAAAAGCTATCTAGTATTTTCCTTTTCAAGATTCTGCTTTTAATTACTGATAATGCTGTCTAACTGTTTTGAAGTAACTTTAACAAACTTCTTAGCTGCTTTTGAAAACTGCATTGGAAACATAGTGATTTTTAACTCAAGTTTTTAAATCACTGCTTTATTGAGAATACTCAATGAACTTAAAAGTAACTAAAAAAGGGGAACAGAAATATAGCTGCTCAAGATAAAAGGTTAACAGAAAGATAAATGTTTAACTAAATTGGCATAAACATTATGCTTCTGTTTAACAAACTACCAAAGTATATGTTTCAGCTCTGTCCTGAGAGCAGACAGAAAAATAAGATGACTTACTGTACAACACTCATGGAACTTAGGGAGATCTAAGGGTTTCAGTATTACTGGAGACTTAGGTATATCTCATACACAGAAGTAAAAGATCAAGTTATAAAATCCGAGTAATCTAAATTCTGTAGCCACATGAACTATAATGGAAACTTATATTATACAATTACTTGCTGCTTTTGAATACTGAAAAGTTGACTTTGCAATAAATACCTACTTTAGACATCTATACATACTAAAATGCATACTATATTAATATGCTATTGAAAAAAAAAAGGGGTAAGAGGAATTGGCCTAAGACAAAAGTTCATAGTATTTACCTGCAAATATCCATAGATTAGATAAAACATAAAAACTCCAGAAACACAGATGAAAAATTGAGTAGGTTTGTTAAATTTGCTGAGATTCATGCCAAGAACTACAACATCATCTACTGATTTGATATGAGGAGACATAGTTTGAGATTTGGAAGGTACACTGATGGAAATGTATTTTCTTGATGAAGTGAATTTCAGATCCATGTTTCCTGATTCGCTGCATTCGGTGCTATTGTTCTCTTCTTTCTGCTTTTCTATTTCTGTGTGTCTTCTGTCTGAAAGCTGAAAGAAATGCTAAGGTCAGATAAGAAGGAGTATACAGCCTTCCAACAACAACAGTAAATGAATGTGACATTTATATGGAAAATATAAAGGTTTCAGAGTTTTGTTGAATTGCTTTTATTCACAAATTTTATTTTTCTTTTCGGATGTCCAGAGTTAACCTCAGTTAACTTTGTTAACACCAAAGTTACCCCAGAGGCCATCAACACTTGATGAAGCAGTTTTGCTTCATGTGGGAAGTAGTACTCCTACACTCTACAAAGCAAACAACCAAAGAACCAACCCCAAAACATCAGCAATAGAAAACCAGCTTGAGTTTCACAAAAGGTCTAACTAGTCCTTTCAAGTCAGTACTCACAGGAGTAATTGCTTGGGAGAGAAGTGATATCCCTATGAACAACTCACAATGAAAGAACGGGTACTGAAGCACTTTGGTTCTGTTTACTTTTCTTCATCTTCACAGCAAAACACATCAGACTAGTCCAAAACGTGGGAAGTCTTGTTAAAAACTAGATTTGAGCCTATGATCAGTTACAGGCATTGAGGTGGAAGAAGTTATTCCCTCATCCTCACATTTATTCACTATTTCTTGTACACTTTTGCAGAAAAGAACATGGGGATGGAAATAAGCAGATTGCAAAGCCAGTCTTGAAAATTAAGACTGTTTATCTGATGAGGTCTATGATATGGCAATTCCTTTACTATTTATTGCTTGCAGCTATTTCCTCATCTAGAAGAAAACAAAATGGAATGACAAGCCTGGAGAAGGAATTTAGCAGCTTAGTAGGCTGAGATGCAAACAGTTCTGTTCTACAGTTCAGCAGACAACGTGATGTTTGAGGCTTTTTTTTTTCCTTTGAGTCTCGAGATAAACACACTGGTCACTCAACTGTCCCAAGACTTTTAAGCGTACATCAGCATCTAGTTCAGTGAGCAGTCAGTAAATAAACTGTGTTTGTCTCAGCTATTTAGTGGTTTGTTTTCCCCAGCTCAAGAAAAATTCTCATCACACGTATAAAAAATGTATTTCCCATTGTTTTTAAATGGAAAATCTCCTAGCATATTAATACTGCATCATGTAATAAATGTAGTCTGCAAGAACATTGGCAATTTATTATAAAATGTATTATACAATACATGAAATTACAAGTTTAGCGGAAAAATTAAGGACTAGTATAAAGCTTGCAGTGTGCTTACGTTTCTTTCTTTTCATACAATTTACTATCAGGTTGGAACAAGACTCCTACTAGAGTTCTGAAAGAATAGCCTTAGGAGTCTAACAGGAGTTTAGGGACCATAATAATTATTTGTGCTTAAATTCATAGCTCTTCAGTTGAAGATCGAAAGTGAGAAAGTGAGAGGTGGAAACTGTGCCCTTGTGGATTGTTAGCTAATCCCAACATGAGGTGGCCATTAAAAAAAAAAAAAATTAGAATATTTTTAGTAAAAACAGAAAAGTACTAATGTCAGACAACAAGGCATCAGTGAGCCTTCATGTACAATATCATAGAGTTCTGATTACCCTCAAAGACAGATTGAAAGAACAACTGCAAAAAAAGTTTATCAGGATGGAGGAACAGGTTGCCTGTCTTAGGAACTGGAATAACATGAAAGCATTAACTTTCCTAGCCTAGGAAGATCCTAATGAAAAGAAGATAGACTTACTTTCAATAAAATCATGAAGGGATTACCACTAAGGAGAAAAAATATTTCTATTTTTAAGGACAGAAGAATGAGAACAAGTAGGCATGAAGTGATCATGAACAAATTTATCCAAAACTACCTTTCCATCTCTAGACTATCTGTATTCTAGAGAAGCCTAAAAATGAAAAGAGGAACTACTGAAGTTGGTTTTTAAGGCGAACCTTATGAAAGCAGTTGCGTACAGCTGTTGAGATTGGGCATGATGACTGAGCAGTCCTCTTTAATTCCATGTTTATAGCATCCCACTACTAAGGTGCCTGCAAAAGGTGCTCAGTGATCCTACTTGATCAATAAACCCAGGATATGAACTTACTACTCTCACAAAAAGAATTGTATGCAAAGTTGGGAACTTCCAAGTTCAAGCCCAAAGAGCAAAGACTCATGCAGGAAAATCAATGTAGGTAGGAACCTAACCATTGGTGGCATCTCAGCTGAACTTGTATTTTTGTCGATGCCTGTTCAGATCTTTCCTGTCCAGTGTACACTTCCTCTTGATAGGCACCCAGCATTTGTTAGTGTCACACTTTCTCAGAAGGAACAAGTGCTGCAGGAGCAATCTGAACCCCATCTTTCACCTAAGTGGAAACTGAGTATGACACGTGCTCAGAAAAAGACGCAGCTGAGTACTGTCATGGGTGCTTCAAGAGTCCAAAAACTGAGGGGTTTAGCAATTGCTGAGAGAGCCTGCACAGCATCAAGGCCATTTCTCTTTGTCCCTCTGCTCCCCTCCAGTGAACAGACTGGGGTGAGTGCAGCAGGCTGGGAAGGGGCACAACCAGACAGATGACCTGAACTAACCAGAGATATTCCAAGAAATGTCATACTCAGCAAGAAAAAGTGAGGGCAGGGGATTCAGGGGGGTTAGCCAGCTTTTGCTCAGGAACTGGCTGGACATTGATCTACCTGTGCGAGGACTGATCATCTTTACATCACCTGTTTTGTTTTGCTTCTCTTTTTTCATTTTTAATCCACTTCTTAAGCAAGTGAGGAAAGTGAGCAAGTGGCTGTGTAGTGCTTAGCTGCCTACTGGCATTAAACCACAAAATTAACATAATCTTCAATGTTTAACTATTTGTATTCAAAATACTTCCTCAGGAACACTATCAGATTTTACAATCTGTCCACTTAATTTCTTACTTACTGACATTTTATTTCTGATCTGATTTTCTCACATTACTGAGTCTATCATGAAAGAAGTCAGAAACAACACTGATTGCTCTAGTCACACCCACGACCATCTACAAAACTATAACACGTAGTAACTGTTTTTCCCTACCTCCTTCAAGAAACATTTCAAGGCACATTATATAACAGCCAAAGAAACTGTAATTGTACGTATCCATTTCAAACACTCTCCACCAAGTCATTTTATTAGGAACAGCGACAGAACTATTCTGAAATTCACTGTGACTTCTCAAACTGTTATTTTTCTAAGTATGAAAACTATTTTTCATCTTCCTCTCACCAAAATGCCTCAAGCAACTAATGCACCTAAAATAGACATGCAGCAAAAACCTGTTTTATGAAGAGTTAAGTGGCTTAAGAGCTGTCCTGATTTGTGTAAAATACCAAATTCCTTCTATTTTTTCCTCCTGTGTGCAAAAATGTAAACAACATATTCTTCAGATCAAAGACTTTCTGTTTCTTCCCCTTTAAAAAAAAGTCCCTTGCAGATCAATATTTCAACCTAGGACACAAAATAGTGAGTATTACATGAAGAAGAAACAAATGAACAAATAAGTAGGAAAGCAAAATTTCTTTGGCCTCCAAAAAGTTAACAAGAAGCTTGGCTTGCACCAAGCATGGAAAAATCATTATGAAGGAGCCAGAGCTTGGTTTGCTAAGGTTTTTCAATGCTGAAGAACATTCCTTAAAACCACAGTTTTGGCAGAAATTAGCTCAGAATTAGTATGCTCAGAAAAATCGCTCGCTTGAGACACACAAGGCAAACTCCACGTTGGCCTTGACCATGGTCTATTTCCTCTGGAGACAATGCCAAAAGTGCCTGGTGGCAGGACAGCAGCTTGCACCACAAAAGGGATGCTCCAGGTAACTGGGATGCAAAACTCCATCTGTGGGAAACCTGAGCGGATACTTTACTTGATGGTACCTGCGTCCTGTCCCGGAGGCAAAAGCGGGAAGTGAGATAGGGTCCAGCAGGATCACACGCGCCTGCCCCAGGTGTGGCCCTTCCCGAGCACCTGCCAGCTGTCCCGGCAGGGCTGGTACAGGCTCTCCCGTCGCCATTCCCCGCCCTTCCCCCGGGAAAGAGAACGCCTCGCTGCCCACAGGCCGCGCGGGACGTCTCTTCTTCGGGCTAGTCTGAATCCTCCCGACACTCCGAGCCAGCCTCCTCCCGCTCCGGATCCCTTCCCGGCCCCCTGCGCCCCTCACCGTCGCGCCCATGGCCCCCTGATGCCGGACGACACTGCCCAGGAAACGACCCCGCCTCCTTCCCGCTCGCCCCCCGTCCCTGAGGGAGGGAGAGAGGGAGGGAGGAGTAGCCCCGCCCCCGTACCTGTCCGGCGGGCGAGGAGGGGCACAACGGCACCGGCCAGCCTCCCCCCGCCAGTCCGTCCCGCCCGCCCGCCGGGATCGCTCCCTCCTCCAGCCCCGCGCGCCGGCGGAAGTGGCGAGAGGGATGCGCCAGGGGTCGGCGCGAGCAGCGAGCGCATCGAGAGAGCGCCCTTCGCTCGTTCGTTCGCTCGGCGTTCCGCTACGCGGCCTGAGGCGGGCGGTGGCGGTGCTGTGGGCGGGACCGCGGCGTCAGGCACCGCCCACCGCGGCGGGAGGGGCGGGGCTGGCGGGGCTGCAGGCTCCCGGTTCCCGGTTCCCTGTTCCCGGCTCCTGGCTCCCGGACGACAGTCGCGACTGCCGAGGGGCTGGCCTGTGTGTCTCTGGGCGGGCAGCGGGGAAATCACAGAATTACAGAATTGTTAGAGTTGAAAGGAATCTCTGGAGATCATCTAATCCAACCCCCCGGCTAAGGCAGGGTCACCTAGAGCAGGTTACCCAGGAACACGTCCAGGAGGGTTTGGAATGTCTCCAGAAAGGGAGACTCCGTGACCTCCCTGGGCAGCTTGTTCCAGTGCTCTTGTTACCCTCAATATAAAGATGTTCTTCCTCATGTTGAGGTGGAACTTCTTCTGTTTACTTTATGGCCACTGCTCCTCATCCTCTTGCTGAGCAACACTGGAAAGAGTCTGGCACCATCCTCTGGGCACCCCCCTTTGAGATATTTGTATGCATTAACGAGCTCCCCTCTCAGTCTTCCCTTCTCCAGACTAAACAGGCCCAACTCCCGCAGTCTCCCCTCATAAAAGAGATGCTCCAGGCCCCAAATCATTTTCGTGGCTGTCCACAGGACCCTCTCCAGGCTCTCTTGTACTGAGGAGCCCAGAACTGGACACAGCACTTCCGATCTCATCAGGGCCGAGTAGAGGGGCAGGATCACGTACCTTCTCCTGCTGGCCACGCTCTTCCCGATGCACCCCAGGTTACCATTGTCCTTCCTGGCCAATAACTCCGCTGTGCCCGGCCCCGCCGGAGCACAATCGGGACATGGCGAAGGAACCCAGGGTGGCAGGAGCCCCAGGGGGAACTGAGGGGCTCCTCGCCTGCTTGTGCTCCATGCAGCTGCCAGGAGGAGTGACAGGGACAGGTGTGGGGGTGCCACTGGGCAGCTGTGGGGGTGTTACCTCCCTGCCCAGGTGTGGTTTGTTCAGGCGCTGCTTTAGGTCCGCGGCAAGTGGGACCACCCTAATGCTCTGGAAAAGCCCCCTGGAGAGGGCGATCGTATTTCACACCACAGTGAAATCAAGACTGTTTGGAATCCTTGAAAAGTTTTGTTCCGAGATTTGGTTGACGCTCTACTGTTCTGATGGGAGCAATAATCACCCACGGGAAGCTGCTCCTTTCATTTAAAAAAGGCAAAAATGCGTTTAGAGGGAGGTGCTCTTGTGATCTTTCCACGTGAGGCTGCAGTAAGGAAATAATAAAAGTATTTAATAATGACAAGTGAAAAGGTAAATGAGAGCAATAACACCAGAATGCATGGAGCATAATGGCCAAAGGAATCAGGTAAAGAGCTTGGAAGAAAGGTAGCTAAAGGCATTTTGGGGAAAATGTGCAAATTAGATGTAGCTTGAAAATACATAAAATCCTGTTATTATTCATATCAGTCTATAAAATGACAGTGCTGTCTTTTCTGTAGTTATGTGCAGAAGTATTTAACATTATGCATAAACTCTACAGGACAATAGATATATATTTAGAAATTCAAACTCTTGTGTGTATAGTGTTTTAAAAGTTTTCCTTTATTTTATCCAATGCTCGTGTAGTAAATGAGGGTGTATTATAGACAGTAGCAACAAGTGCACCAGCATTTAAAATCATATTTTTAAGGGTATTTCTTGAATGATAAACACAAAAAAGACAGTTACTTAAAAAAACAAACAAACAAACAAGCAAAAATTTGAACCCCCTCTAACCTTTTAGAAAGTAGCTGTTTCTGAAAAACAGGCTTAGTGATTATTGAGTAAAATACTTGCAGCCATCTTCTTGTGAAGTTCCAGTGCTTCTTGGTTTGGGTTTCCTTTACGTGGATTGAGGGATTTCACATCTAGCAAACAATTGTGCTTTTTTTGCAACAGTATGGATGGTGCTTTACCTTCTCCATGACAGAAGTAAATACCCCAGTAACTCAAGTAAATATATTCAAGCTTGCACGTGATCAGCTGGGATTTTCTATCTTTCTGTAAATAAATTCTCTAGATATGTCAGCTGTAATAAACTTTACTGTTACAGATGTAAGTGGAGTGATTACACAGGAAGTTCCACCTGAACATGTGGAAGAAGTTCTATACTGTGTGCATGACTGAGCACAGATTGCCCAATCTGATGGAACAGATTTCCCAGAGAGGTTGCGGATTCTCCCTAACTGAAGATACTCTGATTCTCCCTCATGGGGGTTATTCAAAAGCTGTCTGGACACAATCCTGAGTAATGTGCTCTAGGGGACCCTGCTTGAGCAGGGAGGTTGGACTAGATGACCTCCAGTGGTCCCTTCTGACCTTACCCATTCTGTGCTTCTCTGAGCGTGCCTTCCTGACTTGGGAGACGCAGGCAGATAACAAGAAATATCAAACTGCATCACTAAAATGGATTGACTAAGTAATCTGTAACTGGGTGGAAGGAGTGTGGTTATGTGAGGTTCTTGACTCGGGAGAGTGTTGAGGAGAGACACACTGGCAGATATGGTGTGTTATTCCCTAATATCTGTTGTTGATATCTTATTGTATTCTTTTTAAATTCAGAAATGTAGAAATTAGACTGCTTGATTTTGACTTGGGAGGTCTCCTGCCTATTGGTAAAGAGCATGCATTTTGCTGTTTGCAATGTGTTTTTCTATTTCTATTATCCATATTCCATCATTCAAACTGGAAAGTGGCGTGTGTGCTGGAGAATGTTCTCTTTAAATAAAGCAGAAAAGTAAATGACGAGTAGGATGTTTATTATTGATCTCACAGATGCTTTTGCAGTCTGCAATATGAACACGTATGGATTACTGGTAAAGCTGGAAAGCAAATTACATTTTCTTTTATCGTTCGTAAAAATGAAGTTAGGGCTTATGAAAGGTACTGGATCCAGGCTCTGGGGACTTAACTTCGCTGTTTATCCAGGAAATAGATGTTGTACATCACAAGCAGAGGCAGTGGAAGTATTAAAGATCTCAAAGTTCTCACACTGCCTGTCTGTACTTCTCCTTCTTGACCAACTCAAGGTACCAATAGGAAAGCTTAGTCTGTGCACAATCTTAATCCTGTTATTTTCTTCTGGAAAGTACACAGTAATGGTGTTGGCTGTAGTTTTATTAACAAGAGCTTTTGTTCACTATGGTCTAATTTAGAAATGCCAGCTTCATAATAGGCTTTGTTGCCTTTGCTGTCTAGCCTAGATTGTTTTCATACCCTTTCAATATGAGCATTTCTAATTTTTCAGCAGTGAAATGGTACCTCTGTACCCATGTCCCATGTAGCATGTTGGGAATTAACTGGAACAAAGGAGTTAGGCATTTCTTACTTGTGGAAGGGAACCCAAATATGGGATATTTATAATAGGTGCACATCTTGCATTTTGCTGATGGGTTATGGATAGTAATATCTTCCTGGCATAGCGGGTGTTCCTATTAAGAATTTAAAGGAGTAAAAAATATTTCCTCTATGTGAAAAAATTACCCAATACAGGTATATTTCACCATGAAATGTGCATGGGTATACCATGAGTGACACAAGTGTCCACAAACATTTTCACCAAGGCAATAAATAAAATTAAGTTAATTAAGCAGAACGATGAGGGGGGTTTATATTTCAATATTAAAGGCAAAACAATACTGCTTTCAAATGCTTGAACCCACCTCTCAGAGCTGTTTGTTATTTGTGTAATTATTTTTGGAATCTGCTATGTTGACTAAATCATGGAATATGCAAATAAGGATGCAGTTTGTGACTCTTGATACAGCTAAAACCAGTGTCATTTACTGGTTTACTATCTTTACCAAAAGTGGTGGGGAATTGCATGCAAAGTGGCTGGTTTTTCTCTGAATTTTGTTTTAGGGTTTGCATTTGAGTAAGTGAAGTATTACACAAAAGTAAGTATTTTGGTTAGATGAAAGTGCATTTTGGCTGTCGTAACAGGTCATCTTCTGAGTTAGTGGGAGTTAGGTGAACCTTGAATCTTGATTGACAAAAAGAAGAGCAGCTGTTTACCTCTGTAGCATGGGAAGAAAGGGGAAAGCAATAGTACGCTTCTCCTGTTGACATTTACTGATATTTTAATACTGTATTACTGATAATTACTGATAATTTAATACTGTATGTTTCACAGTAAGACTTTTCTGCCAGTTTTGTACAGATTTTTATTGCTGTTATTCTCAGACACAGTAGAATGAGAACAAATAAATAAGACACGTGTAGAAGAAAGGCTCAATGGGCTGTTTTGCTAGGAGTATTTTTAAAATTAGAAATAAGTGGCCATCCAAACTGAGGATGGCTAGTGTCACAATATCAATGCCATTAAAAATCCATATGTTTTAATGTATATGCTATTAAAATGCATATGTTGTTTAGGCTTCTGTAGTAAATGTTTTCTGAATACTTCCCTATAATTTTCTCTCCTTAAATTCCAGCTGCAATGATTTTTCTTAGCCTAATTGTAAAACCCATTTCTAATGTACTCCTTGTAGTACTGCATTTTACTGCCTCAGAACCTAAATTGTGGTTTTAACAGTAACAAAATCTCTATGATTATAGAATACGGACTTTGAAAAATGTGATACATCACTTCAGATTCAAGGGAAAGCTATTGTATTTAGAATTATAAAGTTAAATTAAGGTTCTGCCTTCTGACATTACAAAGTACTGTAATACTGATTTTTAAATTTTTAAATTGCACTTTAAACATGGAACACAGAGCCAGATAGATACTCTATCAAGTGTTGATAACAGTCTAGATACAACTTCATTATTTCTGTCTCGTCACCGGTGCATATAAATGCTAGTACTTAGAAATGGAAACAATAAGTAATTTTTTCAGAGAGAGAGGATATGCAGATGTATATTCTACAAGTTCTTTGGAATAACAACATAGGAAATTTGCAGCCGTAATGGGTTGATATCAGAAAAATTGTCCTTAAGCCAGGATGCATTCAAATTATTTTGCACTTTGTCATTGGAGGTGGTTAAAGTAACTTTTCCAGTCTGTTTATATCACAAGCAGCCTTCTTTGGAATAACTTATTTTTATTTATACAGAGTTCTGAACAGACTTAGGACTTGGTATTGACAGCATTACACTGATGACACTCCAGAGCATGGGAGTAAAAGCTGTCTCACTTGTGCCTGCAGGTCTTTTGTTACACTGGAGACAATGGCAGAATAAGTACTAGGCAGATTGATTGATAGAATGTTTTCTATTAAAATAAATCTCGCTGTCCTATTGCATGATTTTTGAGATAGTTTAGGGCCTCCTGGACTGTAAATAATAGAGTGTGTTGTGGCTGTGCAAAGTTTGAATTTAGGCCCTGCTCCTAAGAAGTGAAGCTGTGATGGATGTTTTTTCTTGAAGTGTAAGATTTGAAAGGTTTGCTGAGCAAGGATGTACCTGTTTATACGTCCTGGAGATATGCAATATGTGTTTTGATAAATGTTGAGGGATATCTGGGTGTGAAAAGTAACCTAAGAACAAGTATTAAGTCAGATCAAAGGTCTGTTCAGTCATTCCGTGTGATGGAGTCTAGGGAGCTGAGGATATGTTAAGTAGTCCTCCTCTTAACATAGCCCCCTGGTGTGTGCTAGTAACTTGTGTGGAGGCAGTGTACAGATTGTTTAATGGCCTCTAGCAGACATTTCTTCCAACACTTTGTCTATCTGGCCTTGAAGCTATTTAGGTTTTTGGCCTATGTAATATTCAGTTAGGGAGCTTTAAGAGGTTAACAACCTGGATGTATCTGGAACTGAAGAGTACTGTGAAGGTCATGGAATTGGTAAATGAAGATATCAAGTTTGGGTTGGAAGAGACCTTAAAGATCATCTACTTCCAAGCTCCCTGCCGTGTCAGAGACACCTTCTATTTAACCAGGTTGCTCAAAGCCCCATCCAATTTGACCTTGAAGACTTCCAGGGATGGGGCATCCACAACTTCTCTGGGCAATGTGTTCCAGTGCCTGATCATAATCACTGTAAGTAATTTCTTTCTAGTATCTAATATAAACCTACCCTCCTTCAGTTTAAAGCCGTTGCCCCTTGTCCTGTCACTACATGTCCTTGTGAGAAGTTCCTCTCCAGCTCTCTTGCATGCTGTCTTGTTAGGCTGTCCTAAGGTCTCTCTGGAGCCTTCTCTTCTCCAGGCTGAACAACCTTCATAGGAAAGGTGCTCCAGCCCTCTGATCATCTTCCTGGCCCTCCTCTGGACTTGCACCAGCAGGTCCATGTCCTTTTTATGTTGTGGGCTGTAGAGCTGGGTGCTGTGTTCCAGATGGGGTTATATGAGAATGGTGTAGAGGATCAGAACCTCCTCCTCAAGCTGCTGGTCACACTTCTTTTGATGTAGCCCAGGTTTTGATTGGCTTTCTAGCCAAGTCGCTGAGGATGTGCTCAATCCCATTGTCCACGCCACCAATAAAAATGTTAAACTGTGACAGTCCCAACACTGACCCCTGAGGAATGCCACTTCTGATTGGTAGCTTTAGGGGGAGAATAAGTTTGGACCTGCTTGGCTGGAGAATGATATATTTAGGTGAGCATCAAAATACTTTATATTGTGTTGAAATTAATTTGAAACAAAATTCCCAAGTTTCTGAAGTTCATTCATCATTATATCTTAATTCCTCTTAAAAGAGGATTGAAGTAAATTTTGCAGTACATAGGTTTCTTCTTGTGAATTAGTTTACAGTAAGAGTTAATAATTTGAGTCAAAGAATTCTGTGTACTTTGCTGATGTGCTAGAAAAATATAGTCAGCTGGGAATAAGTCACAATTGAAGTTAAAGCAATATACTGTATTTATTACTAAAGACCTGGTGTAATAAATAATGGATTTTATACATAGTCTCAAATTTTCTGAAGGCAAAATCGTGAAAAACTCCGTAACATAATGTAATCTGAAGAAACTAACATGTTATGCATGGGAAGGTGTTGAAATGAATTTTCACATCACTTGCTTTGTACTCATGGGTATTTTTATGATATTTTATAGTGTCTTAGGAGTATCTTTCAAAACTAAAGAAGCACTCCTGTGAAGTAATTTTTCACTGCTTTATGGGCATTGGAACTGGTGTGCTGCCAAATATGCTGATGATATGCTCACATTTATATGGACTTCAGTGTCTAAAGTAAGAAGGGACTCTTCCTGGTGTTTTGCAAGGGTTGAGAACTTGTTCTCTGCATGCCATTTTTAATGGTAAATTCTGTTAAGATATCCTAATCTCTACTCTCCTGTTATCTGAGAATGAATCCATATGACACACTCTGGCAAAGAGTACCCACTGAAAGTGTTTGCAATTGAGCCTATTTCTCCCTGCCCAAAATCAACATAAAATTATATCTTCCATGTGTGAAAAGACTATGGAGAAATTACCAGAGTAGCCAGGGAGTTGCTGACAAAGATATTCTCTACTTGTCATTGGATGTAGTCTCTTTCAAACTGATGTGTGCCAGGCACAGTTTCCTCTGGTCCTGTTGGTGAGAAAAGTGGTCCACTTTCTGCAACATTCAGGTGATCAAAGCTGTTAAAGCCAGACACTTCTGTAAATTCCAGATTTATGGTCTGGCATCTTCTTTGTTATAAAGTTCCATTCTGAGTTGGTTTGTAGCATTTTGTGTCATTGGAAATATTTTCTGTTATAGATGTCCTAGAAGACCTCTAAATATTTTATTTCCATAACATTTTATTTTTAGAGCAATTTTCTAAAAGAATTGTGCGCGTTTGTATCCTAAGTATTTTCTTTGTCCTTTAGTAGTAATGTCTCCTAATTATGCTTGAATCTTGTTTATTATTACTACCATAGCATCTAGATTCTTCAAGCAAGACAGAGCTTGAGCTGTAGTCAAGTTTGCATAAACTTACAGCAAATAAGTCTCTTTGACTAGTGGACTATAATGTGGAATAACTTAGAGGAAAAATTAGAAATGTATACTAATTCGTATGATGTATATTCTGTTTGGTGTAATGCACCTTCTGTGTGGTCACTTTTTATTTGGACATCTTCTACTGTGTGTGGACAGAGTGCAAGGATAACTGGAACACAGTTGTCTTTTTGAAACTTGAGGATTATCTGCATTATTGGTGTAATGTAGATTTCTCTTTATTAGCTTTAAGTATATTGGTAAATTTTCTTTTCCCTTTTTAAAGCATTATGTAGTGGTTTTTCAAAATAGGGTAAGATACAAGGTTTGCAGAGACTATCTAAAATGTTTGAACAGAACAATATTTTGTGTCATAATAAATGCAGCTGACCAAGATAAATGGATATCTAGAAAGTTATATGAAATGTCCTAAGAGTTTTCTTGTGTCTTATGTGACTTCATTGCCTTCATAAAAAATCCCCACAGATACATCCAACATCTAACTGCACAGGGATCATGCCCAAATTTATGCTCATCTCGTTACAAAAATATTCAGGAGAGGACAGTGTAAAAAGTGTTTTAAGTTCTAGATAATAACAGGAAATTGGAAAAAACATAGTAGAGTCCAAAATAATTTGAATATAATTTATATTAAATTTTGAATGCTCTATTTTATAATTTTATTTGCATAATTTTTATTGCAACTGAGTTACTCCTGTAGTCATTAAGTAATTATAGAAGCACTACATTTCTTTCAGTGCTTACTGAGTTATCACAGGTACTTCATTTCTTATTTCATTTTTATTAACAATTCATGCACTAAATAGAAGGGAAAAGTTTACTGATTTTGCATGAAATTGCTAATTCCACAGTCTGTGAGTACCCATTACACCATGAAGCAAAGAATATAATTTTTCTCAATCTTCTACAAAAAAGAATATATTATGTTCTTTTTTGAAAAGCACCACAATTTTTGCCTCTTGTTTTTTTTCTGGAAATAGTAATTGCAATAAAATACCATACGATCTCCAAATATGCTGAAATGTCAGACTATTTACTGCCATAGTAGAGATGTAAAAAAGAAACTAGTTTTGCTTTACTGAGTAAACAAACAAAAATTTGTTGATTATGAATATGTAAGTGTCATTTATATGTGGGGTGGCTGACTTTTTCCCATCTGTCAAATCTACACAGATTAAGAGTCTGATGTAAATGTCAATATGAATCCAAGTATGACAGCTCTATTTATTTCTAAACATGATGTACACTGTGGTGCCTGTTTCTATAACCAAGTGTGCCTGAAAATTAAGTATGTCATAAGCATTCATTCAAAGAAACAGCCTACAGTCTGCTAAAGACATCATATAAAGAAAAATATCCTTTTCAAGAAGGGAATTTGTTACTTGACTATTTTAATGTGAATTGTTTCTTCTTTGCAGCATGTCTACTATGTCTTTGGTAGCCAACCTGATTACCCCATATCATAAAAATTTAGTACCTTTCTACTGCAGTAGTTACTGGGTTATTGTTCATTTTGAAGGTATAATCAAGTCCATAAATTGCTAACTCTGCTGCTGAACTTAGGCCAATAATCTAAAGTCTTTTTTTTCCCTGTGGTCCATCTTGCAAGCTTTTTTCCTTGGCTAAGCAGTTTAAACTGATATTTACAAATAAGTGAAGCAGCATTATAACATGCATATTATTCTCGTTTTATTACAGTTGTATTCCAATTGCGTGATTATGTTGAAGGTAGTGTATTTCTGTCTGTTTTTTTTTTCTTTTCCTGAACCTACACAGCATTGTTATTTGGGGTAATCTGGCCAATTCTGCCAAGGCCTTCAGCATGTTCTTTATAGACCCAAATCACATTGCAACATGGCTAGGTTGCAGTGTACTTGGGCTCCATTAATTAAATTGTTTAGTGATACCTGGAGCAGTAGCATTATTAATGGTGTGTGAGAAAGATGAAAATTACTTGGGGCACAAAAGCTGGTGGCATAAAATCCTTCTATGAGTAAGAATCAGCAGGATTTGCTGTAAAGGATTAATGGTAATGTTAAACAATTTTTGTTTAGATAGAAACTAGTGGCCTTTAGTTCCTGTGTACCCACTGCATTTAGTTTTGAAGATTAATAAATTCTTTTAAAGAAAGAGAAAAATAAATTTTTTAGATTTACTAACATAAAGAACTGTTCTTTTTATGGTAATGGTGATGGCAAACACTTTCACTGGTAAGAATGGTTGGAATTATTCTATTTGTTTGTGGGAGCAATAATCTCAATCAGCCATTCTGAAAACATGCTGTACTACACTTGTATTAGAAAAGCACTTGGTTGTATGAAAATATTCCTTTCATGGTCCTTTGCTTGTTAGACATTACACTTCAGCTATCTTAAAGGCCATTCCTTATGGGAAGTAGCTAGAACTGTGCTAGTTTGCAACCTGATAGTTTGGAACCTCCCTATTAGGAGCTCTTTGATAGTTCACTCACCAGCACAACTGTTCCAGGGCTCACTAACCAGAATCATTGCTTTTGGCTAAGGTATCTGGACATCTTTTAGTGACTCTTCCAAAACCAACAGATATATATTTTTTTAGATTGAAGCCAAGTTCCTCTGTGTAATTTCCCCTGGGATTCTTTAGTCTCTTGATGTTCAGTGTTTCACATGCTGGATTGTCCATATAGGTGTTTAAATTTATTGACTACAAAACTGAACATCTACTCAGCTCAGTTTAAAGTGAGTGTAGTGGTAGGCATGACCTTAAGCAGTGAACACTGATGTTTCCTGACTTACACCATCCATTTTAAAGAATGAAAACCCTTCTGTTTGCTTGTTTTCTGAAGTGAAAAGTCATCTGCATAGAAATGTGGCCTTTTAGTCTAACCATTTATCTGTAATACCATGATCTAATGCAGTGTCTGATAATTTCTGAAGTTGATGTAAGCACTCACAAGCAGCCTTTCAACACCATGCTGTTTTTATTCTGGCTCCTGTTTATAGGTGAGAAAACTGAAGAAGTGAGTGAAGCATTTATAACACAGTGGGCAGTAGTACTTGTACTGTTAGAGCTCATTAATTCCTTTCACAGCCCAGTGATCATTGTCCCAGAATGCTTCAGCTTTAAGGAGGGTTTGACCTGAGTTTGCCATTTAAAATATAGGCTGATTCTTATATTATTATTTTAATTTGTTGTTGAAGACAGGCAGATTTGTCTTTGTTCTCAAAATTTTACTAGCTCAGTGCATTTGTTACTTTTTAAAAAAAAATTACTCATATATGTATGTGTCTGTTCTGTGATTTTTTTTTTTTTTAGAAATATTTTTGCATGTAGGACAGTAATGGAAAAAGTTAAACTCAACCTGAATTTAGCTGGATGACATTCAAGAGTTAGTCAGGATCAGTAAGGCTTCTCTGATCATGAATGTGAAAAGTACTGTGGGATAAGTGAATTTTCCTCCTAATAGTTTGTTCCCATTTCATTACTGGAAGATAAAGCCTGTGGATTAAGAAATGAATTTTAAAGAACAAAAATGCAACTAAACAAGCTTTTCACATAGATTTAAATTTCTGTAATGTTTGTTGAGGAGTAAAGTGTCTGCTTCCCATCAAACTGAGTCTGAAACATTGATCATTGGTCTTGCTACTTTTGTGGCCATGTGTTCAAATGCTATTAGGCTCAGCAAATGTTGCCTGAATTTAATATTCTTTGGCAAAACTATTTTTCATTTTAAGCAATTGGATTATCATCGTGAGGTTACTAAAAATGATGAGGTGTTTTCACCTAGTACAGAACTGGAAGTCTGGTAGAAGGACGAATAGTTTCCCTGCTGCTCACAATACTTGGCAGTCTGTGCCTGGACTTCTGCTAGATTTAATTTTGCTGTGCTTGAGACTGGCTTGGTGCTCACTGCTGCTCTGCAGACCTGGAGAAGGACTTTTTCATTCATCTGTTTTGATGCAAATACTGTTGTTATGCTTTTTTAAAAAGTGAAAGTGCTTTTTAATCTGCTCAATGCAGCGCAGTTTGATTCCGTATTTTTTGGGGTAATGGATTAGGGTGCATTATTTGTTGTTCTTCAGAGTCGGAAGTAACTAACCTAATTTCATCTGTGAATGTATTCTCCAGTATTCCTTGCTCATTTAGATGCTTTAGGTATTTGGCTGGTTGAACAGAAGGGACAGGAAGATTAGGGATGTACTTTTCCATGCCCTGGGGAGATGCACCTGGAGGCAGCTTTTATATAGTTTCTGGTGATAACTATAAGTAGGTGTAATACTGTCAGACAACAATGGATGTTGCTGTATGTTTGTCATGAATATGTAAGAGTGTGGACAATCTTGATGGAGCAGAGAAGAATAACTCAGTGTTTATATTCATAATGTAAACTATTATATAAGCATGTCCAAAGTTTTCCAAACTCATTCAAGTCCTGCTATTGTTGACCTGCTGAATAGAATTTGAGAAAGATAATGCATTCACCATGAGTGGAAATTTTGTTTATTAATTTTTTATGTTTTATGTCCCTTTCTAATGTTAGTAAATCCTCTGCATAAATATAAACACTCTTTCAGAAAAGCTTGTTTAAGAAGTGATATTTGCAGAAATGTCAGTTGCAATCCTTGTTTTCTTTGTGTTAGTTTGTTAGAGAAAAAGATAGACTGCATGGGTACTTACTCTAGGCCCACTGAAAATTAGATACTACAGTAGTTCTTAGTAAACCACCTTGGTAAACTAAAACTCTGTTCAGATTCTGAGAGTTAGAAGTGCTGGGGGCTGGACTGGGGAGATTAGCAAGTGAACAACCACCAATAATATCACCCCAGGATGGTGACTGAACATGAACTACTAAAAGAGATGACTTACACCAGAAGTCCTGTGACTTTCTTCTCATGGCAATGGCTGGCTAGGAAATGTACTCTTTTTGGCAAATTCTGTTGGCAGCAACAAGGAGATTTGCTTTCTTGCATTTCTCAACCTGATTTGAACAATAGATGGACTAAAGTATGCAGGAATGGATGATAACCAAATTTTCCTCACAAAGTAAGAATTCTTGGAAGACCTTAGTACATTTTAAGATCTTTGTTAAACTTCCACATTGGTTTTGTAATTCTGCTTATTTCTATAGTCAGAATAAGGATTTGTGAGACCTTTAGAGCATGCTTTTCTAGTGCTCGCTTTACTAAGTGATGCTGTAACTCGATGGTCTTAGCTCTCATTTCACAGTTATATGTCCTACTTTGAGATAATGGTGAAAAATTCTGTTATGAGGAAGGCAACCTTAAGAAGACAAAATACTTTCAAACATGCAAAACATCAGGTGTAAGCCCACTCTGCATGTCCTTTATCTAGGATTTTGGGTCACTGTAATTGTGTGTGTCCATACAAGATTTTTCTTACACTAGACTTCACTGATATCACATCTAATTGTGACTTTTGTGTACACAAGAGGTTTGGGCTGAGAAGTCATCATCTACTTCTAGACGGTGCCCATCACTTCCATAATGAGTGGTTCAAGGAAAATTTTTGTCTTGTGTAAGAAGATGGAAAAGATTTGCATCCTCCTACACAGCAAAAGTACACTGTGTGACTTTCACTGCCTCTTGCTTGACTAGCATCTTACTAAAAACTTGTAGGTCAAAGCAACCTTGCTAAATTTGGTATGGATTATTTCCTCCTTGGTGGAGTCCTCCCTTATGGTTGCCTCAATTCCAACAATAAAAATTTCTTTAGCTTGTTATTTACTAGAAATGCCAGTGTAGCTTCATAGTGAATTGACACCAAGGAAACCAGATTAAACTGTATGGTGTGATATAGACATATGTACAAATGTAATATGGTATATAAGTCTTCCATGCCTTTTTGAGTATTAATTGCCCCAGAAGACGGTCCATGTTCTGTCACAAGTGTAGAAACAGAAAACATGTTAGAAATTAATGCTGTGTGGTCAGCCAGCACCAGGACCCTAAGAACTTTAGAAGATGAATAAATGTATTCCAATTACTGACTAATGCAGGTAATGGGTTTATGTACTTAGAGGGCTGGATCTGTTCCCTGACAGCCTGCAGACATTAGGGGCCCCTCATGACCAGCCTGCAATGTAGGCATTATGGAGTGATTTTTACTTTACTGCCTTTTCCATCAGATCATCCTCTTTCTTTCACACACAAGGTTAATTCACTTCTTGATCACATTATTTCCTCGCTGCTCTTTGACAATATAAAAATTCTGAGTGGACAGCTCAATCCCTCTTCCATCTCAGATTTGATTGTTATGGTATTGCCTGGCGTCCCTCAGAGGCCTCCAGCAGCCTTTGCTGCACTTTATGACACTTAAATGGCTGGGCTACAATTTCTCCATCTATTCACGAAATGCTGTTAATAACTCATTTTCAAAGAGGCCCTTCTTTATGTCTTGGCATTAAAGGATTTTTTATTAGGTGCCAGGATAGGTGACACACAGCCCCAGTAACCAAAGAGTTAATTAATCTGTTGAAATTTATTGCCTTTTATACTGCACTCAGTGTGACAGTCCCTAAGAGAAACAGATACTATATTTACAACCGAGCTGAAATATTCAGTAATATAGTCTGCATACTGACCCACTCCATCAGTGTATGCCTTTTGCTGGAGTATCCATTAATCAACTAAGATGGATTTGTGTAATCTGTCTTCTTTCTTATTCTGAGATTCCAATAAATATTGAAATAATAATTTATTGATTACTCTGCAATATAAATGTGTAGTAAAGCCACCCAAGATATTTGCATAGTAATGCATTTCAAAGCTCTTGGCATTCTGTAGGTATGAGGAAGAAAGACATTGTAACAGGGGTTAAGATGGAATACCTTTGGAATGTATAACACCAAATTCTGTCTTAGCAGAATGTGGTGGTCCTCTGAGGTAATTTTTGAGATTGGTGAAGGATAAACTGTAATGGGATTATAGTCATTCTCTAAAATCTGTATATTGAGGGTAAATCTAAGTTGTGCTACTGGCCTTTCATTTGGGCAATGATAAACACAGGGGTATTTGACTGTTTTGTTTTGCAAACAAAAATGTTACAATTCTTTTCAAGTGAGGTGTTTATCAGAAGATACTGGCTTTGTTCTTTCTAAAAATGTGGGCTGCCCGCTATATTGAAGTCCTGCTGTAAAAGATGTGTGTGCCTGTAATATGCATGACTCAGTGGGGCAGATTATTTGATGCAACTCTCCTGAGAGGTGAAATAAAGAAGGTTCTGTCAAGGGAGGGATTATGACAGCTTCTGGCATAAATTAGAGAATTTATGTGGAGTGCTGTAATTCACAGCAGCCTTTCTGTAGCAGTGGGATGCAGTATACCATGTATTTGCTGTAGCACTGAGATCCAAGGTTTTCACACACGTAACCATGCTCTCTATTAGGGCCTGGCATGGACTATAGCGCAGTTTTGTTTACTCTGTGCTGCTTTCCTGTGGTAATTTCTCCCTGCCTCCTTGTGGTTTACTCATTTTTCTTTATCACAGTAGTGGTTAATCCAAGCAGCTCTGCTTAACTACTGAAATGTCATGTCCAAGGAGAACAGTTTGCCTTCATTTGCAGAGCAAATCTCTTTGTTTTTGACCTTGTATGGTACATAGTACTAAATAGGATTCAAACTGTGGTAAATTAATTATGTTTTTAAAAAAACCTACTACATCAAAAAGTTAAGGATGGACATTCTACTTGGAATATCACCTGATAAATATTGAATGATTCTTGTGAGGTAGTCACAATGCACATCTTTATATTTTCTCTTCTCTTCCTCATTTCTTTCCGATTATGAGAGCTGGAAACAGCCTTACAGTAGACAGTGAAACTGTGGTATTTTTGCCAGAGAAAGCTTCTGGAGAAAAGCTGAGAAAGGTTTTTGGATCACTCTTGGAGATGTATTCTTTTACCAACTCCAATTAGAATTTTTGCCTTTACTTCATAAAACCTTCTCCCTTTGCTGGTAGTGGAGCAATGATTAGATAAGGTTTTTCTGGCTGCCATTTAGGAAAAACAGATCATTGTCTTTTCTTTGAGAATGCCTACAAGCAAGAAAAGTCTGCTCTGGCAATTCTTTTTTCCTAAGGAATTAAAAGAACCAGTCAGTATGCCTGATGACTTGCACTTCACTTTCTAGAAGGGCCTAAATTTGTTCTAAAGTTTCAGCGGCCTGTTTAGAAGACTCTACTGTCTCAAACACTGAGAAAGATAAATTTTCAAGAATGAACACAGAAATACAACCCTCTAGTAAATCAGCTTTCTTATTAAGAGATTACTTGTGATTATCAACATAACTGTCATGTGGTGTATGATATGCTTAGTTCTGCTTAGTTCTCATGCTATAAATTCAAGAGTTTTCTCTCATATGTGTCCGGATAACCACTGTGTGAGACTTTAATTGTTACTGTTGTTCTGTAGGATAAACATGTCTATTATACCCTAAAGATTCAAATGAAAAATTTAATTGCTGCTTATCTTTTCTAAATTCCAAATAAGTTACCAAGACGTCAAAGTTTGTGGGTTTTTTGCTTATGAAGAACTTTAACCTGCTTCTGAGTGCTTTGCTTTCCCAATACTTTGGTACCAACCGGTATTATCTATTTGTCTAGTATCAACATAGCATATTCTCACTCGTGAAAACCGTGGTCATGGGTGGAGTTATGGGGGATAATCTTTTTCCTTGAAACGCAGGAGCCCATAGTTAAATTCAATCACAAGTGGTTTATGCAGCACATTTCAGGTCTCCATAACAATTTTTCATAGTTTTGGGTAACTGCTTCTGATCAGAATAACTGAAGTATAGATAAAATTGTACTGCACAGGATTTGTTTTCTAGTGTCTTGCTGATAAGGTTAACCAGATAGTGAAGTATAATGATCTAGGCAGTACCATAGATCATCTCACAAACTCACAAACAGACAAAAATGGAGGATGATGAATTTTCTCTTAGTTTTGTTTGTACATGAATTGAAAAAGGCTCAAAACCTACAGAAAGCCTACGCTTTGAAACTAAAGAAAACCAATATCATTATCTTCTATATTTCTGCCTATAGCATAACTTCCAAAGGAAGTCTAAACCTGTTGGTTGCACTGTTTTCTTTAATGGAATTTCACCTATTTTGAATTTTATATAAGTTTTCAGGAATGCATATTCTGTTTCATAATTCATGACGTTAAGTATCTTAATAACAACAACAAGGGGTTAAAAATAAACTACTCAATATGAGATGTTTTATTTACACACATTGCTTTAAATGATCTGCACTGGTAGGAAGGACAGAGGATTAAACTGCTTTGCACCACGATCTGGCTGTTAACTCACAATTGGTTTAATAATAATGTTATAAATGTACAATTTGAAGGGGGGGGACATTTCTTTTTTTCCTAATTATTTGGTCCCTCTTCTCAGGAGCAGGGTCACCAGTGACACAAATTCTGGTGATGGGAAAAATACCAGCGTGGTTTTAGTGTATCTAGTGAGCATTTTGAATATTAAGTTATCAGTTGTTTCTTTAGTCAGTAGCATTCCCCAGGGTGGTCTGGTGATTACACGGGCTTGATATAAAAATGATTGCAGCATACAGCATTGCAAGACGCACATCAGTCAGTAACTGTGCTGCTTCAGCCACAAATTAAGTTGTAGTGAGATTGACTGTACTGATTGGATATGAAAGACTTTGGGTGTCATGAGATATGTTGCTGCTTCCACTCAGCGTAGTGGGAGTTTAGGTTCATTGGAACGTATTTTTGAAATGCAAGATCAGGTCTGGTATCACATATTTGTAATTACCTTAAATATTGTGGGACTGGGGCTTGCAAGCTTTTCAGAGGTGTACTAATTTGGGTTTTATGGGGAGTTTGAATGTGAATGATAACCCAGTGACTGCTGTTTCAGTGAAAATGGTGAACAAAATGAATGGAAACAAACTATTGCAAAGTATTGCTTGTGGAAGAAGTTACTTGAGTTGACTGCTGGAAATGTACTAGGATTTGGCTGGAAGAGTGGAGTCAGAACAGAGGATTGTTGCAGGGGTAGGTGTGAGAACAGTGCAGCTACATAATGTCTTCCATTGGAAGTACTGTGTGATATATTACTGATTCAAGCTGGTTTCTACGAGAAGACAAATTATTTCAGTTTCACAGATGCTTGTATTTCTGAAAATACTTATTTAGTTTTATGCAGAAATTCCTTCACTGTTGTCCCTACTCAGATTAAAAATGTTATCTTTTCTAAGTTCAAGTTTATATATCTTGTTATTTTCAGCAGTTTCTATCTATTATTCAATTTGGGTATGAAGAATCATTTTCCAACCAGCAACTTTTCCAGAAAATTTACTATTTATATTTTGAGATGTGTTTCTGTATGTGAAATTTTAATTTTTATTTACTTTTAGAGAAATTACAGTGCAATAAGGACTGTTGTGGGTGAGTGAACTCATCATTTAGGCACTGAAACAGCATATATGTTTTAAGTGAGGACATTCAGGGAAAAGGCATTCAATTGCTTAAAGGTGATTTCTGCTTCACTCTGCTTCTAATGCTTTAATAATAACCCTGAAAGAAATGAAGGTGTTATATATATATATATATATATGTATACATATATATATATGTCTTTGCTGTTATGCCTGTGATTAACACAAGCATGACATATCTTTAAATTGAAAGTCACTTAGGACTGTGTACAGCTGTGGTGTAAGGAAGTGTTACACCATCCAAAATCAATGGCAGTTGTGCCCTTATATGCCAGCCCTGCCTATGGCCTCTGTCTGTTTAGCCATACTATGTTAATATCATTTGGATATTTGGATATTCCCAGAGGTTATGTTTTCTTACAAACTACATATTATGGTTGGCAACTTGTGACAGGTGAGTTCTGGTTCCCATATGTCTTATGCAAGACTGCAGGAAAATATATCCATGTTCTTCACATCAATATGCCAAAATGTCGACAGTCACCTCTCAGCATAAAGACTCTCAGAAACACAAAAGAAAAGTGCTTGGCATCATCCCTTGTAAATGCGGGCCTGTCTGAGGAGCTGTCTGTAGAGATAGATCTGTCAGTCACTGCGGAGTCTCGTGTGTCAGGGAACACGGCACAAAGCTGTCGCAGCTTGAGCGTTGCACTTTCCTCGCGTGTAGTGGTGCTTTTGGCATCAGTGCCAGCTGACCACAAAACTGAATGACACTCAAGGTGAGTCTGTCATTGGCTGTTGTCTTTTGTTAAGCCACCATCTAAAGGAGTAGAATTGAAGCTGGGCACGTTGTAATGAATCACAGAATATTCTGAGTTGGAAGGGACCCACGAGGATGGTCAAGTCCAGCTCCTAAATATCTCTACAGATCTTCGCCTTGCTTAGGTTTACCTCTCTATAATTTTTTAAAGTATTGATGTATGCATCTGAGCTGGTTTTTCTGGTCTTTGTTCAACACAAAACCTTATAAACTGGTGTTATGTAGAGTTATATTAGACCTCCTTTGGATAAAACACCTAAGTTTTGTGGTAGTTCATCTCCATATCTTACCCAACTCTGTTTCTTTTTTTTTGTTATGTTTCTCCCTGGTTGCTACTAATTAAGAATGCTTCATATAACATTAAGTTTAGCATGCCAAACTGAAAGGGAATATAATAATATGTGTAATATTTAATTCAAATCTGAGTTGAAAGAAATTAAACTAGTGGAAGCAAATTATAGTCTATGTTCATATCATCAAGAATTAAAAATTGAATTATCCCAAACTCTCTAACATCCATGAACTTAACAGAAAGGAGAACTTCTATAATTTAAAAGTCAGGGCAAAACCCTTAATATTATTCGTAGGTCTGTTTTTTAAGAAACGGGTTTTTTTGGTGTTTTTTTTTTAAATACATAATTTAACTTTTTTCTTGAAAGCTATGAGAAACTGACATACAGAACATGCATTTTTGAGCCTTCTGCTCTTGGGATCTGCCTTAAATAATGTTAAAATCCTCACATACTAAAAACTGGCTGTTACTTCGTTAAAAAAAATTTTTAAAATGAAAATATTGCTTAGTGATAGCATGTGTAAATTTCAGATTACACACATGTGACATTTTATCTTTTGAATTTGTTGTACTTAGTAATATTCATAAAATTCCATGCTTATTTGGGCAAATGTCAATATCATATTTAATACATTCTGATTGACTGTCATTCCTGCACCAATAAAATCCTAGAAACTAGGTACAGAAGGGTGTATAACACCAGATACTTTATCTAATGTTCCTTATATGTCTGTGATTTAGAAATTTGGGATTTAGTTTGTCCATACTTACTCTAGCTAACTGTCACTTTCTTGCCTTTATTTTTTTGTCAAGTAAATGCTTGACATCATTGAAGTTGGCAAAATTTTTTTTTAATTCCTCTTTGTTCAGCTGCACATCATGAGTGGGGAAAGATTGTACATCATCTACTAATCTTAGCATTTCTAGTGTGAGCGTTGTTGGGGAAGTTAAGATTCAGTAAGAAAATCATCTGAGACAAAAGAAATTTACTAAAGCTTGTCTTAATATTCAAAACATTCTGTCTTCTGTGCTCTGTGAAAACTTTTTCTGTCACTCTTTTATATAGCAATAACAAGTGGAGAAGTCAAGCTTGCACAATATGTAAACTAGCATTTTATTTATAGAGTTTTTCTAAAAAGTCATATTTTGAAGAGCTTGCCATTATAAGAAAATTTTGGTGCTGTATCAAGGGATATGTTTAAGGAAAGCCTTTTAATATTATATCATTTTACCATTAAAATTCATTGTAATTCAGTGCAAAGGAAACATAATAGTAAGGATCATTTAAGTCTCATTTTGGCCCATAACATAAATTTCACCTGCAAAATACTTTTTCTTTCTAATATTTCTGAATATTTCATGACTTCTTTAATGAAAATTAAGTTTGTTTTTATCAAATTACTGATTGTCTTCTACTTCCAGGACAATATTGTTAGAGGAAGTCAAGTGGTTTTTATTTTTAAATTCTGACTTGATTTTTTCCTAGAAGAAAAATAGTGGTGTGTAAGTTGCTGTTCATATTGAGGGATGCAGTACTTCAATATTCCAGAACCAGTTCTAACTAAAGTAACTTTTAAATAATTTGCTGATATAATTATTAATAAATTAGCATTTACAGAACCCCTGTGAGTGTTGTGTCAGAACTGGTTAAAAAAATTGCAACTGGACACTTTTATGATAGAAAATGAATCTCTTTTAAGATAAATCTGCTTCATGAAATTACTTCTTTTCATGAAATCATATTTTGAAAAAAAAGATAGTGGCAATATCCTGCAGTGGTAAGAAACATTTTGAATTCTATTATTTTGTCTTTTTATTTTGTTTTTGATTTTATTTATTGTGTAGACAGACACAGCCTACACATAGAGGGGAGAGATTCAAGGCAAGGACGTTTGTTCTTACAGAACTTAATTTGAATTTGTCCCTCTATGATGTCGCAAGAGATGGTGAAAGTAGGTTGTGGCCACGTAGGGGTTGGTCTCTTCCACCTGGCAACTAGCGATTAAACAAGAGAACATGGCTTCAAACTGCAGCAGGGGAGGCTTAGGTTGGACATTAGGAAGAAATTCTTCACAGAAAGGGTGATTAGATATTGGAATGGGCTGCCCAGGGNTGAAATTACTTCTTTTCATGAAATCATATTTTGAAAAAAAAGATAGTGGCAATATCCTGCAGTGGTAAGAAACATTTTGAATTCTATTATTTTGTCTTTTTATTTTGTTTTTGATTTTATTTATTGTGTAGACAGACACAGCCTACACATAGAGGGGAGAGATTCAAGGCAAGGACGTTTGTTCTTACAGAACTTAATTTGAATTTGTCCCTCTATGATGTCGCAAGAGATGGTGAAAGTAGGTTGTGGCCACGTAGGGGTTGGTCTCTTCCACCTGGCAACTAGCGATTAAACAAGAGAACATGGCTTCAAACTGCAGCAGGGGAGGCTTAGGTTGGACATTAGGAAGAAATTCTTCACAGAAAGGGTGATTAGATATTGGAATGGGCTGCCCAGGGAGGTTGTGAAGTCCCTGGAGGTGTTTAAGGAAAGACTACGTGGCACTCAGTGCCGTGGTCTGGTTGACAAGGCTGTGTTTGGTAATAGGTTGGACTCGACGATCTCAGAAGTCTTCTTCAACCGAATTGATTCTGTGATTCTGTGATTTTGTGGTTTTGTAAAATAACAGTACTCAGGCCTGACCAACTATGTTTTTATTTGCCAATAAATTGGAAAAAGGCCCTTTCTCTTGACCTTGAATATATAACCATTCTCTTAGGCATTATCTTCCTCCAAGATTCAGCATTGATAAGGCACTGTAACAACTTTGGCTCAGACTTGAGAGAAAATCTGAGTAGTGAAAAAGTGCCTAAGCTAGAACTGCACAAGGCAGGAAAGGTGAACTTGCAAATGGAGGCAAGAAAGCTGAACTGGATTTAGATAAAAGGGATTCAAGAGGAAAACTGGTGACATGGAAAAATAGAAAAATATGTAGTTGGCAGATGGGAGCTCAACATCAAGAGTAACAGGGGCCAACATTTCCCCGCCAGGCTGCCTAACTGGAAAATACTCATTATTACTGAGGTGCACTATTAAGAATGGTGACAATATTAATACTTAGTGTAGCAAGTATTATCTCATCTGTCCTAGCCGTCTTTTTTGTGTGTTAGCCAATTAATGTGTTTTACACTCCTGAGTTGTATGTAAAATGTGCCTGAGCAAAGGGCAAAGACACAAAGAAGGGAGAATTACAAAGGCAAATTAGTAGTTTCTGTCCTTAAAACTAAACTCATTCTTATCCCTTCCTTGCCTGCCTTCTCCCAGAATGGGCTGCCCTTATCCACGTTGCATTTAGATCAAACCCTGTCCTGTGTTGCCCCACAGATGAAGGCTGGGAATGGTCTTGGAGATTGCTTCTTGGCACAAAGCCACAGTGGACAACATGCAGCAGCTAGATATAGATGATTATAAGTTAGTACTTAATCCTGTGCCTTGGCTGTGTTCTATTTGGTCCTTGTTCTTGCTTCCCAATTCTCTGTGCGATGCTGCAGAGCACAAACTGTATGCTCTGTTTGCTTTTAACTCTGTTGCTGTTTTAACAGTAAGCTTTGATTAACTTGGTATGATTTTTCCTGAACAAAAAGAAAGTGGATACAAACCCGACTTTAATTGTCTTAGTGTCTGAATAATAAATGAAGGAAGGCAAGTTAAGGAAAAAGGAGAGGTATTAAAGGGATTAAGAATTATGTGGCTGCATCACCTTGGTGGAGGGAGAAAGGATCATTTTATGAAGAAATTTAGTGCTGTGAGTTCATACCAAAATCTAACAAAGTAAAAGTCTTAAAGTAAAAGGGAACAGAATAAATATTCTTCATGCCCTTCCCCAGTTTGTCATCATTAACCAGGTAACTCTTTGGATTGAATTGCATGTGCTTCACAGTGAAATCTCTCTGGTTTTTTCTATTTTAGCAGACAAGACTGATAGGATTTACAGTGAATGAGCAGCTGCAAGTCTCCTAGGAGAGGCAATATAGAAAAGTATCAGTTAGGAAAGCACATTGTTTCAGCTTCAAAACTTATTGTTGGCTTTTGTCAGGAATGTATTACAGTAATTGGGATCATGACAAAAAAATGGATTTCATGGAATTTCTCCAGGGTGCAATTCAAAAAGCAGGACAAACATGGGAGAGATAGTGCCCAGAGAGAAGTAGATGGTGGTCAAACTAGTCAAATGGCTGAACTTCATGTGCTTTTAACAAACTAACATGGAACGGCAAACACAATGAAATCGAAAACAATTCTATCCAATCCTTACTGCTGCGTGCATTTCAGTAGAAGAACCTGCCTATTAGCATAATCCCCAAATTCTTCATTATTTGTTAGAGCTTTAGAATCAGAATAAAGCTTCGGGCCCTATGGAAGACCTGTTATTTCCATTTTCCCTTCTTTTCATGGGAGTTAACTAGGAAGTTTGTGTTGCTGCCTTTCAGATATTTCTTTGTTGTTTCTTTGTCTACTCTTTAGCTAGACATTTGTAGATGTACTTGTGCATTGTGAATGAGGTAAAAAATATCTTCTGAACATATAAGACTGGACAATTATGCTTTCAACTCTGAAATTATGTTCTTAATGACAATATGTACTGATTGCCCAAGGAGTCTCTTCTTCAGTTCAGCTTGGTATTGACTGACTTCTCAGTACATATTCATATGCACAGGCACTGTTAGTGGTGTAGTTTTGTTCTTGAATGTAATATGTAGAAAGGAGATACTCTGGTTTGGGGCTTTTCTTTAAAAAAATTTATCACTATTAAGATTGCATTGCCATAGATACCAACAGGTATTTGGATTGCAGCATTGTTGGAAATTACAAGGTTAGCCAGGGCCAAATGGGGAATGCCTTTTTAAAAATAAATATCCTATTAAATAATCTTTCAGTTTAGCTTTAACCATTTTGGTTGGGTTTTTGTTTGTTTTGTTTTTTTTTACAGTTTCTTTTAAAGAATGCATATTAATTATGTGAACAGTGAGTTGGATGCATATTTCTGAGACCTGTGTTAATATTTGCTTATCAGTAAGGCAATCTATACATGAAGTTCCACAGAGCAGATATAATGTAACCTTCACTAAAAAGTTTTCTGAAAATGTTCTCATTTCTGGACTAATTTCTGAAAATATATTTTAAAAAGATTTAGATGAATTTGTCATAAATTAAATTTAGACATATTTAAATTTTAACGTCTACAAATTATCTGATTTCAATCAAAAAAGAAAAATCAGAGTTTATTTTCCTCCAGCTTTGGCCAGAAGAGGGAACCATCTCACTGTATCAGCCACTTCTGTGACAGCACTTAAAAACTTTTTTGTTTTTGTTTTTATTCCGGTGTTGCAACTAAATACAAGTCTAAGACTGCTGAACCATCTCGGGACTCCTCCAGAATCATAAAGATATTTATTTACCTTAGGATTTATTAACACTTTAAAATCACAGTGAGTGTATTGTGTTCTACATTTACTACTGGGGAGGGAAAAAAGGGAAAAAAGTCACTTCATACAGACTTGTTAACTTGATTGCTTTGCATGTTAAGACCTTACATCTACATTGTGTATGCACCACTAAAATAATATAATTTTCAATAGTAGTGTCTTTGACAAGTATGGTGAATGGAAAACAAAATAGGTGATTCTGAGCATTTGAGCCATCTGGGGTGTGTATTAGTGCAGTTTTTGTTACACAACTAGTCCACACATCCAGAGGATTTCTAGATTGCTGAGAATGTAAAGTACTCAGGAATGACTGAAGGAATTAGAGGCTTTAAGCATGGGAATGTTGCTGCCGGAAACAAGTAATTCCTTCTCACTGCATAGAAACCTCTCTGGAGATAATTGCAGATACTGGGTTTAATTGATTGGAGAGGGACAAGAATGATGTTTTCCCTCAGCACACAAACATTTGAAAAATATATTGGAATCTCATTTACTTTGCTTGGGTTTTGGCACAGGGGACCTTAGTCCAGTTCCTGCAATTGTTGTGAGACTGGCAGGCAGAACAACACCAGGTATCCTTCACTGCCTGAGACTGTTACTGCTCCTTTTGTGCAAGTAGATGAGTGGAATGAAAATGAATTCGCAAGTCATTTTTTTCTCATGTTGTGGGAGGATGTGACTTGCAGGTCGTCAGAAACAGTATTGTTTCTGTACTCTTTTTCCCAATAGCTGAAAATTGCACTCTCTGCAAAGTGGTTCTGGCACCTGGGAAGTGTAACATGCCATAGAAGAGTATTTTGCAAGCTTTCTAGCCTTAATCCACAACATAAGAAATGCTGGTGCCTAAATACCAAGGTAACTCTGTTGCAAAAATATCAATCAGCTTTGAACTGGTCTTTGTTTGTTGAGTTTCATTGTGCTCCTGAGATTATTCACTTGTCAGGATGCCACTTTGGTCTGAGATGAGTTGCAGAAGCCCTTGTACGTTGTGCCCTCAGGACAGCAAGCCTTTACATATTGGATGACACTGGAATGCATTAGTGTGTTATGTCAAGGTGTCTTTTGGTTTTAGTTTTGGTTTTGGGCTTCTGTTTACTCTGTTTGCCTCAACTATTTTAAAACTGCTGGTAATGGTAAGAGGTGATCCATATTCAAATATATAATTTGACTGATCTACTGTTTCTTCAGGTCAGTGGCTCTGAACTGAAAGCAGATAGCGTGGGTTGCTGGCTGACAAAATTTTGCCATTACATTAAGTGCATCAAAAGTTCCCAAATTCAGTGAATAAGTTGTCTTTGAACTGTCTTTGAACTGTCATTCAACTTCAGATATTGTTGACAGTATGCCAAAATTATCCAACTTATTTTAGGAGAAATTTAATTTTCTGTTTGTGGTGACTAGATCTCTCCACATTTACTGAAGTCAACTGGAGCTGTAATGCCTTGTATTCAGGGGAATAAAATTACTTTGAGGTTCTTAAACATGACTGCAGAAGTATTGCTTTAAGCACCTAGTAGTAAAATTGTTAAACATACTGATAGGCATAACATTAAAAGTGACATAGAAACGCTCTTAGGAGGACCATCCACTTTAAGATAATGGAGTCAAGAAAAGGTTGTGACCAATTGAAAATGCTGTACTGAGCATAAGTGGGAGAAGATTTAATTGTCCAAAATGTGCATTTCCTAGGGCACATGATTAATTGTAGTGGAAATGTTCAATTGCTTGTAATTTTGCAGAAAAGTCCCTCCTGGGCTCTAAAACTTTACATGCTTAGTCATAGACTAACGGAGCATTTTCTTAGAAAGTTCAGCTAATTGTTTTTAGTTATACATATGGGAAAAGCCCCAAATTTGGGGGACTTAGCTAAAAATGCTTCAAGCTGACAATAAAAATTTTAGATCTACAAGATTAGTAGAGAGCAAAATTAGGAGGTATTTTAGTTTGTGTGGCTTTTTGGGTTTTATTGATTTTGTTTTTAAGAAATTGATGTCTTTTGTGGCAATTTTGGGGAATAAGAAACATAATAAATAAATTTGTGTAAATAAACATAATACATACTGTAACAGTTTATATCTGCCATGAATTCTCACAGCATTAATATGGCATGTGTTCAGCTGAGCACTGAAGTATGTACTCATTATCTTGTAGAACAACTTAAATATTTAGAATATCCTTATTTAAGCAGTATCAGCATGTAGAATTCACAAAATACTTTACGAAATCTTGGGAAAAATCTTGGGAAGTGTTTCTTGAATAAAGTTACTGGCTAGACCAGCATGCCTTGTGTGGAATAGGTAGCTTGTTGGACTGTTCAAATGATGGTATTTGTGTATGAGAATACCCTGATGGTGACCTTGCATTGAGGTATGATCTCTCTTTTTCCCTTCACTGACTTATGTTCCATTTTCATTTCATATTTCATTGGAATTAAAGGTGTGGTTATTTCATGATTAATCTTATTTTGTAGTTACTTTCTTTTGCTGGAAATCTGACTATTTAACAAGCATTCTTTTCTAACATTTCTTCCTCACAGAATTATGCAATCTTCTAAACAGTATTAAGATTGTGCGAGTGATTTTGAGAAAACTGATCAAGTTGAGATGTATGTGTTAGCATGTTATATTTAGGTTTTGCAGGATATTTTCAGCATCTAAATTGAAATGTTTCTCACCTTCTGATGCTGTACTGAATTAATATTTTTGCTCTTCTATTATATTTCTAACACTTTATAATGTTTTGTGTTGTACATTGAAGTAGACTTTTAGATAAGTTGAGTACTTTTAATGGTGAGCTAATCTTTTCTTAGCTGGATAGTATGGAACCAGAGTGCATTATAGTATGTAGAAGTCCCTCTATTTGTGGTGTATTATATCAGACTTTATTTTTTGATATTATATAATTCTTCCTCAGAGAGTATGCCCATATGGAATAATTTTTATTATCTACTTCGTAAGTTTTCACAGTAATTTTACTAGAACTTAGTTAAAAATGACCTTGGATGAAGCTAGTGGATTTTTTTTGGTCCTCCTGTGGTTACCTAAGGCAAGTTTCATTGTGTATCCTACATCAAATCTTGGTGGCAAATCTCTAGTTAATGGAAGAGAGAATTTTGCTCTAAATGACTGTAATTGTAGTTGTTAAATACACATATGATAATATGCAGTTAGTTTTGTATTTCTCTTTCATGGTTGTAGAACTCTAGTTGCAATACTTTTATTGGACATTCTTGCAAGTTTATGTAATGAGGGATTTAGACTCAGAGTCATCAGTATTTCTTGAAGAAGTTAAAAGTGGCTGGATGTGCACAGAGTTTAAGGGTGGAGAGGGTAGCTATGTTCCCAGTGGGGGTTCTTTTACCTCTTTTTTTCATGTTGCTTTTTTCCCAAGTGGGGAGCCATAGAATAAATTTTGAGCTGATGAGATGCTGTGATTCATGAAGCCTCTGTAACCATCACCTTCCCTCACCATCTTGTTTGTGCCTTTGCAGCACATATAGCCATAAATACTCAGTACCACACTGGCTTGAAATAATATTTGGTCAGGTTCTGAAAATGCAGGAAATATCTTTCACCTGCAGCTAGCATTTGTGGAAGTAAAATATTATATAGTTTGGATTAATTTTTTTCTAAACTTTGCAAAAGTGGTTTTGCTGGTTAAAAAGAAGACTCAGCACCTAGATGTATATAAAACTGTCTACACTCTACTTCATCTGGTTTTAAATGGCTATTAAAAGTGTCATTAGCACAAAACAAACCTCTTCCCTCATAGAATGTTTGTTATATGCCAACCACTGCTGAGAATGGAATAAATACAGAAGAAAAAAAAGAGCTAGTAAACCAGAGTATTTATGGTTGTGTGAGTTTTACTTTTCTGTTTAAAATAAGGAACTGTGAGTAATAATGGAACTGGAAACTAACATACATAAGTAATTATGAAATATGTGGATGTATGATTTAAATGCTCAAGCACAGTATTTACTTCTCTTTCTGTGCTGTTAATTAATGTTAGAGTGGCTAGCATTTTTTTTAATTATTACAAGCCAGTAATTCAGGAAAACATGTTCAAAAGGGCCCACTATTTTGTGTGCTCTGCTTCTTATGTGCCTGCTTTGAGAGGTCTTCAGTGTGGTTTTTCACAGGAGCGGAATGATCTCAGCTGCTTTTGAGCTCAAAGCAGTGGGTACTGATTACCTTTCAAAGTTATGCTTTGGGAGTCCCAAAATGAGAATCCAGATACTGAATTACTCAAATTTAGCAAATGGTTTTAAATGCATAGAGTGTGATATCTGTCTTTCAGTTCCTTCATTTACAAGGAGGCAGAACAGTAATTCCCCTGTCTCATTAGGGTGTTAAAAGGTTTAGTTGAAAGTCTCTAGGATACTTTGAAAATGTAGAACATCATCAAAGAACAATTTAATATAAGCCAGAATCGATTGTGACCTGCTTGCTGGTGACAGAGAAATGAGGGTCTTCTTCCTTTTTTGTGTAATAGGTAGCAGTTTTGCAAGCTCTGAGGAGAATGAGAGTGTGTAATAATATGCCTCAATTCACGTGCCAGTATGGCCACTGAATGAGGGGAAATCTCTGCAGTGGATTGCAGTGGATTGCTTCCCTGCTTCCTTGGAGACACTGTTACCTGGAGAGCTGCCAGATGCACACCCGTCGGCTGGGCTCAGGTACAATATGAATGCTGCCTTGCTCAGACTGACCCAGCCATCTGCAGGAGGAGAACTACAGTTGTCCGGGGAACTTCAAAGCCAAGCAGGATGGATTTACTGGGTTTAGCTAATTAACTGGTTGAGTGCAAAGTTATTTCAACGTAAGTTTTTTTACAGGAGCACCTTTGTTCTCTCTGGATTTTGTGCTAGCTGCCTACAGTTTGTACTGGCTTTAGAGCACTTTGCTTTTCCTTCATGTTTCCTTCATGACAGTCGTTGCATATCAAAATCTAGAGTCACTTGTAAACTTTCAGCAACTTTGAGCATGGGCTCTGAGCTCTCTCATGGTTTGAGAGTACCAAAGAGGAACAGGATTCAGTCTATCGTAATCTTGGTAAGAGATATATTAAGGAAAATGTGGTAATTTTTTTTGTCTATGAAGTAAAATTGCCCATTAAGGGTATTTGAACTCCATTTAATCTTTTTTTATTGACTTAAGAAAACCCACTGGCTTGAACAACTAAAAACTCAGTAGAAGAAAGTAAAAAAAAAGAAAACCATGGGAAGAACTCTTTGCTCTTGGATTTTAATATGAGTTTTTTTCCAAGGATTGGCTCCTATTGAAAATGTCTGTGAAAATACTCTTATATTGTGAAAGTGACCTGAAAGGGCTGTTTATTTAAAAGCCTTTTGCTAAGTAGTGAATTAAAAATCAGTCATACAAACTGTGAACTCTTCTGAGGAAAAGATGTGTGGACATGAAGGGTCCATGGGTGTTGCTCCAGCATGTATTTGAGAGGATACCTGCCATTGAATTTATATTACAAATTCTTAAACATGTGATACTAAGTTTTTGTTTTTCACATTGTCTTTTACAAGTGGCTCAGCTAATATCAGTCAATAATGTAAGTTGCTATTCAATATTGCATCCTGTTATCTACTTAGGGGCTGGATCCTCCTACCTTTGCATGCCTTGCCAGGAATGCGCAGCTGATGGAAGTTACTGCTCACAAAAAGGTCATAGTGGTACTTTCTACTGCAGCAGAAATCTGTCCCTATAAAAGAAACCACACCAAGTCCCTCTTATTTCAATGCAAAAATCTTTGAATATGTTGTTATTTAGTGTCATAGAGAAAGAGAGAATCTGGTGCTCTTGAAGGGTGAAACAAAAGTAATTTTGATAAATCAGATGAGAGTTGATGACAGTGAGCTGTGAAACGCAAAGATAGCAGTTAAATGTTTAAATTAAATCAAAAGAGAGGAGCAAAAAGTTTGAAATCATAAAGAATTTTTTTTTCACTCCTCTGATACCTTATGTTGAATAGCCATATCAGTTTATTATTGAAAATACTGTGGCAGTAATCTTTTACTGCTTGCAGTATGGGCCTACAGCATTAAGTTAGTATAAAATTACATATAGTTTAATATATCTGTACAACACCTTTAAACAAGCTTCTCTAGGCAGGAAGGTTATCCGTCTTATAAATCTATTATTTCATTGTACATCTTGATAGCCTAGCATTGCTCCTAGCCATGTTTAAGCATTAAATAGTGCATTATTATTTCACATAAATCAACCAGAGATGTGTGAATTCATAAATTTTGCATTTGCACAGACAGTATTTTAAACGTTTTATGGCTTCGTGGGAACTTGCTGTAAGAGCCTGTACACAAATCAGTGCCCAAGAAATTTAAGTAAAATTTAATATCGCAATTACTGCTTTTCAAAGTCATTGCTTGCATATATTAGAAATGTTTTAACAGGGTCTAAAAATAAAAACCAAAACCTGGAAACAAGGTCTTCAGTCCGATTTTGCTGGATAGCTCCTTTGCTGCAGTAGAGTGGATGATTGTTTTTTCTGATGTTCACTCTGTTATCTCTTGTGTTGTTTTTTCTGCTTTATTTTTACTTTGTTTAATGCTCTAACTTTTTGCTGCTTCTTGTCTTTCATCTCAATTCTTTGCGGCCCCTACACTGTAAAGAATCGTGAGCAAGCCTGAGGTTTTAGAGAAAGTCCATTATGGAAACTCTAAATATATATGTGAGGTTTCTCATGTTTGGATTATTTTGATTAAAAGCCTTGAAAATACCTTCTCAAGAGATTTTATTTTCAGACAATATTTAAATATTCTGCTGCTAAAAAAATATAATGTAAAGAAAGCTAAAAAAAAGAGGAAAAACTATGTACCAGGTCTTATGCCATTGTATCACATGATGAGGTATCTTTAGGTTTTACAGAGAATAAACAAGCATATTGGAGCAAGATGTCCACAGAACAGCTGAATTATTGTTGTTTCTGGAGTCTATTGTGTTTCCTATGTCAGGTTTTCATAATTTGACCTTTGCTTTATTTATCTGTAGTTAAACTTTATTTTATGTATTCCCCATTGCAGTACAATTGCAAAGAAATTTGGTATCCCTTTCCTTAACAGATGGGAAACAGAGGCAGGAGAGTTAGAAGCTGTGTGCTGCCATGCCCATTCTGACACAGGAATTACCTTTGCTTCTGTCAGACAACACAAAGAGCACCAGGAAGTACTTTGTAGGGAATGAAGCCTAGCTGTGTTGCATCTCCAAATGAAAGGAGATGGGAGGAACATGGGAAATCACTTACAGTTCTTTTGCACTTTGTGGGGAAATATGGATTTCTGTTTCTTCTGCCATTTAGCATCTTCCTCCTCAGGAGGTGCATAAAGAGAGAATTCCCTACATACCTCAATTCCAGATAGCACCCCAGTGAGCTGAATCAGGCTCTGTGTGTTTTACTTACAGGTTACACAGATAATTTGTTGCAGAGACAGCAGCAGAATATGCATTTAGAAGGATTGAATTCTGTTGTCTTTTCCTTTTTCTTCCTTAACACTATCCTATGTCAATTGAATGGGAATTTTGCCATAAAGTTTAAGGTGGTGGAGTAAGATCCCATTATTATCTTTTGTATTTATGCAGAATCTCTCTGTAATTACTTAACAAGAGAACTAGAACAGTTTTGACTTTCTGTTGTTCTGTTTTGCTTGTTTTTCTTTTGCACTTTTCCTTATGGCTTGGAATTTTTTGTGTTCTTTGCAAATTGTTGCAATTGAGGTGGGAGTACGTATGCATATTTAAATCCTACTTTCCTGTACTTAGTTTAAACATTCTCAGCTTCAGCCATTTTAGCTCTGGTTAAAAATTTGGGTAGATTTTCTCTTACCAATTTGGAATGCTTTTTATCTTACCTTCCCACAAATAAATATCTGAAGGGAATTCAATCAAACGTTAAAATATTTTAACGTTGGGTGAAGACTTACAATAAAAATTTTTACCTGAAGAGATAGATGATTAGAGGCCATGGGGAACTGTTTTTTGGTGTTTGTTAGAGCAGACATAACTGAATATCTGGTAGAATATTGCCTTGTCTTGGAGCTACACATACAATATAGAATTAGCTTCGTACAGGATGGAGACCATAGGGCTAATTTGGTACAGGTTCTGCTCTTGAATAACTCGGGGTATTCTTCTAGGTTCTACTGATTAAATGGACAATAAGAGTGACAAAAAGAAGACTGTTCCAAGATTTTATCCAGCCTGCATTATCTGCAGGAGTTTTCACTTGTGATATTGACAAAAAAAGTCAGGCGTGAGTCCTATAAACACTTTTTCTTGAGTATGTTGCTCTTTTATTTCCACTTTTCCCAAGATGTATGCGATTTTTGATGAGGAGAGAAGGAAAAAAATAATCTTCATAAATGCATTTAAATAGGATTGACTTTACTCATAGAAAAAACATGTAGTATCTGTGTGGGTGGCACAGTAAGAGAACTTAGCTGAATGTGGAAGAGTAGATCCAACCAGGAAGTTATATAGAGACATTTACACTGTTTGGGAAGAGGGCTTGTGAGAGATATTCTCAAATTGAAAGGCAATACTTCCCCCAACCATCAGTTTTGAAATTTTTGTTTGCTGCCATTAAACTTTCATTATCTTAGTAACATTTTTTTAAAAAAATTTTGTGTTGTATTGAATGTACTGAAGTGGATCTGTGCCTATCTGATGTACATATTATTAAATTCAGTTCTCCATTGCTTGGAATTCTACAGAGCCAAAATATACAGAATAGAAGAGGAATTCAGTTAATAATTTTGCCATGCACAAGCTTAAATGTATTAACATTGTTTCACCAGCAGGTCTGAGGAGCACTACACTAGCTCATGGAAAAAGCAAGCCAAATAGTTGGCTTTTATCTGAGTGAAAAATCCCCTGCTAGGCCTGGGTTAACTAGAGTGGAACAGTATTGCTGTCTGAAGAACTGGATTTTCCAGTGAATTTTGGTGTTACTGAAAAATGTTCTATATGAAAGAAAAAGGAAACAACTTGAAAATGTAACTCTTCAAATTTTAGTGGGCTGAAATTTTTCCTAAAAAGATTTTTTTTTTTCTTGGAAAGATGTAGAGGAAAATTACTTGTCAATGTTTCTGGAGCAAGGAATATTTTGTTTTTATTTCTAGCAAACATTATTTTAAAACAAGGTAAATGAAAGTGTATAAGTGACAAGTTTCATAGAGAGATGAGTTCTGAGTTTTTATTGAGCGGGAAATATATGAGTAGCTGAACATTTGAGTAGTGATTCTAGAAAAACTTATTACTCCTTGCCACAGAAAGATTCTCTCTCTTTCTACAGTACAAAGAAGATGAATACATTTTTGGTACAGTATGGAATGCAGAGCCATCTCTGTCATGGAGTTCATGTGAAGCCCTGGCATGGTAGTTTTCTACTCCAGCAGCAGCTATAATTGTATTAACATAAATAGTGCTGGCTTGGTGTAAAAATGGGGAAGTGATGTAGAGAATAAGGCTGTCTCACCTAGGTTGCCATCTTACATCTATATTGTGCTGCCGTGAAAAATTACTCGAAGGGCAGAGTCCCAACAAATCAGATGCCTGTTGTTTTTGAAGGCAAGGCATTTTTTGTGTTACTGTTCATTACTGGGCAAGAACAACAAAGAAGTTCAAGACTAAGATTAATGATATCAGCAGATCATTGTCTAAAGATTAATCTTTTTAAAATGATGAGAAAGGGATAGACACAGTGAGCCTCTAGCTGCCTACAGCTACAAAGAGTAATAATAAACATTACTGTGGCAGGGCTGGCTCTGGAATACTAACAGAAGTATCATCAGTAAACACTAATGGGTTTGTGTTGTTTTTTGGCTACTGATGACTGTTGAAAATAGTGTGGCTTTTCCCCCTCCTTCCTAAAGCAACAGTTGTGTACTTTCTTTTCATGTCTGGCTGTTTAATATTCATTTATTTGGGATCAATTCTGTCTTTTATAGTATTGCCACTGTACTACTTTCTCTTACAAAAACTTCTACCTTATTGCCTGGGTCTAAAACTATCAGGAATTAAAAAAATGGTTCATTATAGAAATTACATTTGCTCAGTAAACCCAGGAGGCATTGTCTTTCTGTTCTCTCTCCTACAACTAATCCTTAGTGCATGTATATTTTTGTGCATGCCTGCTGTTTTTATATTTAGCAGAATGTCTATTTATACCACACAGGAGGTCTATGTAGCAATTGCATAAATCTGTTTATTTTTCAAGGGCTACTTGTCAGGAACTGATGCTATAGGAATGGTCTGTATAAGCTAAAATACACTAATATTCTTTATTTAAAATCTCATCACCATTGATGCATCTCTTGCCAATACTACAAACTTTGTGGTTTGAAAAGGAGTTGAAAATTTGTGTTCAGAATTGTCTGAGCTGAGAAGTCTGCAAATTTTGAAATTCATTTATGCAAGCAGTTCTTTTTTCCCCATAAGCTTAAAAAGGCAATCAGTGATAGAAGCAGCCCATTTTCATATTTAACAGGGGCAATGACAGTGGTGATCTGAATGTCCATGAGGATTAGATTCTGCCAGTCTCGCTCAGACAGAGCAGGATATTACAGCAAGGGCAACTCCACTGACTTTAGCCAAGCTCTTGGGTAGTAAAATGTTGATATGACTTAGTGATTGTTGCAGTAGGAATCTATATGATACTGTGTCATGACCAAGAATAGAGGTTGTTTTGATAATTTCCTTCCATGAAAGAAGGCTTCTGTGCTTGCATTGAGACATAATTTTGACCCAGGTTTAAAAGGAGATGTTTATGAAGTATTATGAAGTTTGACTTTTGCCTAGATAACATCCTGAGGGCTGAATAGTGCTCCCTGTCCTTCAGATTTAGGTATAATGTTAGATCACATAAAGTTGTATCACAATGATCAACTTCAAGCCAAGTATGGGAATATGTGAACGAGTATGGTCAGGTGAAAGTAATTAGTGTGGTACCTGTGAGTATATAGTCATAGAATTGTCTTGGAAAAGACCTCGAAGATCCTTCAGTCTGCCCATTACCCCAACACTGCCATATGTGCTGCTAAAACACGTCCTCAAGTGCCACAATCAAACATATTTTGAATGCTTCTAGGGGTGGTGATTCCAATGCCTGGCAACACTTTCAGTGAAAAAAGGTTTCTTAATATTCAATCTAAACCTCCCCTGGCACAACTTGAGGACAGGTCCTCTTGTCCTGTCACTTGTTACATGGGAGAAGAACCTGACCTCCACCCCATTAAGCCTCCTTTCAGGTAGTTGTACAGAGTGATAAGGTCTCCCCTGAGGACCCTTTTCTCCAGGCAAAACAACCCCGGCTCCCTCAGCTGCTTCTCATCAGACCTGTGTCCTCATCCTTTCACCAGCTCCATTGCCCTTCTCTGGACACACTCTAGCACCTCAAAGTCTTTCTTGTAGTCAGGGGCCCAAGTATAATTGTCATTTACCAGAGCTTGCAGTATTTCCCAAACATGAGAGTACTGCTGAAAAGGATGACAAAGTAGGAAAATTCAAATATCTGATTTTAGGACACTTTCCTTCTGGACCATTTCCCTTCTTCAGGGCTGAATGAAGGTTGTTGTTCCCTTTGAAATAACCTGAAGGCTAATTGCTCTATTTTAGAACAAAGAAAGCTTAAATTTGGATTGTTTCAGCACGGTGAATGCTTAGCAATACGTGACTAAGTCAAAGGAGGTACATGATATGAAATTTTATTTCATTTTAGAAGTATGTAAACTTATTTATGATGGAGTTTATGCAATGCATTTCTCTTGTGGCTAAAATTTGATTCACATTTGGTATGTGTGACAGTGAATTCAGTACAGGAGATTGCTTCAATAAGGTATGAGTAAAATTGACTTGGGGGTCTTATCTAGCTTTATTGCAGGTAGTCTTAAAACTGAAATGCATGATGCATTTTGTTTTCATTGCTACAGAGTTAGGCAAATTAGGTATGCAGTTTATGTCCTGTAATCTAGATTTGTTTTAAAAGTCATCAGGGTCGAGATACTAGCTGAAATAATATTAGGAGGGTATATCCAGATCATTCCAAAGGTACTGTAGTGGTCCCTTTGATTAGTGGGTCTTTAAAAATTCAAACTTACACTCTTTCAGTGATTTCAGTAGTTGCATGATATGAAAAAGGAATGATGCAGTGCTTAGACAGGTCTTTTATCTAGAAGAAAGAGCAAAAAAAAATTCACCAGAAGCACACAAAAGTGCTTGTTGAGGTCATATCAGTTTTGCTTGCCTTATGTCACACTTGGTTTATAACCTCTGACTTTGTTAACCTGGTTCCAATTCCTACAGTCCACTACAGGTCAATAAAGGGCTCTATTAAATATGTCATTGGCTTCATGGCAACAGTGTAATCTTCCTATAATTTTTGTCCTGTGATGAGAATTGCACAGATTGAGTTGGACAATCTTAAATTGTCAAACAATGTCCTTGTGGTAAAACTTTGTCAAAATTTGGGATTAGGAGGGAGCCTTTGGGTTAGAAGTTCTTTGGCTGATCCCACTATCAACTGTAAAAGTCACTTCAGTGTGTAAGTGTGCATTGCCTGAGAGATTGTGCATGACTTTTAAAAAATACGGAGCATTTATATTTGGAAAATATCTCCCTAATTGTATATATTGTTCTGGGTCATTATTTTCTCATTGTTTAAATTGCAGCTCATTTATTTAAAAGAATACTTGTCAAAGGAAAGCTTTAAGTACTGATTTAAGAAAGCAGTGTTAAATAATTGAAATGACTGTGATAAAATTGCCTTAGTTTAAACAGACCAGTTTTATCAGTCTGTTTAATGAATTGTGCTTTTATAGGGTGAGATAAATCTAATGTGAATTCAAGTGGTTGCACTAGGAATACAGCTCTAGGTGTGATTTCTTGGTGGGTTTAGTGAGCAGAATTAGAGAAAAAAAAGGCAGTTCTACTCCTGCATTTCCTTTCAAAACACTTCATGTACAATAAGCAATGCTGATTTTTTACACAGCTTTCTAATATCTATGTACCTGTAATGTCTGAGTATTTACGTATGGATTGTTCAAAGTGTCTTCGTCATTACTTGGAAAATATTTATGCCTCTGGATGTAGAAATAAACTTAGAGTTTCATCCAGTCCTGGAATCATTTATTTTCATGCGCTAGGATAGTGACACAATCAATTTCTTTGTAGACTGAGGGAACTTAGCAGGCAGGTCTTGCTACTTACTAATAATTTAGAAGGACTTTTCTTGCAAGAAAACCAGCATATCTGCTTTGGAGCCAGGCTGAAGACAACCACTGGCCAGTGCCTGACCCAGGAGAATCCTGGGATATGTTGTTTCTGCTTCTGTACATTGGTAGAACACATCTTGCATGCATGAAGAGAAAGAATCATTAAAAATATGTACTTAAGTCTGTTAGTGCATCATCAGCTCTTCTCTAGGCTAATCCACTTGAATAACCTACGTAGCAGGATTGATATCTAATCTGGGGGCATAAATAAGTGTTTCTTGTTGGGCCCAGTCTCTTTGAAGTTAAAGGGAAGTCCTCGCATGCCTTTCTATATTGGACAAGTGTGAATTTTGTGAATTTCATGAATTTGGACTACCATGAATTTCAATGGAAATTCTAGGAAGATAGCTTACAGTGTTGCAATGTCACAATGTCACATTCTGGTGCCAAAATGAAAGTAGAGTTCTTGTCTAGTAGAGTGAAAGGATATGCATAACTCAAAGGAGATCACTGAACCAGTAACTAGCATTTTTTATAGCTGGATTTACTCATGTTAAGTGTTTCTTAAATGCTGTTAAGCTGATTTGGGGCAGTTTATGCTCTCAGCAATCACTGTGCATTTAAATCATATCTCAGGATACAAGGCAATGCTCTGAGTGGTGCATATACATGTTCCTTCAACAGCTTTCAGTCCTTGAGAGTCTGTCTCATGAAAGAAATACAAACTTGAAGTGTGAGCAGAGTCTGTCAGACAGTATGTGACTAACTTCCCAAGAAGTTTTATTGTAGCTGCAGTTGATTCCATTCGGATATTTCTTATTTTCAACAAGGCCTTTGCCACTGGTCTTCTGTAACTAGTCTATAGTGTAAACTCTGAAACCTCACTTTCACCATTGGAACTTATAATGATTACTTGTGGGGGAGAAAAAGCAAACCAGAAAGAGGTCGAACTGGAGTCTCACTGGTTTATGCTAAACACATCCCAGTGGAAGGATGTGTCACAAGACACTTATTAATGACGTCACCTTACTGTAATCAAACAGGCATGTAGATTTCAAAATGAAGCTTATCTTCATGCCTTATATTTTTAGTTTATTATCCTTAGGTTAGCCATTCCTACTCAGATTGTTTTCTGTAATGTTGCTGTGTCTACTGACTGACACCAGGATGTTGGCAAAAGCCCCAGTTCACCTGAAAGAAACTTGTTGAGATTTTATTTGTTTTCCTATTCTGAAAGGCGAGGGTAAATGTTCTTTCTTGCAGAAGTTGTGAAACAAGATACTTCATGAATTGAGCTCGCTATTGCTCCTCCTCTTCTTCCTCCCCGAAACAGCCTACCTCCTAGATGTATGCGTTCCTTTTCAGTGTCTGCTACTGGCAGAAACTGGTCTTGCAGTTTTTATTACAGACTATCAGCTTGTCCATCTGTAGTAAAACTGACAGGATTCTTGTATCATGTAGTAGCTGTCTAGGGAATTCAGCCTAGATTTTAAGTTTGTTGAAATCAAGCTGCTTTGAAGAACAGCTTAATTCTAATGGAGTCTAATAAGACAAAAAAAACCCCAGGTCTACATAGCTGTCTTTCATACTGGTTTTATGATACGAGAATGAATCAGAAAACAAGAAAAAGCGAGTCTATAAAATGAGGGAGGCATCTGAAATAAAAGAGGTTAACATTTTTACTGTTAAGAAACTACTTATATTTTTATTAGACAGTAGACTTTTCTGTCTTTGCTTTCTAGCCATTTCATCTTCCTACTACAAAATTTTAAATAGTGGTAGGATATATTAAATACCAAGGAAAATTATTTTTAAAAGCTATTTTAAAAATTAATTTAAATGTAGACAGACATAGTATTATGGCATTAAAACACCCCAGGGTCTTTTTTATTGGTCCATTAATACTTGCCTCGAGTGGTAGAACACACCTGAGGCAAGATTTAATGAACCAATAAAACATGCCCTAGAGTGCCCTAATGCTATATTGTTAACCATTCCTATTATATAAGTGCACTGTTTGCATACTTCCTTCATATATTTCAGAAAAATCTTCAATTAAGTGAAGATCATATGACAATTCTTATCGAGGGTTTCCATCAGCATATTTTGGAGTGATTAAAATGATTATATGAGATATTCTCAATCAACCAATGCAATATATTGTGCCTAGAACTTTATGGACTGTCCAGATGGCAAATCCTTTAAGTGTGGTTATATGTTAGGTCAGTGTGTTTCCATTCAGTTACTGATAATTTTCTAAAGTCTTCCTAAAGAATTTGAATGTAATGCTGTCCTATTTCTGTCTTATCTTGAAACTACCCCTCTTGTTCTCCTAGAATCTATCCCAAAGCAGAAATCCAGCACAGGAACTAGTCGTAACTTCAGTTCCATTAAAATCCTCAAGGATGTTACTAAAATGATGTCCAAAACCTGACATTGTTTAGTCAAAGAGTCATTTTAGTCCTTTTTAAGGAGGTAAATTTTTAGTGTTGTAAATCAATTTTAATGGAGTTAATCTGATTTACATCAGCTGATAGTCTAGCTCTTTGCTTTTCAGCATATTCAGTAGGATTAGAAATGTCGTACTCATAAATCAGACAGCTCAGATGGAAGAAAGCACGAAGGATACTTATTGTATTTTGCAATTGTTAATTTAAAGCCTTTGACTGAAGTTAGCTTTTGCTCTAATGATTTAGAATGTTCATAACCATGAACAAAAACTGATAAACATACCTAAGTTGTTCTGTACTTAGTAATAGGAAAAGGAAGGAGAAGATTGGTTTTGAATGTCATTGCATGAAGAATAATAACCCTTCATCAGAGAATGCGAGTGAACTTTGTGCATTATTAGTTTTGCTTTCCAGCATTGTTTTGAGGCAGGATAATATTATGTTAAAGAAAGAAGACTGAGATTTATAGATGTAGATTGTAAAAATGGCTTATGACTTTTACATAATTGGGAATCTAACATGAAACAATTTTCGCCTTAATGTGACTTCATGATAGTCGGAGCCAAATTAGATATGACTTAAGAAGTATGCATTTAGCAGAATCCTTACTTGAAGGCTTAGGAGGGGACAAAAAGAATCCCATGTTGTTAAACTGATACATAAGAATTGAAGAAATTACCACTTAAGTGTTTTCAGGGGTGGGGAAGCCTTATGGGCCAGGCTTCATCTTTGCAAGAATATTTGACAAGTTGAGCATACATGAGGATATGAGCAACACATTCTTGTTAGGACAAAAGTTAGTAACTTTACTTGTTTGTAAGTCTAGATTCTCAGCTATTGTGAGTTGGCATAGTTCCATGGAAGGCAATGAAATTATACCAGCTTATACCAGAGGATGATCAGGCCCCTAATCTTTCAAGTAACGTGCTCATTAAATGCTTAGGGCCAAATTCTTTCCTGGCATAACTCCATTGCACTTAATGGAATTAAGCCAGCAGAGCGTTTAGCCATTATTTAAAACAGAGTGCAATCTAAGGGGAACCAGGTTTCTTTATTTGTTTTTCTTTTGATATGTAGCATTAGCAAACTGTATGTGATATTTATAAGACATAATATATGAGATACTGGCTAAAAGAGTCTGCAGAGAGATCTCACAGGTACCCCCCCCCCCAAATGTTGTTGGTGTACTACCTTAAATAATATTGTCTTGATCACAGGTTTAAATCTTCTAGTCTCTTCTGGAAATATATTTTCCAAACCTTCATCTCTAGTCCCCATTTCTTCTTTTCTCATCATTTCACTGTACAATCATCTCAGAAATTTGAGCAGGGTGAAGCTTATTGTGGAAGTTAAGACTATCTGAAAAATTATGCTGTTTTCATTCTAGGACCAAGTAACTGGTGTATGTTTTCTAGAGTAATTACTGGCATAGTTTTTTCCTTTCAAAAGCATGGTGGGCACATTCTGTTTAAGAATTTTCACTGCATAATCTAGCAGCTAAAATGCTCAAATGAGTAAGTATAGCATTGCTATTATCACAAATTGTTTCCTACAGACAATTTCATCTTTTTGAAATCTTGAGGTATTTGTCTAAGTCTTACCTTAATTTCTTTTCTGCAGCCTTGTTGTGGTTAGCTAGGCCTTATTCTTTTGGCTCAGTGTGTGCATGACTTACCTGAACTTATTCATGCTGGATATGAAATGTGCTAAGAACCTGCCATGACCACTTTAAAGTAGTCTGTTTTGGTATTTTTCCTTTTTTTTTCCCCAGTTACCTCAAACAAAACTCTACTCTTTTTGCCTTCTTTATTATTGTGACATCCTTTTTTTATTATTTGCTCTGAGATACTGGGTACTTATCTCAGCAGCAGTTAGATCTAGACTTTTGGAGGAAAAAATATCTTTTCTGTACTTTCGGAAGACAAGTTTGGAAAGGTGAAGAAGAAAACCTATCTTGAAATAAATATTTACCGTTGAAGGGCTTGAGGCCTTGATACAGCACTTTGCAGCTGAGTTCAGGCATAGCAGGAATCATATCTCAGGGAAGATGAACTTCCCATATAAAGGTTATAAATCCAGTTCAGTGGTTGTTTTGTGACCCGCATGCAGTTTTATAGAAACATGAGTAACCCAAACACTAAAATCCAAACCAGAATCACCAGCCCTTTCTACAGTATTTTTATTAATGTTGGGCCAAGAGAGATCACTGCAAACTATTTGCAGTTGTGAGTGATGTAACACAGCTCAAGGGCATGCAGTACCTGGCAAGCAGATCTGTCTTTGAATGGACTTAGATGAAGGACCACCACGAAAACATAGAATGAAAAACAGTGGATGGGAAATTCATTTGCCAATTAGTACCCAAAACATTCAGATGAACAAGAAGAGCTCCTTAAGAAAACGAAGTGGGGGATGAAGAGTCTGGAAACCAGGTGGTAGGATGAAATGACTCACTTGAAGTTATGCATGAAAACATAATTGAATGTCAAGGAGTCAGTAAAACTTCTGGCTTGCATAAGCAGGGCTAATGTTTTCACATATCTTTCATGTTTTGGACTTGACCTAGGGCATGTAAAAGAAGCAGGTATCTTTCCATGGAAGGGGAAGAGCACCATTACTGTTACAAATAATACCTTAATAGCCTTGTTTAATGGAAGACCCTGCCTTCTCTCTCTGCTCCCCTGTCCTGGTTTGGATTTCTCTAAATTGAAATCTAGCCAAATAATTTATGACAAGTAAATGTGATAGGAGAAGAAGAAGCTGTGTGACTGGTCTGATAACACCAGCCTGCAGAGTTGTTTGCTTGTAGAAATGAGTTTCCCAAATCTCTGATGAAGTAATACAGTGGAAGCTACAGAGCATAATAGCACCGGGAACTCTTGCTGGGGCTGGTGAGTGGCTTGATGGCACAGTCTGAATCTGTTTATTTGATTTTTGTTTTGTTTCAAAGAGGGCATCTGCATGTGAGGGTGTATTCAGTTCCTTTGAGCAGCGGAGTTGCAATCTTGCAAGAACAGTCAATGCATGTGCAGGGGTGTGTGTTTGCAATGAATCTCTTTTTTTTTATCCTTCCCCTGAAAGAGCAAGTGTAGAGATGTGTACCAAGTATAAATTAATGGCTGTGCTTTAACACTGTTTGGTTTTTTTTTCTCACTGCATGCCTGAGTTCATGGTTACTTTTTCTATACTTAAACATAACTTATGGGAAAAATATTTGTGTGAGATCGCCCAAGTAATTAGCCAGTTTACTCATGCAAATAAATATTTTTTAATTCAACTTGGAACATCTTTTTGGCAGCATTACCTTTAATTACAGAAACATTTAAAGGATGACAAGGATGTAGTGCATACTAAAAATGTTCTGTGCAAATAGTGAGAGGATTTAGGTGAGCAGCAGCAGCTCTGTAATTACCTTGCAGCCAGAAAGACCCTCACGTTGTTTGAAGGCTGTTAAAAATAAGGAAAGAAATAATTTTCTTCTCATGGGAAAGGAATTAATTAGCAGTGTGCTGAGGGCCTTGGGATTGGTTCTCATCCAAGGTAGATAAATAAACCAAGCATTATTTCAGACTACTCAGTAAGAGCAAAGGATACACTGAGATAGCTTCTTTGTAGAGTTGAACACCAAATCTGGCCCACGAGGAGAATGGCTAAGGGAATTTTAAACCACATTTGCACCTTTCCAGCATGGCTAATTCCAGAGGTCACTGAGACTCTTTACTAGGTAGAGGCAGCCCTGAAGGCCTGTCTAAGTAACTCTGGCCCTTTGGCTACCTGCCAACTGACCTGCTCTTCTTTTTTTATCTGTGTTCTGTCTGCTTGGGCTTGCACTGAGGTCAGCAGAAGGCAGCTTCACAAACAAGTTTGTGAGATATCTGCACTGAAGGAGACAATCCTTAGCCACATCGTTAGATCTGGAGTTTGATTATGTCCTACTGTTTTCAGCTCGCCTCAGAGGTCTAGATCCCAGGATTATAGACCTATCCCTAAATACCAGTATAAGTAAGTCTTTGTAAATGATCTGATATTTATTAATTAAAGAATACTGCAAAACTTTTGCCTGCTATAACTTAGCAGGGCTTCAGAAGGAAGTAAGACTTATCCCTGCAAATATCTCTTCTCCAGGGTTCATTTTTTAACTATTTGCCTAAGTTCAACCATACTGTTTGACAAAAAATCTAGAGGCATCAAAGATGATAATTTAGTGCACATTTCTCCCAAAGCATCTATACAGAGAAAAAACCCCTTTATTAATGCTTCTGCAGAAAAGAATTTGTGTTGGGAGCATGTTTATTACCAAAAGTGAATCTGTGCAGAAGGGAGAAATTATAAATTCCCCCACTCTGAGAAAAACTGCAGTTGGAAGTCACACCTTGTTAGGTACTACAAAATCCCAGTCACAAAACACAGACTCCTGTGAGACCAGGCATTCTTGATTTCTCTGCTCAAAGAATTTTAATTTATATATATATATATATGTATGTATTTTTCCCCTCTCTGTATATTGGAGCCTTACCTTTAGGTCTGCTTGCCTCTGTTAAAGTAAAGGAAATCCATAAGTATCTCTTTATGATTTTTTCTAGCAAGTTGCATTATCTGGTGGAGTTCTCAGGGCATCAGACCATTAATAAAATTTCATATGTAAGCAGTGGTAGGTGTTCCCTTAAAATTTACAGTGTTTTCCATTTGTTATCATTAACTATTCAAATCTAGTACTGTAATAGCTGCTAATAGAGAAAATTATAGTCCCACTATGCTAGATCAGTGAAAACACAATACAGGACTGTCAGATGTTCTGTCTTTAAGCCTGCCACTGATCTCATAGGTTTATATTTTTGTTAATTAACTTCTGTGTGATAATTTACTAGCAAATCTCCAACAGTCTCTTTTAGCATTAGGACTACGAAGGCGGGCATGGGGGTAAAGCCTTATCATAGCTCTTTAGGTATCAAGTTAGGATCTGAAAAATTCTTAGTTCTACAGAAAGAAGAAGGGAAAGCTCTTGACAAGATTTTGGGCTTATAAGACAGAAGTGTCAAAGGCTATTAATTTTAAAGGAAGAGCCAATTTACAGAACTGCTTTTGATTATCTGCTTTTCTCTTCAGTAGTAATGGCATTTTTGGAAACTTTTATGTAGCTCTGTGATGCTTTCTTTGCTGTCTAATTTGTGTAAATTGAGTTCACTTTGTATTTTGTTTAATGCAAGAGAAACATCCTGCATGTGTAACAGCAAACAGGAAATAGGTTTCAATGTCAGTTCATAGAAGAGGAACGTCTGGAATTCTTGGAAAGGCTTAATACAGTCGACAGTCATGAAATATCAGTGCTAAGATGCTGAACTACTGACACCATGCTTCTTGTCAATCCTGAGTCTCTCTAATATGTATTTCTTGAAAATTTTTGCAACTAGGACTAGAAGATCCAGTTGGTATTCCTGCTATGAAATATGCTTTAAAATATTTTATGAAATGAATGATTAGCTTCGCTTATTAATAATTTTCTGCTATGTTCATTTAAATTGCTTGTAAGTAGAAATTTGAGTATCTGATGTCTGTGTCTAGTCAAGATTTAAGCTTACATTATATTTGAGGGAACACCAAGACAAATGGAAAATGATATTTTGAAAATAACTTGCCTTCTTTTTGTTGAGAAGCAATATGATTATTTGATAATTTTCATGAATGGAAAACCAAAAGGAGCTATTACTGCATGAATATATGGAAATAAATGAAAATATGAAAATATTAAGAATGGAGAAGAAATTAAAAAGTTCATAGACATGTTAGCAGAAGATGAGATATATATAAATGCATTATGATGGATTTTTAAAGATTTTTCAGCCATTAGGGCAATTTAGGTTTGAGTGGTAGGCACAAGCTTACTTATTTCTTTGTAAAATCCACAAACATAAATATAGGAATGAGTTACTTAGCCCAGGAGGGCTTGGTTTTGGTGACAAAAGCAGTGTCTGACATTTATCCCTAATAAATTGTGTAAAATAAACCATGTTTCCCAAGAGTTTTTTGGTCAAATAGGTGATTCCAAATATTTGCCTAATGCTTTTTGCTGGTTTTACTCTTGTTATAACAGTTTTAAAATTCTTTGAGTCCTATTAAGCAGCTTATTGTCTAAAGGGTTTAGGGTGTGTTGTACTCCAAATGTCCTAGTTATTTTGGTGGGGCCAGATTTTTCAAAATGGTAGATGTTTTTTCTCTCATGTATCATTCTCTGAACCTTGTAAAATCAAAATTATTTTTATTTTTTCACGTGAACATGAACACATTCCTAGGCAACCTGATCCAAAGTCCACTGATGCCAGGACTTCTGTTTAATTTTTGGACAGGATCAAATGAAAGAAATGTGGGGGTTTTTTTGCCATCTTTGCAGGAGAAGGATTAAATTCAGGTAAAAGAGCCATCTCTCTTGTCTAATCTTGTACTGTCCCACTCTTCTCTTTGTTCATATATATTCCTGCTGCTATAAACTAAATGCTTGTTTGAAACAAAAATTCAAGGCCCCTCTTACTAACTTGCATTGTTTATTGTACCTTCAGGCTATAACTATTGTGTACACCAGAACTGATGCAGAACTATGAATCCAGAAGATCTATCACAGTGATATGGTTTTGGAAGCATCTTTGCACCAAATTACTTGGTATACATTCTCAGAGGCCCAGGAACCTAATATTCTCTTTGACTTCAATTTAATGGGTAAAGCTTCAACACATTAAAAAAAAGATATTCACTGTATGGGTGTATATATGTAAATATTTAAGTCTGGCTTCTTTGAAGGCAGTGTTGTTTTACTACTGACTGCAGTGGGACCAAGCTTTTGTTCATATGCTTATAGTGTGTGACAGCAAAAAACACACTCAAACGAATTTCTCTAAATATATAAATAGATAATGTCTTTCACTTATTCATTATATTCACCATCTTAAACAACAATTGCAAATCCATATGCCCATGACTGTATACTTAATTATTTTCTGTAACTGCAAGTCTGTGGTATGTTGTATAATTACTAGGTCTTTACAATCTTCCTTTCTTTGTCTAAATGGAAAAGCAAGAACCTGTTAAATATTTTAAAATTGTTTCTCCAATTGATATTAGTAACATCTTGCATTTTTAAGGCTTTTGTTTTTCCAGGACTTAAATTTTTAACACAATATTGCTCACAGCATTTTCTTTGCTTTGGAGATGACATTAAAAATGGTTTTTCCTTATCTCTGCTCTCCTAAGATGCACACAGTGTCTAATTTCACTGAAAACTAATTTTTTAACCTCAAGTTAAAAAGTGATTGGACAATGGCTGGGAGGCTTCAGCAATAACACAAAGTTCCTTTTGCCACTGAGATGATTCCAGACTGAGGAATGTAGCCTTTATTAGTAGCAGGAATTGTGATGAGATTAGCTGGACAAGGCAGGCTTAGGTAACTCTCTTGTGGAAGATGTTGCCACACCTTAAAGTGACCATGTTATGTGCAGCCCAGTTAAAGGCTGAATTCTCCCTGGTTGACAAAAATGGGAAAGAACATCCATCCTCTATATGTTGCAGACAGCTGAGAGGGATCCATTTTGATATTTGGAATGAGATCTAACCATTCATTTCTTCACTGTCAGCCCATTGTTGAGGGAGGGTGTGTCCTTTGTGCTTTTCACAGTGCATTCTTAGCAGTTATTTGGAGGGGGTACATGTGTCTTCTGGAAGAACAGTGAAAACAGTTTCAGAATTTCTTCCAAGCCCTTTGGAGCCTCTTAGCTTTCACGTGGAGAGAAAGTGTTCTCTTCTTGCTTCTTTGGTGAGGGCAGTTTTCCATGTTGGTATTCTTAGCATATGTGATGTTGTTGTGCAGGTTCCTGAAACTGAATGGTCCACGACACTCAGAGAAATCTGCATTGACATTAACTGTGAACTTAGCATCTAGAATGACAGATCTGCATTTGAGATACTGAAAATGCCAGTGGTGATAAACTGAATAGCTTCTCCCATTGTTTAGATAGTGAAATGAAAATGAGAGCAAAAGGGCCCCTTAACAAATATATTGGTTGGATTGGGAAATTAATATGGGAGATTTATTCATATTTGTTATATTTGGGTCTGTTAAATGCATCTGTAATTCAGATTCCTATCTCTCCTGTGGGATATGGTAACTAAATTACTGGGAGTTTCACCTAGAAAATTCCATACCTAAAGCCACTTAGGATTTATCAATTTAATTCTCCTCTCTTTTTTTGAGTTAGATTCTTGCAGAGCACCATCCCTAAATGTGGCTCACAATGTGATTTAATTTCTCCTTGTTGATTCTTCCCAGGACTGACTTACAATCAGGAATTTATGAACTTTCATTCTTTTTTCTGGAATCTACTTTGACATCCTTTTAAATATAGAGCTCCTGTGAGCCCTTCAGGGTTTAACCTTCTCCTTTTGCTTTCAGTGCTTCCTCTTCTGGCACTCAGGCTATGGCTCTTGCTTTCCTCTTATCCAAGGAAAATGTCTTCCATATTTTTTTTCTTTCTGACCTTTCTGGATAGTCTTTTCTACAGACAGGGATGGACATATTCATTCAGTGCAAGGTGTACTCCTTTCTCCGAGTTATCTGATTCTTGCTGCAGTTCTGGTTCTCCTCTCCTCCTGCTGCTGATTAGAGTCAGGACAGGCTGCTCCATGCTGTGGCTGAGCCAGGAGCTGTGGCAAGCACAGCAGTGTCCCCAGTGCCCAGTGATGCAGTTCCACAGCAAGTAGTGCAGAGGAGGAAGCTGATGGCAACTGGGATCATCTAGCAGTGCACTGATGGTCAGACATGTCCTAGTGATGAGCTGGGGTCAAAGCCGAGCTGGGGTCAAAGCCAATCTGGGAAATCAAGTCAGCAGGTTGGGACAGCAAAGTAAAAGACTAGCCACAAGCACAGACCTGTCACAAAGCTCGAGTGAGGACTCAGGGCAAAGCCTGGAGTTTGATGCTGCTCTCAGCCCTCAGGTGGGGGATCCCAAGCAGGCTTCTCACAGTTCTGACACAAGGTTGTAAGGCTACATCACATTGGAGCAAACCTTAAGCACAGGCAACCAAAGCCCCTGGGGCAGGATTGTCTGTCCTCTCCAGACCCTGGCAAGCAGGGGTCCGAAGAGGAAATTTTATTCAGTGCACAGCTTTGTTTTAAGGAGGAGACAATTCGGCCCCTTGTAAAGATTAGTTCTGCTTAAGTGTTGGATCTGCTAATTTGCAGCCAGCACTTAGCTTTACATAATGTGAAGTTTAATTCTAAAATTAGCCCAACATGTAAGTCATTCACTGCTCTTGCTTCATCGCTGAAGTTTGCAGTCCCCAAATCTTGGTTTGCGTTATAGCTTTATTTTAGATGGCCACACAGCTGAGATTCAGTGAAAATTAAGTTTTGTATCAATCATCAGCAAGTCTTGCCAGAGCTTTAGGAGTGAGTGCTGTGCCATTTGCTTGTCTCTGTCACAGTCCTGGAGAGCTAAGATATTTGTATATAGCCGAATAGATTGCCAGAATCAATCCACTTTCTACAGATGAACGTGGACATGTCCTCTTTTCCACAGTAATGTGAATACTCAAATCTTTCCACATAAGAAACTCAAATATATGAGTTTCACAGCACTCCCTAATAAGGTTTTATAGCCATTAGTGTCAGTGCCATATATCACTGAGGCATTGAAAAAGTGGAGTTTCTTTCCCAAACTACCTTTCTAAGCATCCAAGATGAAGTGATTTTATAGCTTACACTTCCACAGATCTTTCAAATCCCACAGCACAACTTGTTTCACCTGAGTCTCAAAGATTTTTGTAAATGATTTCCCAGAAGCTCTTGAGGGGATCTTTTCTCTCCTTCTTTATTTAAATTTATGCTTAAAATATTATTAGATTCTGTTCAACACAAAATTGTTCAAGAATACATTGCAAGAAATGTGTGTACAAAAGGTAATCTACACTATCTAATAAATAAAACCGTGTAACAGTTTGAAATTTCAAATATGATCATTTGCTTTAATATTGCGAAGTGTTTGTTAAACCTTTAAGCTTGTGACATTTTTCCACACTGACAGCTAAATAATGAATTAATGACTTTAAAGTCCATGGCAGCCTGAGGGTTTCAAATACATGTTTAGTCAAAATAATTGGTGCTTTAATCATTCGTTATGAACCAAAATTGTTCCTTAGTTATATAGAAGCAGTGTTAAAGCAAATATCTCTGCTGTGAATGCTCTTTTGTATTTCTAAAATTATCTGCTAAGTTGGAAAATGGTGTCTGGATGCATTTTCTTCCCTAGAGTTTAAGAGGTGGGGTTTTTTTTACTCTGATAATGACCACCTGCATGGCTACAGACTGTGCTGTCCCTTCAGTGACAGTGCACAGCTATTTGCTGTTTCTGTACATGTGTACATAGCCCAAAACATTTTGAGAGCTGATTGGAGGTGGTGGTGGGGACCCTCAGAGCCTGCACTGTCAGATATTGTGTGTTGGATCCATGGTTAACTAAATTAGGGGATCTGTTCTCAGCAAAGCTAAATCTCACCCAAACTACGACACTGTTAAGAGCTGCATCCATAATATCTTCTGTTCATAGTGTCAATAAAAATCGTGCATTAAACAAGTGAAGAAACTCTGTCCTAATTTTATGGTTGGCATCATATGAGCAGACTACTGTGCCTGCACAATGTTCTGCTGACATGCTGGTATTGACTTCAGTGATGCATCTGTGCCATATGAGCAGAAGATGCTAACCCAGTTAAGATAGAACAGAATTTGCACAAGGCCATTTGGGGGTCTAAGAAGCTTTCTGTGCCTGGTACATTTGTGACTTAGATAGGATCTGCTTTATAGAATGAAGGTGATTTAACTTCTGGCTCAGGAAAGATTGTAAACCCACAGATAACGATAATATCTAAGGTATACTAGAAAAAGAGTTAGTCTAGGTTTGGCACTTCTTTCACAGCCATTAGTGACATGTTTGAATAGGTACAGCCTCAGATGAACGTAGCTGTGACCTAGTTCCTGTGTTACATGATTAACTTCCAGAAAACTTTGCTCGTCAAATAGCTAAAATGGTTTTATTGGAACTTTTATGGTGCTTTTATTTTTTGGTCGAATTGAATAACAATGGTGTGAGCAGATCAAATGGAAATTAATTCTCTTCAGGACACAGCTCAGTATCTATTTAGAACAAACTTAGAGCATGCTCTTTAAGAATTCCTGACGCCTTGTATGGCTTTGAAGACAATGTGTTTTAGAAATAGCTTTCTGAGTATCAAAGGCACTTCTGGTAGCAGTTCTTCAGCCTTTGTCTACAACCAGTGAATTCCCATAGCATCCTGTCTTCTGTTGTCACAGCTCTGTGTGGGTTTGAAATAGCTTTTCTCCAACAGCTGTGCTGGACATTTTCTTTGAACTCCTTATGCAGTTTTGTAATAGTCTAAGCACAAAACATTTTGATAGAGGAATGAGTGGCTGGCCATTCCCATCTTCCTCCTAGTGCTTGTTAGGATTGAACTGGTATGCTGTAGTTGGAGTGTAATTCTTTGAGACAGGTCTCCAAGCTGGGAAAAAAACCAAAAACAGTAGTCTGAATGACTGCAACATGCAAATATTTTTCTCTGACTGTTAATGCAGGAGGAAAATGGTATATTTGTAGCAAATTTCTTCCTATTTGGATAGCATGACTGTATCTGATTAAAATGGAACACTCTTCAGAAGTTTTATTTCCTGACTTCTAGCTTAGGATACAGTCTAAGCTGGTACATCAGGTTGTTTCCTTTCCGCATGTAAAAGAGGAAGCATGGCAATGATGTTGGGGTTAAATCAGTCAGCATGTGAGGGATAAAGTGTCTTGAAAGAGGAGAAAAATATCCTAGCAAGATACAGCTGGCTCTTGTAAATGCTAGATATTTTTGACAGACTGCCAAAATGTTTCTGCATTTCTTTGAAACTTTTCTTTAGCTTAGACTGTGGTAATTAAAGTGTAGAATTTCATCTGTAGTTATTTTTTTCCCTGATATATCCATGTTGAGGCAAACCCTGTGTTTTCCTTTGTTTGATTCTCCACTCCATTCTTGTCACAGCTTCAAAATGGTACAAAAAAGATTTGCCTACCTATATAAGTTACATATTGACATAAATGAATAGCTAATTATATTGGCATAATTAAAACCGTGAGTAATCCTCTCTACTGTGGGTGCAGCCACTTCAAAATCAGAGTGCTGCATCTACAGAAGAAACTGTGGTAGTGACAAATTTTTTGACATACTGGCCTGAGATATTGGACAAATTCTAGGTCTTTGTTTGTTGCAGCAGCAAGTAAATGCTTATATCAGAGTGTGCAGATGGCTTCCCTAAATCCAGAGTCTGGATTTAGAGTTGGAGTAGAAAATAATTACAAACAAGGACATACCAACAGAAAAAGAGAGGGTGAAAATTGGTTCTTTGAAAAGTAGGAAGTTACTGTTGCCAAATGAAGCAAAGAAAATTAAGAATGGCATTGCAGGATTCCTGCCAAAAGAAAGAAACACTAATTTTAAATTCTCAAGCTTTGGAAGTGGATGTCACCTTTCAGGTGCCTTTCCAAATATACATTGAACCTTCATTCATTCTCCAGTGTTGGCTCAGTTGTCTTCTCTTTTGCTCTTAGAAGTTAACAAAACAAGTGTTCTTGCACAAGAACTCCTGGAAAAATTTGAGATTTTTAAGCTTTTCAGCCTTGAATGTGTCATGACCAGAAGGTGTAAAAAGCTGCTAAAAGCCGTTATTGTTTTATAACTAAGTGTGCCAGGTTTTTTTTTGAATAAACGACCATGAAAATATTAACCAGGGAATAACTAGAGAACTTGCTCCATTTCTTGAGAAGGTGATGCAGTTTAGTATGTTAATTTCAAAACATACAATTAGATGCTTTAATTTCTAGCATAATTAGGTTTTTCAATATTTTAACTAATGACTTAGAACAATATATTTAATTAACTACTCATGATTTCAGATGAGATCTTCTCCTGATAACATGATGATATTTTCTTTCTTTGCCGTTTGATTGTTAACTGTCTCTTTAGATCCTATGTGTATTTAAATATAACCAAGCAATCTGCTATAACTGCTATTCAATTTCATTGTTTTTTCCAATTTACCTTCAGTATTGATGAAAATATTAACAAATTACCATCAAGACCTTAGAAAATATTTGCACCTTGATTTTTTAACATTTTTTTGAGCTGAGAACATCACCTCTGAGCATATTCTCCATAATTTCATCAACAGAATTTGTATGAATGTGTGTAGTTGTGATTTTTGTCCTTTAATTGGAATATGTTTCTAATGCAATCTATACATTACAGTGGCTGAAGCCCTAAAAAACATAAAATTGTGTGTTGTAATATATGAGATAAATCTGAAACTTAAGAAAACTGAGCCTTCCATTTTTTATCTGGAAATATGCTGAAGTTTGATTCCACTTTTATAGCAGGCATAAGAAATACATGAATATTACAACTTGTCATTGAATGCGCATAAAACTCATAAAATTGCTGTCTGTGTTGATTGTGTCTTCAGCTTCAATATTTGGAGTCTACTTAAACATAAAACTCATAATGGAACCTAACTGAAAAGGTGATGTGTGGATCAAAATAAGAGAAAATACTTATACTGCAATCTCCTAAGCTTCGCCACTTTGTATTCCCTAAAAAAAATAAAAGTACATTGCATTTTTTGAGGACCCTACTGTGAGTGTCTTAATAGAATCTGACTCCTTTGTCATAATCTCTTCATCTAATAATTCCTGTGTAGCATTTTTTCCCCTTATCATTCACTGTGTGTTAATTTACATTTTGATTTCTGTGTCCTTGACCCAAAACTGTCAGGCCAGGATGATACCATCATATACAACAGATTGCGAACTATTCTCTCTTCCTTTATTCTCAGTAGTGTGCCAGATGCAGATGGGGCTCCTCCCCAGAAGCTTGTGCTTTCCGGTCTTCGAGGGTCCTTGAGTCTGCCACAGAGGTTCTGTTCTGAAACAGGATCTCAGGTGAACGGGGCGGGTTTGTCTGCAGTCCAGCCTCAGTGCCAGGAACATAAGGTATCTCCATGCTGTGCTTCACCCTTGATATGTCTGGCCTTGTATCTCCCTTTCAGCAGTGGCCATTGCCTCACATTCCAGAGGAAAATGCAAGAAACTTCAAGTGGCTGCTTGGAAATGATCTATCCACGGAGGTATTTTTGTTTTAGTCACTGTAATTTGCCAGGCTATTTATTTGCAGAATACCACATCTTTTCTAGGTGTGTGTTCATGTCTGGATTTGTATATATATGTTCATGTGTATATTTTATGCCCATGACTACATTTATACATGCAGTAATTTACAGTCTGAAAGACAGAAACTCAAACAGGTGAGTGGGGGAAAGGAAGGAGTTGAATTTGGAATTTCATTGGAAACTTAGTTATGATTTATAACTCCAGTGATTATTCCCTCTCCCTTAGCAGTTAAAATATTTTCTAAAGAGCAGATTAAAACACAGTAACACTTAACAGGAATACAAGATGGTGTAAAAGAGCAGACAGGTTGGAAAAATACCTTTACATGGGGTCTGTATGTGCTCCTTGAGCTGCCTTTACTCTGATATCTACCCACGCACTCAGCCAAGGCTGCATCTGTTTCTGGTGAGTGTTGGAGAATTCTGAAGGGAGAATCAAAGCGGGCATGTAGGTGTGACATGGGCATTGGTAGCTATCTAGCTGGACAGGCTAGCTGTCTTTCCCCTTCACTGCTTTGACTAGTGCCATCCATGGGGCTGTCAGCATTGTCCTGAGTCCTATGAGGCTGCTTTAAGTCACTTGCCAAGTCTCTTTCTCCTGCAGCATTTCCAAACACACAGCTGCTTCATTAAGCAGCTCTGAGTAATATGTAGCATCTCACCTTTTGAAAGTGGCTTATTCAAATCTCACACCATCATGGCCTCAAGAGGATCTACTCCAGCAATGCTACCTATCATTTGATAATATAAACCCAGAAAATATTATTGTGTAGTCCTGCTGCTTGAAAACATGCATTATTAATAGCAAATGCCAGATAGATTAACTGGTCATACTGTTGTACAACAACATGGGTCCTCCTTCTCTTTTTTCCAGTTAAAGGGTAGGTTAATTAAGTAGACAGCAAGGATAACTTATGTAGTGCCATTAGGGATTGTTGCTGCATTCCAAGTAACACCTTTTCTACTAATCTGCTACGAGAGAAGCTACCCACCTCAAAATTTAGTACTGAGAGCACTGTTTCTTATGAGATGGAAACCCACTCAAATTCACCATTATTTTCAGGTACCTCTTTTATTTCCCCTGATTTCAGCTATCCCATTGCTGAAGTGATAAAATGAAATGGTTATATTCACACCTGTGTGTATGAGTGGTCTCTGTACAATGTTTACTGTAGTTACTGATCGATAGGGATCAAAACTGGTGTCAGAGTTTCAGATTCCTAATACATTTAAGCAATTACATTTCTTTACGGCACCATAATTTCATATATTTCTGGAACCTTTTCTCATATCCCTGATGATGATCCTGAATGAAGAGATGATGGCAACTCTGACCAGTTGTAATTAATCATTTTTGGTGAAGTATTTTTGTCATTGAACAAACAAATACTCAGTTTCCAACTGACTGGAAGTTTGTGTTGCCTATAACTATCCAGAGTGGCAAATGTTTTGACTGAGATAGCAGATAATGGATTTTCACTACACTTCTAATATGGTGGCCATGATAGAGATAACACAAGAGCATCAACAGCTTCTGAAAACAAAATTGACCCTATCTGTCATGAGAGTGCAGCCTTCCTGCTATTTGAGAAAATCACATTCCCCTAACCCATAAGATATTCAGTGATATTGATGATCTCTTGAATAAGAAAGCATAGCAAGTACAGACTTTTTATTGCTATAGAAAAGAAACCAAAACGTCTTTTATATTGTAGAAAACCAAACCGTCTTTTCTATTGTAATTTATGTATTCTTTCCTATGTCCTGTTTATGTAAAAATGGAACTACTTGTGTGGTTGATCTGTATATTAGAAAAGGATCATTTGTTACATTAATTTATTGTTGGAAACTCATTTCTTGTAGCAAAAATAGAAGGAGTCACAAAACTTGATAATAGCTTTTCAGTGGCTACCTTAAAGTTTAAATATGTATTTAGCAGTAGTTTTGTATGGGGTTTGTGAAATCAGTTATATTATTTCTTAACTTCCATGCTTCAGTGATAAAATTCAGCTTTACTAGAAGAAAGTCTTATAATCATCTTCACATTTGCTATGCATTACTCTCTTCTTCTCTCCCCCTCTTCCCTTTTCTTAAATAAATAGTACTTTGCAACAAATTGATTTTGCTAGATAGTGCATTGATCATGCACCTTGCCTGGGGACAGAATATAGCTTCAAAAACAATAATAACTAAGACAATCATCTAATTTTACTGAAATAAAACTGAAAATGTACACCCAATGAAATAATCCCTGAGACTACTTTAGGTGCATTTGTGCTTGTACTTTATCCTCAGTGACACAGTAATCTACTAAAGTTCTTCTCTCGATTTTTCTCTTTGCAATCTGGAAGAACAGATTCACCAGTGATTGTGCTCATTTATAAAAGCATCCAAAACAAAATTGAACCCCAAGGCTGATAAACTATAAAGATGCTGATCAGATCTGAGCAGAATGGACGGGATGCTTTGGGGCTTGCTCAGCTAAAGACGGCTCTGCAAGACTGATGGCTTTATATACACAATTACAAACACTATAGCTTTGTCGAATGAATGGGAAATCATAAAATATGTTGCTTGCCCTTTATTAAGTAAAGAATGGTATTTTGTAAAATACTTGCAAAGATTTACTAAATTTCTGTAATTTAATTCCTGCTGCTGTATTTTTCTTTTCTTTGTAGAAAACTTAAGCCATCATTTGGAAAGAACAATCTGATAGACTAAACCTTCTAGTCCTGAAGAGAAAGGGGCTAATCGATTTTGCTTACTAATACATATCAAGTGGGTGCACAGTGTCTGCCACATATAAAATTCATTAATTTATATTAGCTGTGCCATAATCAAAAATGATTTAAAATGTCATTCATTCTCACAAAAATTCTTCTCTAAAGATGATACTGAATGTAAGAGTACAAAGAGTACCTGTACAAATTCAGTATTTATTGGAAACCATAAGAAGACAAATGAAATAGGAAAAAGATTAAAAACTTCTGTGGTTCTTCTAAGTGATATTTCCTGATACTATAAACAAGCTTTGGCTTTGTGATGACATGAAACAAAACTATGATGTAGTTACTCATCTAGGATCTGAAGTGACTTTTGAAATAAAATCAGATAAGGCAGGACAACTTTAACATTTTAGCAATAGTTAGGAATATTTTTTTAAACCTCATTGACTTCCTAAGGACTCTTCAATTTTCTTGCATTTTGCAAGCATACCAGTCAATGCATTTTTAAGTCCCTTGGCAGTTACTGTCATTTAGGGAGGAACCACATGCTACCATGAAGTCATGTATAGAAATATATATATTTATGGCAGGAGGGAGGAGTGGGGCACAGAGAGGAAAAAAGAAGAAAATAGGAAGAAATTATTAAAAGTTATCTATGTGGACTTTAAAAAGAAAAATAATTTCCCAGATGTCTAGACACAGTAAGGTAAGAACTGTTTGTTGATGCAAGGGCCTACCTGTTAGGTCAATTCAAAATTTGTTTTCAAGTTAGAATTAATATTGTATTACCCTTGGTATTTAGTGTTTATAAATACCCTTGGTATTTAGTGTATTTACCTTGGTATTTAGTGTTTCTAGTTACTTGTGATTTTAAAATTAAAAGGTATAATGTATCAGAAGTCAAGTTTCAAAAGCTCTCTTATCTTGGAAAAGGTAATTTGAATGAAGTAGGGCCAAATACTTCTTTTTTAACTGACATTTCTAGGATCATATTAATTCCTTACAAACCATAAGCTGTGCCCATCTTATTCCCAAGGTATCATGGAATTATAGAATGGGTGAGATTGGAAGGAACAACAGTGGCTCATCTGGTCCAACTTCCCTGCGCAAGCAAGGTCTTCCCAGAGCACATGGCATTAAGATTGCATCCAGATGGTACTTGAATATCTCCAGTGAGGGAGACTCCACAACCTCTCTGGACAACCTGTTCAAGTGCTTGGTCATCTCCACAGTAAAGAAGTTCTTCCTCACATTCAGGTGGAACTTCCTGTTTCTGCCCGTTGCCTCTGGTCCTATTGCTTGGCACCACTGAGAAGAGCCTGGATCCATCCTCTTGTCAAGCTCTCTTCATATGCTTAAGGATGTTGATAAGGTGCTCTTTTAGTTGCCACTCCTTGAGGCTGAACAGAACTGGCTCCCTCAGTCTTTCATCATAAGGGAGGTTCTCCAGACTCTTGACCAGCTGAGCAGCTCTCTGCTGGACCTACTCCAGGAGCTCCATGTCTCTCTTGTACTGTGGAGCCCAGAGCTGGACACAGCACTCCAGGTGTGGTTTCATCAGGGCTGAGTAGAGGGCCAGGATCATCTCCCTCGACAATGCTTTTCCTGCTGCATCTCAAGATTCCATTGGCCTTCTTGGCTGCCTCATGGACATCTTGTTATCCACGAGGACCCCCAGGTCCTTCTTTGAAGAGCTGCTTTCCAGCAGGTCAACCCCCAGCCTGTACTGGTGTCTGGGGCTATTCCTCTACCGGTACAGGACCCTGAATTTGCCCTTGTTGAATTTCAGACAGTTCTTCTCTTCCTATGTCCCCAACATGTTGAGGTCCCTCTGAAGGGCTGCACAACACTCTGAGGTATTGGCCACTTCTCTCAGCTTTGTGTCATCAGTGAAATTGCTGAGTAGGCATTTGCCCCCTAATCCAAGTCGTTAATGTGCAAGTTAAACAGTCCTAGGGGGCATCACTAGTGACAGGCCTCTGACTAGACTGTACCACTGGTCATGCCCCTCTGGGATCTGCCACTCAGCCAGTTCTTGATCCATCCCATTGTCCACTCATCCAGCTCACACTTCCTGAGCTTGCCTATGAGGATTTTCTGAGAGAGAGTGTCAAAAGCCTTGCTGAAGTCAAGGCAGACAACATCCACTGCTTTCCCTTCATGCATACAGGTAGTTATTTAATCATAGAAGGCAATCAGGTTGGTGAACCCATGCTGACTACTCCTGGTCACTTTCTTGTCTTCCAAGTGGTAGGGATGGACTCCAGAATGAGGTGCTCCATCATTTTTCCAGGGCTTGAGATGATGCTAAATGTATGGTAGTTCCCTGGGTCCTTCTTCCTTACCTTTTTGAAGAGTGGAGTGACATTTACTTTTTTCCAGTCCTCAGACAGCTTTCCAGATCTCCATGACCTTTCAAAGATGATCATGAGTGGCCTCACAGTGGTGTCCGACAGCTCTCCAGGCACTCATGGATGCATCCCATCAAGGCCCATGAACTTGTGGATGTTGGGTTTGTTTAAGGGTTCTCTGGCCCAATCCTCCTTGACCAAGGGAAGGTCTCCCCCTGAAATTAATTTTTTTTGGTCTCCTGGGTGAGAGATCCCTGAGGGCTGATCTATGACTATGCTACAGTCACAGGTGTGATTATGATAGTCAAGCAAAAAGTAGGCTAGAGTGCTTGCAGCAGACACAGCTGTTAGGATATAGTTGCTCCATAATTTTTTGATTTAAAGAGGATCAGTTTTCTTAGTCCAACTCTGTTCTCCAAAGGCAGAGCTGGTGCAGATCTGTGACAAGGATTCCTATGTACCATGTAAGCATATAGTGTTGTGTTTAGTAACAATAAGGACCTCATGTTGTGGGAGAATGTGGGAGACCTCATGTTGTGGGAATGCTTTAGTTTGCTCATATGCCTGTGTCAGGTTTAGGCAACACAGAAAGAAAAGCCCTCAGGTGACTCAGAGTAACGAGGCTGGTCTGAATTATCTTCTGGGTGAGTTTAGCATTTTCCAGCAAGTATGCAATGAGATTAGCCTTATAATTTGTGCACTGGAACTAGATTGTATGAATGTTCCCCTCTTTCACCTCCAAGTCTTGGATAAACTTTTAAATTGAGCTTTGCATCTTTTGGCTGTGACAGTGGAGGGCCTATTGCTACTAGTGAAAGCCAACTAATAAATCTGTCAAAGGAGTGATTTTATGTTTGTATGTGAGTGTGTGTGTGTGTAGAACTATTGTCTGCTGGGAGAAAAAGATGATCTTTTTGATGGGTTTCACTGAGACTTTGTTTATAAAATGCTGTCCCCTTTATTTTCTTCCGTGAAACCCTACTTTAATTGCACTCTTAATGACTTCTTGTAGGGTGAGAGATTTGAAAATTTTGAGGCATAAGCTAAAAACAGTATCTATAACACGTACATGAGGTAAAAATGGAGTTTATAAGCTTTTTTTTTCAATGCCAGGCACTATTTTGTACTTCAGATTGGCTAACATCTTTCTTGCATAATAACAGTACACTGAGTAAAAGGAATAACAGACTGGCCAACAGTATATTTAATGCAGTGAAGAAGATTATTTGGCTCTGAAATTTTTTCTGCTTTTCCAAATCTGTGGTATCTTGTTTAAGGGTAGCAATGTACTTCCTATGCAAAGCTAAATTTCTTATTAAAGCAGTAAGTAGTAGTAATTTTTTTTTAACTGTCTGCTGTGAAATTCTGTTGATAAAAATGAGATACCTTTATTTTTAAACATGAGCTAAAAAAAGGCAACTGGTCATTACTGATTTTTCTAAATTTTTTTTCCGAATCTGATAGAAACAATCCATTCCCTTCTCCTCCATTTCTTAAATGAAGAGAACTAGTTTTAAATTGTATGAGCTAAAGAGTATCTTCATAATGTGTTTGTAATTTTTTTTTTTTTACTGTTCTAGCTTTAATTCATAATTACAAGCTTATTCCAATCTCTGCATTATGGAACCACATTTTAGACCAACAGCTGTTATCTACTTTCACTTGTAGCCTTAGGGTATGCATATTTTAATATTCATTTACTATGTGCCGATAAACTAAATACTTCCTACTGGAAGTCTATGAAATTAATCACAGTATCTTAGTTGCTGTTCTGTCTTCCATGTAGCTCATATTTTTTAAACTTACTATGTTATATAAATTCCTCTCCTTCTCCTCCCCTGAATAAAAGGGGAAGAGGAAAGGTTATTACAAAATATACAAACAGAACAAGTTGATTAAATCTGTGATAATTAGAAAAGAGAGAGGAATACTGTGTAGTCATTCAAATGACACAACCTTCTCTCCTGTTCCTGCATCTTGCATAAAACTAGTATAAAACCTTGCCACATTGCCTCCAGCAATATTTTAATAGCTGGCTTTGTATTTGAAGGTTGTGGTTTTAACTGTTATTTAAATAGTATTAGGTCCTCATATGCATATAATATAGCCTAAAGATAGATATTTTCCAATCTTCCAGGCACAATCACAACTCCAAGTGTCTTTGTGTTAAAAATATAAAATATGTGGCAACTTTGGAGATGAAATGCAATGAATAGGGAGGAAATAAAAGTCATGCAGCCCATTAAAGTTTAAGGCTGTTTATTGTGCAGCAATGGATAAAGGATTGGTGAAAAACTGTAGAAGGGCATGAAAATAGATTATTTCAAGGATGGGTTTGGTGGTATAAAGTAATAATGTCAGGGCTGGAGATGTTTAGACAGATTTCTCATATGTTTATGTGTCTGGAGCGATGTCCTCTTCACACAAATTACAGCTCAATGGCAGCATTTAGAGACAATAACAGACAATAGGTACCTGCTTCAGCTCGTGTTACAATGGAGAATTTTGCTAGAGAATTTGGTGGGAGCAGTGTTATCCAAAATCCCTATGGGACATAACATTCACACCTGCATTCTGAATAATTGAGTTCTGGGGTAAGCTATTGCCCACCCTGGTACCTGAATATTTCCCAAAAGTGACCACAAGCACAACTCAGGCTAGATTCAGTAATTAACTTTAGGAGCATGAATAAGACATGGACATCTGAAATCACAACCTGTGTTCCATATAGTCCCTGTTTAGCTGTTTAGGACCTGCAGATATCAACTTCATAAGGTATCTTCCCACAATCGTTTTGGTGTCCCAAGTACACTTACAGTTACTTTCTACACTTGCTGAGAACTAGGGATGTTTTAAGGAGGTCACTGCATATTCCTTAAAAGTTCATTTGGGATGCAGAAACTGGTTCGTCCTTCACTTAAGTCCCTGGAAGAAAAATTCTAATAGGCATATTACAAGCTGGCTGGATGCACTGACACTTTGCATTGAACAGTGCTTGAGAGAATTCCCAGAATTCAGGTCCTCTCACCCTCACTTAGGTCCTCTAGCCAATTACTCTCTCTGATTCAATGAATCTGCATTTTTACCTCTCCAGCTTCATAGCCTCAAAGGGAAAAAATGAGAAAATTCCTTATTTCAGGATGTATTTTGGTGTGGAGAGTGATCTCTGGCGATGTGGGTTTGAACTCCCTAAAGCTGTGGAAGGTGCTTTTGAAAAAGGCTTTTCCATTTCCTAAATGAACCCACTAATCACAAGGTTGCTAATCAAAAGGTGAGTGACAGCCCTACCACCTTCCTCTTGCTTCATTGAGAAGAGTGAAGTGTCTTCTTCGGGGTAGCCGTGCTGGGAGAGCCAGATGAAATGGGATCCTTTGAAAAGTAGTGGAAGGAAAATTCAGATACACCCTCATTATCAGTATATCTTAAGTACTATTCAGTTCCTTCTTGAGTATGGAAGTTCTCTTCTGCTTAATTCTTAATTAGCTGAACACGAATTTATTGTTATTATTCTGGTCCTTGAAACCTTGTGAGATAGAGGGTTGGCTTCATTTAGTTTTCTGTGATCAGACAAATCAAATTGAATTAAAGAATGTGCTATATTATGTTGATATTAAATATCTTGGGGAGGAGCAGATAATTTTATTTGTGATCATGTTAAGATAGAAAATTATATCTAATCTGAAATTTGTATCTCTCTTTAATTGACCTCATAAAATATGTAATGGCCTGCAAACTGCAGTTCACCTTCACAAGCTCACTGCTGCCCTTCATACCTCCTATGAAATGCCGAGTACACTTCTGAAGACTAAAAAATAGTAAAGAAAATTGAATATCAGTTGCATCTTTTTTTTGGTGGTGAAAAAAATTGTTCTGACTCATTAAAACATTAAAAAAAAATTATGTCCTAAACATAAACAGAAAGCCATGAAAAAAAAGTAACTGACAACCTGGATTAAATCTTACTCAAGCTGCAGAAAATTGTACTGATGGCAGGTCATTGAAGCTTTATCTCAGCAGAATCATTAGGACATAAAGCACAAATGCAATTCACACATTAATGGAAGGATTTTTTTTTTTTTCACTTTCACAAATCTATACTCTTTTGGACTGAAATATATCAAAACTCTGTTTTAAGTCGTAGTTAAGAAGTGGAACACTGGTCCTGTGGGATACTACCTTTTGTTTAGAGGTGGTACTAAAGTAGCAAAATACTTTTGTGGAATGGTGCACAGGTTTTGCTTTAATGCTGCACTGCATCTGCCCAAAATGCTCTCCTGCTACATGAGAGCTGTTGTATGGCTGCTGCGTTCTGCGTTTGGTTTTGTCCGCCGGCACTGTTGGGCTCATCTTGTGTGACCAAAGAATAGGTCGTTCTTCAGTGGGACAGGTAGTCCCTGCTGAGGTGAGTGGGGACAGAGCCTGTGTGCTAAACTGTGGGCTACGGCAGGTGCAGAAGGGTAGCTACAAAACCAGAACAGAACACTGTGGTTCGGTTCAGAAAAACCAAAACATTTTGGTTTGCAATAACACTGACTGGAAAAACAGTGCCTTGTTTTGCTTTCAGGATTGAAAATACGTGTGATAAAATTAAGATCTTTCTAGAGTAAAGTACAGCCCTTTAAGAAAACCCTCTCTGCTAAAAAATGTCTGGTACAAGAAAGGAGCTTTGCTTTGTATTAATTGCATGTCTTGCTTGATGAAATTCTGTGAAAGTTAGAGACTACTGAAGTGATTATTTGCATGATTCTTACATGATTTAAGTATGAGACAGAAATTAGGTCAATAATGAAGTGAAATTTCCATCAGTCTCTGATGTCATTGTCATCTGTATAATATTATATACTCCTCAAAGAGAAGACTTTCATCTGCTTTAAGTAATATTGGTATTGCTGCAGAGTTGCTTTTGAAGTTCCTTGATTTTCAGATCTTTAAATATTTCCAAGTGAATGTCCTTTTGTAACTAATTCATAATTGATGCTAAGCTATTTTTATGGTCACCTTAGAACTTGCCTATGGACGCTGGGTAAAAACTATTGAATTGAACCGTTCCCATTCCATTAATGGAAAAGTAAAAAGAGGTGGACTTTTTAGGAGAAACTGTAGTGAAATATAAGAAAAAAATTAACTGATTTATACTTGTATATGTGTTCCTTTTAAAAGAATTGTAACTTAGAATATTTGGCCAAAGAAAGCAAGCATAGAATAAAAGGTTTGGGGTAACTGTAGAAGCTTAGCAAGGAAATGTGGAAGAGTGCTATGAATGAACCAAACAGACCACTAAAAATACCCACTGCTGCCAAAAAAATTCACATCAGCTGTATTAAAATTAATAATTGTGAAATTTTGTTAGGTTTCATATTTACTTCCAGACATTAGGTCTTAGCTTGCTGCAGTAAGTGAACTATTTTAAGACCAGTACATGTTTTTAAGAATGAAAGAAGTGGCACCCATTACAGCTGCTGTATTACAGCTTTGAAGGACAGGTAGATCCTTTGTGCATCAGTATGTAGAGGATGCTTTCTTATGATGGCAGAACAATGTTCTCATGCTCTAAGTACCTTAACTTCTTTTCATAACAAAATAAATATGTTTATATGATAAAAATTTTGCACTGTATATCATAAACACCTTTATGTATTCTGTGTCTCAGAATGCTGCCTCATTTTCTTACTGTGTGTCTCACTCACTGGTTCATGAATGCTGTTTCAACACTACCAGTTTTCCAGTGCTTTCCATTGTTTTTACAGTATTTCACCCTTTTCCACTCTACCAAAGCTCTTTTCATCAAAAATGTTAAACATCATTTCTAATTAAACCAGAAAGGTATTTTTCCCCCTCCCCAGCCAGCATCCCGGATTTTTTGGCTGTTTTTCAGTATCTTATCCTTCAACTCTGTGCCAGAGAGGCTAGATAATTCTGAAAGTCAATGTTAGATTATTCTAAGATTGATGGTTAAGTGGACTTTTTAATTTATTTAGGTAATTATTTGTGCCATCAAACCTTAATCTTATCGATTGCTTGACAAATGGAATTTGTCATTTGGTTTTTGTGATTTTTCTCAGGAGCTGGGTCATCAAAGTTACAATCTGTTTTTTTAGTTTTTCAGTAGATGATAGAGAGTTATACAAAAGAAGACTTTTAAAAAATATTTGCAAACTTTTAGAAATATAATTGTTCGTATCCTCCTGTGCATTATATTATTATTATTATGGTTATTATTATTAAATAATATAATTAGATAGTTAAACAACAACAACAATAATAGTAATTTGGGCAAGTCTTTGCTATTCTTAATTTTTCTGGCAACATTTGTGTAAATGAAATGTTGGTCAGCTGAATTAGTCTGAGAAAATTACAAAAATAAAAGCAATGAAACAGATTAGAAAGCTTTATTTATGAGATTGTTTGCTATTTTGAGGTTTGTAATAGAATAATTTCTGTCTTCATAATCTGCATCTTTCTGATTTTCAACTTTTTTTTTTTTTACTTTCTTTTCCCCCTTTCCTTCCCTGCTTTTGAGATGAAAAACAAGGAAGGCAAAGAAAACAAAGGAGTAGGAATAAATTTCCCTCAATGAAATCTATTACATTGAGGTCATATTTCAAGATAATGTGGTGGGACAAGAGGAATGATGTTTTCCAGTTTCACAAAGATGGAGCATCCTTATTATATATTAACCATATCAAGTTCTCATTTCTGATGAAGGACAAAAGCATTTAGAAGCCCAATCTTTCGAATTACAAGGATCTGCAGGAAAACTAGGGAAATTCACACCTCTGTGTTCTTTCTGCAGAGTGATGGTTTCAGAGAGTAAAATGAATAGTAGTCTTTGTCTGGAAGTTGTGAATTCTAGCACTTCTTGAACTTGGCAGGTAGAGATCCTCTTAGCAGTCTTTATTCTCTGGTGCACGCTCTTTTTTATGGGACTTAGCTTGTTTCAACTGAAAAGCATTCCTGCAGGAAGACAGTATGAGTGGCATGTTATTGAAAAAAATTTATAGAGTCTTTTGTCTATCTGAACTCATGTGGCTCTAAATTTTCTGTCTAGATTTCATTAGCACTATAGTATGAAGAAACAAAAAAGTATGTGCAGAAAATTAATAAATAATTGTACTTACAAGGAATTATCCTAGGCAGAAAAATGGAAAAACAGAGAGAAGAAATGTATATAGAATAACCCAAATGAAATTGTCACATCAAGTGAGGTTTAGGAGATCACACTGATGAACTTCATGTTATTATAGAGTATTAAAAAGAAATAAGAGTAGATCAATAAGCATTCAAAATTACTTTTATTGTCTTTACAGACATTGCCACAAAACATTCCAACAGCATTCATAGAAAGCACATGCAAAAATAAGAGACAGAAAAAGTAAAATAACTAAAAAGCCCAGTCCTCTTCCAGGTCAGAATAAGACTCTAGTTTATGTGCTGTGAGAATTTACTTGAATCTCAAGAAAGTGCCTTCTGAAGGAACTTCCTGTCTTTCAGTTATATAGGAAAAATCAGAAAACTTCTAACTTGGGTTCTAAGACCATCTCCCTATTCTCATTGTTACAACTAATATATATTTCAAAAAAACCTGACTCTTTACTCAGGGAGACTGGTTTCTATTCATATTTAAATTCTTAATTCTGCTCAGTTATTATAGGTCTATTTTTATTTTCTGACTAAATAGAATAAGAGGTATAAGCTTATAGTCAGAAAACTTCCATGCACCTAACATGTTCTTCATGCACACAAGAACATTTCAACAGTTTAAAATTGCAAATATGCTCAAGCTTCTTTCCAATTCCAAATTCAACATTAGCTGTTTTCACAGCAAGCTTCTTTATTTCTTGTCAATTTTCAGTTTTGGATATTTGTGCTTTCCTGGGTTGGAATATTGTTTTTTCCACAAAGGCATACATTTCTGTTTGTGACATGGGTATAATTTCCATGGCAACAAATCATCATGTTATGAAGGTGAGCAAAATCCGGGTACAGAAGGCTGCCAGTGGTGTGGATGAAAACTTGGGAAAAAATCATAGGCAAAGTAAAAAGTGTTTTGTTTAAATGCACTCTATTTTCATGTTTGTTCAAGGGTTAAAATGTTTTAGGAGGGGTGTACCAGTGTTGTCTGAATTGACTTTGCACAGATTTGGACCAGCTCCTGACAGAACTCTGGTAAAACTAGCTCCAGCATATTTCTAGGAAGTTCTGAATACCTTATTCAGGCAACATTTTAACTGAATTCCCTAAGACTTTTTAATTAATACAGATTCCCTTATCATAAGTTGGTATAGTTTCATAAGTTTAAACTTATAATTTAAGCATATAACTTGCATAAATATACCAAATTCTTGCTCAAGATTTTCAGAATGCTTCATCAAGCATATCTTATAGCTAAGATTGGTGTTCACAACCTTGCTGGTGATGCTTTAAAAAAGTTTGCAACAACTGGTTTAAGTATATTAATGAAGTGTTTCATCTGTACAATGGGACCTTATACAAATTAGATTCAAAGAAACAACTATTTTTATGGTATTGTAAAGATTACTATACCTGCATTACGTACTGCAGCAGTTTATTTTCTTCCATATTGACTTTTAATTATGCTGACTCTGTACATTATTTAAGAGAAGGAAGAGGAAGTTAAATCCTAATCTTATTAGTAGTGGTATAAAATGCATCAAGTTCAATGGCATTTCAGCTTGTCCTGGGTCTGATGTGACTGAGAACAGATGTGAGCCCTCTTGGATTAGTTTTTCGTTCTTATGACATAGTCATTTCATTCTGGATTAAATTTTTCATTCATATGACATGGATTTGGCACATGTTGAATTGATCAAAGAGTAGACAAGGCCAAGCCTATCTGATTATATAATGGCTTCATCTGTTGTACTGTAGTTGCATAGGGCCAAAACCTGAGATCTCCAGTTGTTTTGAATCTGTCCTTTTTAAAACAGACCTCAGGTGTCTTCTAGATTTGTTAGTGCAATGGCATTGAAAACTGCAAATTTGCCTAAAAAATAAGGGTGATTTAAATAGAGAGGTGTAAATCTGCTAGTTCCTTTCAGCTGGTAGATTTGTACGCAGGTAATTAAAACCAGAGGCTGACCATGACCAGAAGAGGTAGGTTTCAGCTGTTTGGCTCAGTGTTCAGCTTTTCCCAGCATTTCTGTGTAACCTTAGTCAAGGTGTGTTGTTACTTCGTGCTAATTTTCCACATAAATAATCTTCTTTAGTTTCCAACTTTGCTGTAACCTTTTTTAAGAAAACACCCTCCCCACCAAAAGAAGTATTTTTTTACTCTCATTAGGAAGTGCTTAATAGAACAGGAACACAATATTAGGGGATACTGTGGGATTTGACCTCAGTTCAACTGCAATGGCCTCTCAGTGGTGTATGGGAAGTGTTTTCAGTGTGCATATGTAAGTACTGGTACTTTAGGGAAAAAAGTCATACTGTGGCTTCTATACCTCCATTTCTGTAATGGAATGTAAGTAGGTTGCCTTGTACCTGAGGACCTTTAGGTGGCATAAACCAGTCTGTTAAAGTCAAAAGTCTTCTTGTACTACATGCTAAATATTTGGCTCAGTTGCCAAATTTCTAAGATTTTCTGAAATTGTCCTTGTAGACTAGCTCCTTTCTTGTTGGTGCATAAAATAACTACACAGTCACCACAGATGCTATTGTGCATATTGCTTGAGAAAATGTCTTTCATTCTTCATTTGTTCTGAAAAAAGCAATAGCACTAGAGAGCCCTCATCCCTGTCTGTAATAATCACATCATTTCACTCACTCGTAGCTGGTGACTTTTTAAAATATTTTTGATCAATAGAAAGAAATACAAAAAATCAGTAGATTGCAGCTTGTAGCTGGAATTGATAGATAGTTTAGGTGGCAGGCTTTGAACTCCCTTGGCAATCAGTAGTTGAAAGAAATTACCTTACTTCCATAGCTAGGATCTTCTGCCAAATTTACCCTGTTCACGTCTAAATCTCTTACATATTTTAAAGGATTAAAGTTAAAGATGAGATTAAAAACTTTCCTCTTGGCTTCAAATAGAGAACAGAATTCTCTGTACAAGCATAACTGACAACCTGCCATGAGAAAAACAAGTAAAATACTGAAGCTGTTTCCCCATCTCCTTAACCATTTATTTTCCTCTTATTTTTTCACCTAGATGTCTCATTGAGATGCCTCTTTACAATATAGTGTTGATAGACCTTATGCAAAGGTTGCACTTTATGATTTGACATACAGTATTTTTCTTCCTTTGAACTCATCTTTGAATCCTTACTTCTTAACAGTGTAGTTAATTCTGCATGTTGTGGCAGAATTAATTGTGTTGCCATAACATCACTTTCCCCTAATAAATTTTCCACTGTGGGGATTTCAGCACTTCAAAGAAGATACAACATACCTTTTGCTAACCAGATGATAAGGTTTCGTCTATGCAATGGAGCCAATGATTATTTTTGAACCAACATATAATTATGAAGACACAGTGAGAGAACTTTCAACATGCTCACAAGTGGCAGAACTAAATGCAAGTAGAAATGTCATGTTGGGGTGGAGGTTCAAAGTTAGCATCCAGTCTTCGACTCTGCAGCTGCTATAATTACACAACTCTGTAAATTGGAATCATTTATCCTCTGCCAACTGCAGTAATTAATTTTCTCTTCAGTCAGTGGAGGGGGGATTGATCTTTCCTTTGTGAAAATCTTTCTCACGCAAATACCACTTTGCTCTTCTATGTTTCCAGTTCTGGAAATTTGTCCTTCTATGCAACAACCATTAAAGAGTGGGGTTGCTGCTTCCTTGCATGTATGTTCTTGTCTGTATAGCAGTGATGAAAACGAAGATCCAAAATATAGGGTTTCGTCATGGTACTTAATTACCTGATTGTCGAATTAGGGTGGCTTGACTAGCAGCAAATGTGCAGACTTTTAGCTGGTTATAATAACCACTAGAAGACAGATATTTCTTCTGTCTAAAGGCCTCTTGAAAATCTATGAAAATGATTCATTATTTGCATCACATTCATAGTGTATATCTCCAATCTCACACTGCCCTTATTATCTAAATAAGTGGCAATTTTCATTTGGGCTTTAGCTTCTTTGTGATTTTTGGTTCCTTCAAAAGAGCTATTGCCATAAAATTAATGCCTTATAGATATTGTGTAGGAGAGAAGTCTACCCTATGATAACTTTGTGTAGTATTGCTGTCCTAACTGCTTTGGAGTTAAGCACTAAGGCTGTGTGTAGTTGTGAGTGACAACATGGTGTGCCTCTGCAGGATGTTCAGTGATCCTGATGGCCTGAAAGCACCTCCAGTCAGTGACAGTGAATATGTGATGGAGGTTTCTGTTGCTTGTTATTGAACTGATCCCTCAGAGACCACGTAATTAAATCAGGAAGAATGGAGTCACACTTACTTTCCAAAGGGCTGCTGGTTCCAAATATGTGACTGAGCAGGAGTCAGGATTTCCAGCCAGGTAGGACAGGATCTGACTTTTCCAGTGCCTGCACTGCTGTCCTTCCAATTCAGGAAGAGGCATTTCAGTGATGCAGTGTGGAGACCTCTTTGTTATCATTACCCACACTCTGCTTGTCCACAGAGAGTATGGAATATTCTGTCTCATGACAGTTCGTGATTAGGAGAGGGGTTCTGCGCACATTCTCAAGTTCTGTTTAGTCTTAAATACTGTATTCACTTGGTCTTTTCACATACTATGTCATACTTTCTGGGCCAGATCTTCCATTGCAGCAAAGCTGTTGGCATTTTTCTGATGGCTTGTTGGATTCTGGTGAATGCTGCTCTTAACTACTCTGAAGCTGCCTCATCACCCTTGGTAACTTATGCAGCCTCCAGCTGCCACAGATTGCTCACATGAGGTGGTAGGCGGAAACCCAGGGGAAAGTTTTTATCCTCTCCTGGTAGGCAAAGTTGTATTTTATATAGGCTATTTATACAGGCCAGTCTTCAAAGAACTGATTTGCTGTTTAGTGTGATTCTGAGTGGAGATACAGTGCAGGAAGGATCAGAGACAAGGCAGAATTCTTCACTGTGTTATCAGTATGAGGATGAGTCATTTAAAATATTAGCTAGTGCCTGGTTGAAACATTTCTATAATCCTCTGCAAATATTCCTGAAACACTGTTTTCTGGCAAATAAGAGTAAATAAATCTAAAAACTATAGGAGGTAGAACACTTGTAATATAAGAAGTGAAAGAAACATTCTTTTTGCTTTTTTTTCAGCTTCTATATATCAGATATTTATATGTTAGTAAAACTACTGTATATACAGTAAAAAAGATGGCCTTTTGAGTAGAAATAAAATTTTGTTTACCTTTTGATCATAAAGGAGAAGTGGGGGATTTCTCTCCAAAAAGAAGCTCACTATATTCCAGTTTGAGATATTTGATAATCCTTTGTATCAGGGTTTACTACACAGTTAAAACACATCAAACATGATCAAGCTACATTTATCAGCAGAAAACAGCTCAAGTAAAAATATTAAAAATCCTTTGAATTTCAAAGGTAGGAATACAGTGGGCTCCTTTGGTGTTTAACTTCATATGGTGATTCAGAATAATCTGCTTCCAGGCCTTGATCTTTGCATATTTATACTTGCTTTATTGGTGTTGGAGGTTTTGTTTGTATTTAATAATTATGCAGCTCAGAGTCGTCGTTGAATGCATTTCTGGAAGTTTTGTAAAAATCAGTATTGGTTTGGACAGGCAAAGCCTGAATATTGTGACTGTAGACATGCATTTGAAATCAATACATTACTTGTATTTGGGAAGCCTGGAGCAAAATCCTCAGGTGGGGTAAATCACCATAACTCCTTTGACTTCCATGAGATAAAGTTGATTTTCACCAGCTGGGAATCTAGACTTTGTTTTGGTTTCTCATTTGACTAAACTGAGACAAAAGCAAAGGAAATGTTTTATAGATACATAGTTTTCCTGAAAAGAAATTATAAGGAAAAAAAAAATCTGAGTAGGGATTGCAGTAAATGAGCATCTCTGAGTGGAACAAAGGAATCGAAGAGAGGGGCTAATTGTTTAATTAGTAAATGTCTGCTTGGTTAATGACATATTAATGAGTTTTTAAGACAGTCATATCATTTACCATAAAAGACCCATGTGCGTATCCCTGGATGTACTGTATAATTAAGTAATGTGACCCACAGGAGTTCATCATTTAAAAACCTGTCAGCTGTCTTGTGTTTGGTAGCAGATGAGTAAGCTCAGGAGGGGCTCACCAGGAGGACTCAGTTAGGTGTCCAAAATATCTCGCTGGAAAACAATCTGTTAAGCTGTCAGCAGTGTAGTACCTGTGCATAAAGACAGCATGGACTAGGATTTGTCCAGCAGTCTGTTGAGTTCTTTGTTGACAGAAGAGTTGTTTCTATGATGTGGTGGGTCTCACAGGCTTCTTGCTCTCAGCTTAATTCCATCATCTACAGGAACTGAACAAGTGAGGTGCTTCTTCAAGGTGCTGGCCCTGGGTTTACATGTTATTCTCCAGCTACTTTTTCTCTCCCAGTAAGAGCTTATCTCTGGTTGTAGATGTAGTAAAAAAATGTACTGCACTCCTAAAGCATTCTTCAGCCTATGCCAACTGCTTGATATGCACAGAACTCCAATTCCACACCTAATTGATCTGAATGTGCAGATCCAATGCTGATCAATTATGCTGCATGTGTGCTAAATCTGATACATCTGGTGTTATAATTCTAGGCACAGGTGGTGAAGGCCCTCTTAAATCTTGGATTTGGGGGCTTGGCTTGGCTTCTGGGTACATGGTATAGTGTCAAAGCATGCTCATTATTTCTGCTTCCTTTTCTTGGAAGTTTTTGGAGGGATTACAAGAGCACACCATCTCCAGACTTCCAGGCTTTAATGCAGAGAATCTGAATACTGCATGCACAGTCTAACTCTACTATGTTGTTCTGTTGGTAATTTGGAGTCTGGCCCTAAAGAGACTTATGGGCACATCAAGAAAGGTCTTTGGTTTCCATAATAAATGCTTAGCAAGTGACAAAAATATCTGTGTAGAAAAAACCATTAGGGAACACTGAAACTGTTTTTAATTTCTTTGTGCTGAATTTGCATGATTTTTTCCTGTTTATTTTTTGTAACTGGACACCTGTGACAAAATATTGTTGTAGTAGTCTAAGGCAATATTACAGTTCCAAAAGTAGATTTTGTTAAAAATTGCTAAAAGCTTTTTTAAAAAAAAATTTTCATAAAAATAAATACCCATATGTGACAAAAAAATAAGTCCAGGAGTTGTAAAATGAAAACCATGGCTGGTTATGAGTCTCGGTATCTGGGAACTGTATGTGTTTTGAGGTTTTCCTTTCTGGGGCACCAAATCTAGTCTTTTCAGGTTTGGTAATGAAATAGAAGTAGACAAAGGAGCTAAGCTGTGTGATTTTTCATAATACATGTAAACAAAACTAAAAATGAAGCTACCTTAACTGTAGGGATGACTGACAATGCAGAAGCAGCTAAACAGATCACTTATCTGAGGCACTACTGCCTCAGACTCATTGTTTTACTTCAGTATTGCCTTCCGAGTTGTACTTTTAGAAAGCCATTTCTTTGTCTTGGTTTTGTGCTTTTTGTTTTTTAAATCTTTTGTAAGCAGATAGCAGGTTGTTAGAGAGAGAGTTTTTGAAGTATAGGCCCTTCCCCAAAGATAGACATTGAGCACCACATATAATTCTTAGATTATATCTTTGCACAAGCAGAAATAGGAGAGCACTCAGTGTAATACCTGTCCCTAATACACGGTGTAGAGGTCACAGAGAGAAACCATATAGACCTTATAAATTTTTCATTTTTTTTCCAGTTTGTTTTTTGGCAATGGTAAGTGAAGTACCATTGCTCCTGATAGATGAAGTTTGAGAGCAAATATTGCACACAGACTAAGGGCTTAATTCTGATCTCCCCTCTGCGGGTGTGTATCATTAATGATTCATTGCATATTTTGAATAATAAGCTGTCTGCACAGCAGAGGGCAGAACATGGTCCTAGGAGAGTATTGCATGTGTGATGCATTAAGAATGATATTGAGAATGTGTAGCTTATTAAAGTAGTTGTCTTGGGTTAAGTCACTTTTGGGGTGTATGTATGTATCTTTATCTGAAAATTAGGGGAAGTTAAAAAGCGATCTCAGAAAATGGAATGAGACTGTAGAAATACAATTTTAAAGGAAAGCTTTTAAAGGACATGAAGCATGACCTTCACCTCCTCAGTTAATAACATTCGGGCAAAACTGACAAAATGTATTTGCCTGTTCTAGTTAATTTAGATTCTTTTATCTGTTTAAAGTGTAATCTCCATCTTGTAAAAACGAATGTGAAAATTAAGTGACTTTGGCAACACTCTGCTTTCCTGAAATGATAACTCTAATGAAAAATGAATAATATTTTATTTGCCCATAAAATACATTCCTGTGTGGGAGAACAAACAGAACCTTGGAATGTTGCTGCGTGTATGATCTGTGCAGAAACATGTAGGAACTCAGTATTGCACATGTGTATGTGTAATTTGCACACACATCAGACTGTCAAAATGTGTTTGTCCTCTTATTATTAAATAGGTATAGTGATAGTAAAGTATGACTAAAACAAAATCCCTCAAAGTCTCCTTTTTTTCTTTTGTTTTTTTTTTTCACCTCTCTTTCAACAAAGCTAAGTGTAGCTGGCTTCTTAGCTTTAGGTTGAGTTACAAGTCTGCCCCAGCTGAGGATCTGCCTTAACGTAAGTATGGTGTAGCCCGTGAAAAGAACATGCTAACGCAGTGCTATTCTACATCTATTGTACCTTTAATAATTTCATCATTCTATGATTATGCATATTATATTATGACTATGATACATATTATGATTATGCAATGCAAAGCTTCAGAATGTAATCCTAGCATGACTGGGGCCACTTCACACTCTCAGGCCAGGAAATTAAAACATTACAGCTCTTAAAACTGTATTCATTTCCTGTACCTATCCTTAGAAAAACTGCTGTTTCTAAGAAATAGCCTCCATTTTTCAACTCTTTCCATAAGAAAACCTTGTCAGCCTACTTTAGGAATGAAGCAGGACTGTTGTGTCCAGATTGGAAGGTTATGGTTTTTCTGCTTTCTCCATGTTGACACTGAGACTGTATGAAAAGACAAGAGATATTAAAATAGAAGTGCAAAATACAATGGTTGTTACCCTTTTACCCAAAAGTCCATGCCTCCCATTCTCTAACCTCTTTTCAGGCACTGGCAGCAATATGTTATTTATAAACAAAACTTAGGCATGTGAGAAATTGGGTTTGGTCCAACAGTGCACATGTACCTTGAAGACTGAGGCTAGCCAGGGGTAGTGGTATTGTAGTTACATTGTGCAATTCTAGTAATTGCTTGAAGAATACATGTGAGGAAATGTTTTGCTTGAAGAAAGTCATGGACCCAGGCTTTGGCATTCTTCCTGACAGGATAAAACCGTGAAAGAAGTAGTTTGTCTGTAGCAGAGCAGGGATATTTGGTCTATTGATGCTCCCATTTTCTAATTCAGTTTCTGTACTGAATATTTGGGGGTAAATAGTAGCTATACATTGGTGTGTATGTATTTATTATATTTACTTCTAGCATATCTCATTGTCTGTTGTGTGTACAATATACATAGATAATAAGAGAAGAGTAAAGACAAATACAATTGTGCATATACTGGAGCAGATAGTGTTGTGTGTGCTGGGAGGAAGGAAGGAGGGTTATTTGATCTGTGTTTTAAGAGAGAGTGATACTGTGAAGTTTTTTTAACTTTGTAAGCTCTCCCTTTGAGGGAGATATGTGTGCAATCTGCATGCCTGGCTAGCTCTTTGATGATAAATTTGGACTCAGTTTTTAGTCAACTACAAGAAGGTGCCAAAAGCATTGGCATCTGTTTTAGAAAATTGGCAGAGTTTCCTTGGCTGCAAATTTCTTTATCCCGCCTCATTACTTTGCTCCTATCAGCTTTTACCTGCATGAAGAAAGACCAAAAGAAAAAGGCAAGAAAACCCTTTTAAACTTAAGTAGCTATTACAACAACAGAGCCTAAACCACTCAGGGTGAAGATTCTATAATTTCCACTCTTTACACATACTAGGTGCAATCAAACAACTTGAAGCAATAACACAGGGGGAAATATGTTTTACATAACTTGACTTCCAAATAGCAATTATCCCTTCAAGGCTATTTGTCTTCCCAAGAATCCTGCTGGTTATAGGCTCAATGTTAAATCTGTTTCAGATGATAACCTAGCTAAACCCTGGCATCCGTTACACTAACTGAATTGTGGATGCTATGAATGAGAAGGAATTATGGGTTTCTTCTGCATGCAGAAGTGTTGTCTTAGACAGACTAGAGTGGTGATACCAGGCACTAATTCCAGGAGATCACAAAAGATGAGGTGAAACCTCAGTATCTTAAGATCAGGAGCAGAGACCTTGTTGGCTTCAGTGCAGCCAAGTTGTTGCCTCTAGTATTTACAAGTGATTCTTCTAGTTGGCAGTATGTGATTTAAGATCCTAACTAAGAGGAAAACTGTTTTTGTTTTACGGTGAACAGGTTCATGGCTTAGTTGGGTTTTTTTTTTTTTCCTTTTTTATCTTTTTTTTTCTTTTCTTTCTTTTTAAAAAAAAAATTATTTTGCTTTTCTCCCCAGAATTTCCTTTGATTGTTTTGAAAATATGAGGCAGAGTCATGTTCTGATCTGGTTTAGGTGACCAAATAAGTGGGAGATACTGTTCTTAATCTGTAATTCATCATCTAAGGAGATCTGAAATCACCTAGGCAGGCTTGAAATCATAAGATCGTAGAAAGCTGTCAAGAATCTGGCCTCTGTCTTTTGTAATAATACATAGTCTCATGGGAAATCGCATTCACATTTCATGCTCCTTGCCTCTGTCTGGGGCTGGCAGAGACTGGATGTTTCTAGGAGACAAAATATCTCAGCTTTACTTGTAAACTGTTAGTTTTTCTTGTAGGGCTGTCAGTGCAGAGCAACTTAGGCACATAGTGCAAATACCAACAACCCTTACTGATGGTCCTTGTCTGACTCTCATTTACTTAAGAGACCAAATCTCTCTTTACCTGGTTTTCTGAAGCCTGCCTTACATTGAATTTATGATGTTTGAAGGAAGTTGTTTTGGAAAGAAAGTCACAGTGCTTTTTAGTTCCCGGAAGCTGCAAATCTCTCCAGCAGCAATTTCTTAGGTATTAGTTTTTTTTCTAGTCACTCTTCATTCCTCCCTCTCCCTCTTGCTGTTCCTACACTGGAAACTGATTCCATCCTATCTCCAGCACAAGTTGCATCTGTAAAATAGATGAATCCACAGACAGATAATGTTAAATTTGTGATAGAGAGTAAATGACATGTGAATAAACACAATACAAATAACAAATATTTTAGCTTTTTACTGTACATATTTCAAGGAGTATGTTATTTGAAAATTATTTCTGTAATTATTTGAATATTTATAAGGGTAAGAACTATATGTAAAGTAAATAATTGGTATTTCATAAGTATGTTTTTAATATAAACAAGGGCCTCATTTATATTAACATGCCATGTCAGTACTAAGATGTCTTTGTAGCTTTCACTTTCAATATTGCCAGTTTATGTCCTTTTATTAAATTAATTTGGTTTCATAATAGGAAAGCTGAAAAAAAAATTAAAAGAGTCATATTATGTATTTTCCTCCTCACACGTTAAAACACTAAAAGTGTTTCTTGCAGTCATTTAAGAATCACTGCTAGATTCACTCCCCACTGCAAATGCTCTAAAATATCCATCTTGTGGTAGTGCTTGAATATAAGTCATTAGAGCAGCTTTGCAGTAAGGAAGAAAACATAAGGAGTCAAAGAGTCATAATTCACACCTTCCACAGTACAAATGGCCTGCCAGGTGATTTAAGAACTTAGAGCTGGGTAGTTTAACTTGTTCAGAGTATTAAGGTAAAACCCAAACTTCTACACATTTGCTGGCATTTGCTGTCACTGACTTCATACGTGGTATTAAATATGCTTAATGTTATGTGACAAGTTGTGTATACACCTTTATTGCACCAAAATATCATTGACTTTCCCAAGAGTTTAGCTTGTTAAAAGATCGGGTAAATTGATCTCCTTTGTCTCTTTGCCTGTTAGTAAAGCTGGTGGTGTATTTGTGTCCTTCATGGGTATATTTATGAATTTGTAAGTTAAGCACTTAAACATTTTGAAATACATGTGTGGGAAATACTAATGCCTAAATGAATTTGCTAATCACTTTAATGACTCATCCAACTTCTATAAGAAATAGAGTTGAGGGACTAGAATAAGCAAGAAAAGATGTTTGTAGACATACATATATATATATATAGGTTAAAAGGTTAATTCAACTTATTCAATATTATTTCTTGGTTGAAATGTCTTTGTTTAGATGGTGTAATAATAAGTAACAATTTGATACTTGATAATTGCACTATACTCATAAAAGGGATAAGATCATTAAGAGGCTGTTTCTTATTGTGCATATAGACATCCACTTGTGAGTGGAGCATTGAGAAGGATGCCCCTTAAATGGGTATAGGAATCCTTGACTTGCATATTTTTATAAACATGTGGAAGAGTGGGGAGGAAAATTTTCTGATGCTGGAGTTTGTGGAGCATTGCCAGTATGTCAGTCTATTAGTTTTGTTGTGGTTTTGTTTGTTACTTGGTTTTCTGCAAATATAATTTGTCTTTCCCTTTCTAAGCATTATTGAAGGCTTCTCAAAGTGTTGAATGATCTGCAGAAGTGTTCAGAGAGGTTTTATCGCAGTCTCTTTAAAGCCACAAATACATGCACAACCCTGGACTGTAGAACAAACTCGTAGTAGGTGGTGGGATTTTTTGGTGGCTGGAGATTTTTTGGAGGTGGGGAGGGAAGCAGGGGAGGATTTGTTTGTTTCTGGGAGCTTGTTCCTGGTTTTTATTTGTTTGTTTAGGGAAGTACCTCTAGGCAGATGGAGTTCTGCCTTTCCAGAGAGTGTTAGAAGTCAGCACCCAAGTACTGAGTGCTTCCTCATTTTAGTGCATCCTCATTTTACTACATTCCAGCTACAATGCAGGCTTGAGGAAAGAAATGGAAACTACACTCTCCCCAGATTCAAAAAAATGACATTTGATGCTTAGTGTACAATTCCCTCCCCCTTCTTGTTTTTCACCTGGTCTCCTTCATCTGTGTGTTTCTGAAGACAGAATTACTAAGAAGAGAGTTTTGTGTCAGGCAGGTCAAGGTGTTGAATTTTAAGGGGTATCAACTGCAATTGGATGGCAGCCCAGTAGAAGTATCTCTTGATGAGGTAGAATAAACTTACTTTTTAGTCTGCTAAAAGGTAATATTTTAAAATGTGTGCTCCAAGGAATTAGTCTTTGATTTAGCATATTTTTTCTCCTGTTTTCAGAACACACACACACCCCTCAGATCTTTCTATGATTAAACTATTTTTAGCGTGTGAGAATTCCTTTGAATTTGATTCATTTATTTTGCATTTAACATCAGCTGAAGAGGGGTGCAGCTGGCGATCTTCTGTTAGTTTATTACTGTGTTTGGTGGAACTGTGTAATTTTCTCCTTTGTTCATTTTAATTTCTACCTATTTATCTTAATTTCTACCTATCAATAAATATGAAATAACCTCTGAAATTTGGAAGCATGGAAATAGCCCTTGTTCACTTGGTTAGCTAGGCTGGGTAGCTGTTGAAGCAGGAAAATCCTCAATCACAGCTGAGCTGACCAGTAGAACCCACACAAAAGTGAAATTGTTCGTCTCTTGTAAGAAACAAACCAAGTTTTCTTTTGAAAATAGTCCATTGTTTTCTTCTCTTGTATTTTATTTTCACCTTTAATTGTTCTGTGATCACATGGGCACTAATATTCTCTTATAGATATTTGTCTGTTGTTGCCCCTAAAGATGCCCAAAGCTCCCAAATAAAAAGAAGCTCAGATGAAGTGAAGCTAGTAAATTTTAAGGGAATATAGCCAATATAAAATGTAACACCTTTAGACAAGGACTGATTTGTATTTTATATATAACTAAGTTGGTTAATTGAACCTGGCACCCCACCACCCTAAGGAAAGATGAACAGCTCAGCAGTGGATGTATCTTCTGCTGCTCAGCTCTAGACTTTACTGCACAATCACCCTTTTATGCCTAAAGCTCTGCGGGGAGATATCATTGCTGTCTCTATATGTCAGGAAATAAAAGCCAGGAAGGAAGAATGAGCAACACTGACATAAGAATAAATGGATATAAACCAGCCGTAAATTCATTAGAATGGAAATTAGAAAGATGTTTGTGTTCTATTTGAGAACTAAGGCTCTGGAACATCTCTCTGTTGGGAAGAGTGGGAGTGAAAAAAAAACAAAACAAAAAACATGCCAACAAAACCAAAACCTTCTAACTCCTTTAATGATGGAACATGAAAAAGTTTATTATAGTAGTCATGTAATGCCCATGCCTGGGCTTCTGTTGTCTGACTTAGCAGCTGGGGTGGGCTTTGGTGGCCTAGGAAATGTCATCCAATCCAGTGCTCCTACAACTCATTCCAGTGAAACCACTGGCAGTGTTGACATTCACTGGATCTCCATGTTGTCAGTGAGAAGTAACAAGGTACAACATCTAGTAGCTATTCTATTGACAATAATTATGGAGATTGAATGATAAAAATAAATGAAAGACATTTTCATATCTCAAGGCTTATAAATCTCAGGGTGCTTTTTTCTCTTTTCTCTCCAGAACTTAGTCCAGTGGGGAGGGGAGGGAACGCAAGCCCTGAAGCTGTGACCTGCACATATGTGTGACTGTTATACAATATTAAGATATCAGTCATGAAATGGTGATTATCTTCTTAACATCTATTTGTTTAAAGGAATACAAAATGCTGTAGTTTGAGTGGCAGCTCTTATCCATAAAGCATTATCCTCTCTCTTAAGCTTTGATTAGATACATCATGCGCCATTAGATTCCACTACATTATGTTTAATTTCTCTTCCACAAAGTAATAATGCCATACATTAAAGCTAAACCTTAAAAACATTCAGGAGAAGATACTTTAACCTGCATTAAGAGTGTATTTAGCTATCCATAAAGCTTTTCTCTCCCCTTAAGATAAATACTCAGACACTTAAATAGGCACAATAGTTATGCTAAAACAAATAGATTCCTATAATGAACTACGTTTTAAAATTTTTTTTAGGTTTTTTTGATTGAATGCCAGGCTTGATACAATTATACTGTAAAGAAAGTCTGTTGCTATAGGAAAACACACCCCTGTCATCTGAAAATTCCCAGGAACCCCTCTGCTGCTCTTAAGTCTTTTTCTCTTTGGACAACTGCCAAAATCCACTTTAATCCAAAATAGTTTAAAGACTTATGAGTCTGATCCAAAGTCCATTAAAGTCAGTGGAGATTTTCTATGCCTTCAGTGGGTTGAACAGGCTGTTGAAACAAGCTGAAGGCTGACATCTCATTTACTTTGGGGATAGTGTTATCTTATTTATGTAGGTTAAGAGTAATTATAGGTAACATAGTGGGACAAACCCTGCAATCCTTAGATAATTCCTATTTAGGCTCAACTACTATTTAAGTCGTGGATAAAGATGAAAATATTCTACTTTGTTCTTTAATTAGCAACAATAACCAAAGGCATAGATCTTTAATTTCTCATTAACTATTGGTATATTAGGCCAGGTAAGAAGCAGATATGGAAAAAATATGTTTTGGTTTTAAACATTTGTCCCCAAGAAGCGGTGCTCAGAGGATTATGGCATTCATTTTCTTGCCTAATAAGGCTTTATGCCACACCCTTAAGCACATTTCTGAAGTATCTTTAGGAACAGTTCATAACAACAACAATGGCGTAATTTTCCTTTCTTTCCTCTTTGAGGCAGCTGGTGCTCTTGGGTTTTTTTGTTTGTTTTCTTGCTTACTTTTCTCTTTTGCCAGTGAGTTAACACACCAAAGCTGGTACCAAGTGTGTTGTTGCCCTCACTGCACTTCTGACAGCAGGGAACGTAAGAGGAGGAGGTCCAAGGGTCCTGGGCCAAGATGGATAGGAATGGCTGTCTTTTATTTCTGCACTGATATAGTGCACTTTTCTCAAGTTACCAAAACACTCCAGTGCTTCATCACTTTCAATCCCTCACTGTGAAAGGAAAATTCACAAGATACTTTATTAAAAAAAAAAAACTATAAAGAAATTATTATTAAAACCTTCCTTTCCTTTCAAAAATGCTTGTGTTTTGACAATCTGCCTTTTTGAAGCCAAGTTTTAATAAAAATTCTACTGAAAACCTTCTGATCAGATTCTAGCTGAAATCCTAGTGTCTTCAGAATTGTTTTCACCTGCTCTACAGATGACAGTGTTCACCTTAACAGTTTTGGATTGATAGTCTGTCTAAACTATTCTGTCAAACTGCTGTAGCTTGTCAGAAAATGCTGTGGTTTATGTGATTTTGTTATATTTTTAAAAAGTGCATAACTGAACCTGTCCTACCAGCAGATCTGTAACTTTTCAAAACCCATCAGAGAGTTGACTGTCCTTGACTGATTCTATTCTTCCATTTAGAAACAGCATCCTTTAATTGCACAGAAGCATCTGAAATGAGAAGAGTTGCTCAATTTAATGCTGATTTTCTGGTTATGGCATACAAGGAACTCTTCAACAGTTTTCATAATTTAAAATATTGTGTTTTGCTCAGTCCCTGCTGTAGATGGTAACATCAATACTACTTGTCACTAAAATTTATATCAAAGACATAAATTGTGAAGACACAACTGAAGGCAGCTATCCATGGAGATTCCTAATTGTATTTTCTTCTGAAACAGATGCAACAATGTTGATACATATATACACAAAATTAGAAAAAAAGGTATGCCATTTTTTAAACTTTAGTTCATCGTATTTTCTGGCCATGGTTACAGTGAATTTTTCTGACACTTGCCAGTCAATGTTATTTACAGATTAGCCAGGATGAAAAGGGAAAAAAAAAAGGACAATCATTGCAGTCATGACCACCAAGTATTTTTCAAATAAGGCCCTTGTCAAGACATTGCAGGTTCTTCATGGGCAAAAGTATTTAACATTTTGTGAATTACTTTTGCATTGTGTCTACTGGGAAATTTGTGATTTTTTTTTTTCAGGCAAATGTTAACTCTGTTATGGTTGCCACTGTTGCAGTAATGTCAAGAGGAGAGAATTACTCTAACAAAGCAAGTGTCAGAGCGATCTCGAAAAATGTTGTTTTGACAGATAGTGCGATATATCACCTCTGCTGCATCGTGACTGCTCATAACAACGTGCAGTGCAGCACTAGGGATGGTTTGAAATTTGATGACTTTAATCATCACTTGATGCCATTTGTATGACTATGGAGAGATACTCTCACCAAAAAACAGTATCTTTCTTCCTCAGATAGAGAAAGTCCCCATGAGTTAGCCACTCTTAATACTAGTTTTGTGGACATTTCCAAAAATATCAAACATAGAGTCTCAATCCTAATTTTTAAGGGCTACCAAGTTTCCTGAGAAAAAGTGTCAATATAGAGTGGGTCTATATATTTCCATAGGCAGCTATATTCTGACGAAATTTACTGGCTAAAAGTTAGAGCTTACCAAGGTGTTGTAGCAGTTACTTTTAAAATTCATATGGATTGATCAAACACTTAACGCTGATGAAGGAAGGCATCTGTATTGTTAGTTTACTGTAAGATGGATCAGCATTAAGCATGAGTTCAGCAATTGCATTATTGTTGGCTGTATAGAAATATTTTATCAGTTATGCAAATGCTGGTCTCTGAATGTACCCAGTGCCTTGTATGTAGGTTATAGGATTTTGGCCAACCTTAGACCTCTTCCTGAGCAAATTAAACCAAATCATAAAAGGTGATCCTTGTGCTCTGAGTAAGTGTGTTAGACCAGACTGGTGTGAGACCTAGATACTTACTTTGTTTTAAATTTGTGCTTTGTCTTTTTATGTAGAAGAGGTATCAGTAGCAAGTTGGGGCAAAATTTACCAGAGTAGACTTGCCAATAACAGTCACTTGACAGAGCAATAAATCAGAGAGGTAAATGAAGGAATCATGTTTTCCCTTTCTTCTAGCATACTAAAGGAATACTATTTAGTGATGTTTGTTCAGCATATGTTCCTCAAATTTGTCTCCAGAGATCTCATTAGGATATTTTATTACAGTACATGTAACAAAATTTAAAAAAAAAAAAGAAAATATAAAACTAAAAAATGTTATGTTAAATTATTTATCCAGTGTTCATCAAAGTGTTGCTGCGACAGTTTTAGGAATTTTTTTTATTGTTGAACGATTACTGGGATGACTCCTCTAATTTTTGGGGAGTGAAACTGCAGAGTAGAAACTACCATTATATAGCCTAACCTTACTTAGATAAGTTTCTATGATACTGAGAAAAACCTGAGTCTCTATGCTGCTGGCAGATACCAGGATGAGGAACATTTATGCAAAACAGCCAACTCCATGGAAGGTTTTTTAGAGTAGGAAGACTATGTACTAGCCTCCACCAACTAGACTGGTGGACACAAAAATTTAAAAAACCCACAAAACTCCAACATAAACCACCCTACTCTTGAAACAAATTCTTTCCTTTGGCTAGTACCATTTTATCTTGGGGAATGACAAAGAGAATTGTAAACCTAACTGCAAAGTATACAGAGATTACTTCACACATCATTGAAGTATATCCTGTCTCTGGGGCAAAAGCTAGCAGTGGTTTAAGAGCATACAGTGATGCTGTACAGGAATTTCTTTTTGACACAGTTCCAGCTCCTAGATGTAATTTCCCGCTATCAAGTTCAGTGATGGTGATGAAGCTAATGTCGCTGTTCTTATTTTAAATGTGCCAGAAGGCTCTTTGATAATCCAAAATATTCTGGGCATCTTGACTCTATCTTAAAATTGAAGGAATCTCTCTTCAGTGAGAGTAATTTCTGTAGAGTTCAATGAGGCTAGGTGGATATAGATAAGCCATACTGGCCTATGACATCTGTACCAGTACTGTAGGAGATTACTTTTCCTCTCTGTAGCTGGCCAGATAATTCAAATCAGCAAGTGCTTAATTAGTGATGTTTTCTCTGCAGTAAGACCGTGTTCTAGAGATGACCAAGTACTGATTCCCTTCAGATGTGAGAGAAATAAATCAGTATAAAGTAGCATGGCTGAGGTTTTGGTGGGTTTATAGGTGTTGAACTGGGGAAGTTTGTGGTGTTTGATGCAATGTAGTCTAGAAAGAAGGGTTAGAGTTCTCCAGGACCCCATCTGCAGTTGGTGTACAGTGATAAGGAGAGTAAAAGACAAAAAGCTGTAAGAGAGAAAATAAAAAATCCTGTCATGATCTGTAATAAAAAAATGAATCCCACAAGAATTTTGGAGTATTCACTTAATGCATTCCATGTGTTGTAACTATGGCAAAACTTTTTGGGTCATGAGCTAGCATTCCCAAGTAATTCCCCAAATTGGACTAACTGGCAGGGATAATTTTTTTTTCAGTCAACATAACCATATTTATAAAGTTTGACAAACAAACTGTAGTTTCAGGCTGTTGTATCTGGTTTCTTATGGTATGTTTCACGAGTTTACTTGATAGCTCTCTTGCACAGAACTAGCCAAATCTAATTTACATACTGGAGGCTCTGTGGTCAACTGGAATTACGTCTTTGCCTTCTAATTCTGTGGACCTGGATTTACATGTGGTGGGAGTTCAATATAATAATGTATTTGGTGGCCTCAATTACAAGCATATCACCAGAAGAAATTTGTCCATATTAGGCAAACTACTTGATTTGATGGAGTCCAGGGCAATTTGTATCCTCTGATCCAGAGAAGTCAAGCAGTGGAAGAAAATGGCAGGAGTTCAAAATGAATTAGCTCTGATCTGGGTATCTGATGTTCACAACTGGTACTTGTACAGTAGACACTGCAAGACACGATGTTGATGTGACAATACTGTGAGGCTAATACTTTCTTTAGAAAGGACAGTTGTTGAAATTTTTTAATGTGCACATCTTCTTCTAGATTTAACCAATGTACCTGCTGTGATTGTGTTTTCTAAGGTACAGAGCAATATCCTCTGCAAAGCCAATGTAGATTTCTTCTAGTTCTGCATCAAGACATAATTACTGTACACCAGACAGTAGAAATTATTTGCTCTCTTGAGGGTCTGTCATTCAGTCTTTTTGGCGGATTTTCTTCGATTTTCTCGATAACAATAGAGCTTGTACCCTGTACCAGTGACAGAACCCACTACCTTTTTGATCAGTGGCTGTAGTGCCTGTAACCATATACCCCTACTACCACCCTTCCTCTGAGAAAGTGTAGACATGGAATAGAAGAATCATAGAAAAATGTAGATTGGAGGGAATTTCTGGAGGTCATTTAGTCTTGCCTGCTTGAGGTTGCTCAGCTTGCCCTGTTCAATTTTGAATAAGGATGTTCAGGCACTTACATGGATCTGGAAATCCTCAGGGTGCAAAGTTCTCTGCCTCTCTGGGAAACTGTTTCTGTGCTTTGTCATGCTTATTGCGAGGAATGTTTTTAATATATATTTAATATATAATTGGAATTTCCCTTGCTGCTATTTGTAACTACTGCTGTTTGTCATCTCATTGTGCTTTCATTGAAGGAGTTTGCTTCTGTCCATTAGCACATTTCTGGAAAGTCACAACCAATTAGTCTCTGCTCCTTTATCTCTTCACTCCTCCCCTTCCTTTGGAGTGCTTAGCAAATATTTTTGTTTTGGCCTCAGACTTTTCTACTGTCAAATTTTCCTCTGGAGGGGAAAAAATAGCAGACTCAATTTTTTTTTTTTTTTACCCTTATCATGAAATTTATTTAGATAATGAATGCAAAGTTCCCTATATTTTGCTTGCCCCTCATCAAAATTATTCAAGAGATGGAGAAGTGCATGAGGCAAATGTTTTTAGGAAATCTTGAAAGGCAAATGAAACTGAGAGTCAAATCCCTGCTCCTCAAGGTAGTGGAGCCAGCTGCATATCGTTGGGGTGAGAATTTGCAGCCGATCTTGCTTTGGTACCAATGCAAATGTCACATTAAAGTTTGTGGAAGTCTACCATTTAAGAAAAATTTTCAAAGTAACACAGAGACTGCTTGGATGTTCTTTGTAAATCTTGATTTGTAATGCACTTAAAATGCTTTTATATGTAAGTGTTATCATTAAAAAATTACTGTAGAAAGTTATGTTTTTATATGCTCATCTGTACACTAAGAGTTTTTTTAATCTGTGATTGTTATTATACGCAGGCACAGAATCATATTATGAGATGAGCAGCAGATTATCATGTGCAAAGATTCCATCAAATGCCCTGGTAGGCATGTTCTCTTCTGCCAAAGTGTCATGGTTTAAGCTCAAATGACAGTGTAAAGCCTAAGTGGATTTTGTTCACAGATGCACGATCTATTGGTGGTGCTCACAGTCTGCTTGTTCCAGACAACTCTGGACACTTCTGTACTTCTTGATGACCAACAGGCTGTTTGCATAGGTTGGCCATCTATTTCCTTGAGCACACCAGAACTGTTTGGTTGTTTGGGATGAGCGGGTGGTCATATTTCAATTATGTCTGTCATAGCAAAAAATAGGTTAAAATTCTCAGACTTATGCTAAGAGCCATACTAGCTGCACCTGAGTCATACTAACTGCTACATGAAGTCACCATGCTCATTAGCTGAACCAGTTCATGTGCAGTCTCAGAACTCTGATATGGTTGTCCTTTTCTGTAGAGTGATGAGGATATTTGTCCTAGTAGTATTTCTATTATTAGTATTTCTATGTACAATAGACTTGACAAATGTTTCTGATTTGGGTTGGATGAAACTGATTCCTGTCCTTGATGCAAATGAGTGGGCATCACCTGTTCAAAAAAGGCATGTTATCTGGACCAGGTCTTATCTTAAGAATAAATACATCAAGAGGTCAAAGAATGAAAATTCTAACTGAAGTTATATGTAAAAAAGAAAATTAGTTACAAGGAAGCAAAGCAAAAAAACCCCACAGGAAATACACAAAACCCCTAATGCCCCAACAAACCACAACCAGAAAACTTCCCAAAAACCAAACCCATTTGAAGGCCGAACTGGAAACACTGAAAATTACAGAAGAGTCCCCAAACAGAGATTGGAGCCCTGCAGTAGTGGCCTCACTACGGTAAACTAAATCATCTGTACAAGATGGTTCCAATAAACCATTCAACGTGATAAAGGGATGCTATTATATTACAAAGCCCAGAAGGCTCTGGTTCTTCCACTGTCATGAACTGAATAGGTTAAAAGTATTTTAATGCAACTGGCACAGTTTCTTCAGTGAAAACAGACCTATAGGCAGAAAAAAAAATCCCCTTATTAATGCATACAGCAGGTCACTAGGACAAATTAGGAGGAAGTAATCTTGTTTGTTCTGATCAGCCAATACCGTGAAAACAGTTTAAGAAACTATGTAAAAGCAGCTGGGAAGAAAATGATTTTTATAAGAAGTCTTGTAATAACAAGTTTCTCTTAAAAAATGAATTGCATGTTGTAGTTGAAGGGGCCCCCTCAAGATGAAGTCATGTTTTCTACTGGAGGGAAAGTTAGCCCAGAATCAGTCTCTGGAAGGAAGACTTGCCATCTTGTCACCTTGCAGTTATTATTTTATTCTTTCCTTCTTGATTTCACGACTAGTAGTGTGACAGAGGAGAGAGACTGTTGCCTGCAAACAATAAATCCTATTCTGAAACATCCGCTCTTCTTGGAGCTCTGTATTGCGTCTGTGGTCAGCTGACATTCGGTAAAATAGGATAAAGACAAAACAAAGTCTGTGAGCCACATGCCAGAATCCTTACTCAGGCTCCATTCCCTGTTTGTCGATGAAAAATATGTGAGAATGGACTGCAAGGAAGAGGAAATCACTATGAATTTCAGCTCCTCACAGTTGCCTCTTGAATTCTCTAGTCAGAATGGGTTTTAAATCCCAGAAACCTTAGGCCTGAAAATGTGAAATGCATATCTTAGGCCTTCTGAAGGCATCAAACAATCAAATAGGCATGATATAGCATTTGATGATAGCTCTGCAGCAGCACAGTTCTACTGAATTTGCCTGATAGTGTTTGTGTATGGTGTATGCACAGAAGGACTGCTGGGCCGGCAAGTTGCTTGGTAGTGTGGCTCATGTGGATGGGGTGACATAGATTCTTTGTATAAGAGCCAACAAGGCATGATTTGTACCCCAGCCTACATGGGCAAAAATCCCAGCATGACAAAAACCTTGAACTTCTCATTATTTTCTGTTGACAGTTATTTTTGCGAACTAGGTGGCCTTGGAGAAGGAAGGAGTTACATAGACAGGATGTCTTAGCCATATTAGGTGATCTGGGGCAACAAGCTCCCCTTACCAGCAAAGCCTTTGGAATTTTTGTTGCGACAGTTGTTGAAGTCACAGGATGCTTGGAAGGAAAGGCTGTAAAGACAAGTGAGGGAAACACTCTGCTGAGTCAATGCTTTCTGTGCAGAGACCTGAATTTCTGTAGCTCTGCTGTCAGTGCAGCTTTTTAATGAAGCTGTACAGTCTCTGCAGGTGTAAAAGAACACAGCTCCTTCAAAAGTCCATCTGGCTTTTCCTGGCTACCTTGGTTGAAGATCAAGCCTTTAAACACCACAAGGCTTTGTGGAATACCTGTGGTTTGAGTCAGGTGTCAAGGAGGCAAAGTCAGTATAACTCAATACATTTCTAGGGAGTTGCTCCCACAGACATAGGCTGCACATTTAGTTCTTGGATTTTACTCTGATTCACAGAATGAGAGCCAAATATAGTCCTAAAGGTGCATCACTGTGTCAGTTGTATATGCTCACATTCAGACATTACTGGCCTCCATCATAAATCTCCCAATGCAATCATGGCAATTAGTATGTTTTGTTTTCTCATGTTAATGATTAAATGAGAGCCGTTTCCCCCCCAAAAACCCCTCCTTCCCATAAACCCTTGATCTGGCAGTATTTAAGAAAGAAAAACAAATTCAAGTATTAAGCAAAACTTCTTGTCACAAAAAATACAGAATAAAAAAAATGATTTGAAATACTCTGTATCATTTACGATGTAATCTCCTGGCAATAGAAAGCTGGCAAAGTGCTACAGTCATGCTTTCAATTACATTACTAAGTAATCACACATTAAAGTCTAATGGCAAATGATTCTTTATTCCCAGGGTGCCCTGTCCAATTGTTTTCTAAATTGGTTTCAGGAATAAGGATGCAAATATGACTGCAAAAATATTATTTATGGTTTGGAAGTCATCTTCTGTATCTTTTTTTTCCCCCTGTGTGCTTTCTGGCAGATATTTCAGAACGTAGTTTATTATTTCTAGGTTCATGTTTTAGTTTGACAGTTAAGAAATGCTTAAACCTCACGATAAAGTTGGTTGGATTGATAGATAGAGTTGTCATATTTTTACTGCCACCAAATACGTGGTTTCTCCTGTAGGAAATTAATATTTTCTCAGGAAAAACCTGTGCTGGAATTTGGCACTTTTGCCTTTCTCATGCACTTGCACTCAGCAGTGCCTGCAGCCACTGGTACGCAGTGAAAAGAACATGTAGGCTTTGTGTCTTGACAATACTAGAGTCTTCAAATATGACAAAAGGTAGGAATTATGGTGCTTCACTTAATAGTAATAACAATCTAAATGAATTCCCTGGAAAACAGACAACATCAAAGTACAAAATAACTCTTGAAGCTTTAGGAAGGTAAGAACTCAAATTGTAGTGGAAATTCATGCTAGATGTGCAAAGTTTGTTTTTATGTTGCACTTTGCATGTTGGAAAAGTATATTTATACAGCTGACACTTTCCTTTTTTCAACATCATTGTGTTTAAACATCTTGACAATATTTAATCTAATGATAGTTCTTAGCAGACAGGTTATATACATTCAACTGCATTTTTGCACAGAGCAGAAAAATAAAACACTACATGAAGTCTAATCAATCAAGTCATCACACATTAAGGTCATTGAAAGGATGCTGTATCTATGGTGGTTACTTGAGTACTACTTGGTAGCTTGCCACTCAGGTACAAAGAAGGAAGAAATGAAAGCACTTGTGTGAAGAGTATACGCTATGAGATCACCAAAAAATGAGGGTATAGTTGCGCTGGTCTGCCCCAGACCCGCCTGAAGCAGCCAAGGCCATGAGCAGCAGCTGTCTGTCCATCAGAGTGTTCTACGCTCTGGGCATAGAACTTTGGTCTTGAAAAACCTAGATATTTTGGATGGCCCAAGTGGAAGTCTCGTTATTGACATTGTTCCTAATTATGGGAAACTTTTCTATGGTCTGTGGAAACTTCAGAGAAATAAATTTTTATGCCACTTTTAATATCAATGTACATATAGAGCGAGAAAGTTAAACACATTTCTGTGCAGTAAAAGTTCTAAATGTATTTTTCTGAGACACAACTGTTGTTGAGTTACAACTTATGCAGCAAATGTATAAGGGCAATTTAGGTTTCTGTTAGTTCCTGCTGCTGCTAGGATTTCTGCCTCCTGTTCTCCTTGTACTCCCTGTGCTGTGTGATGTGTTGCATGATGTGGCAATATAGTGAAACTGATTTTTTTTTTTTTTTTAGTTTAATTCTTCCTCTGCTTTAACACCAATTGTGTCATCTGGTGGAAAAATGCTGCTACCAGAGACATAGACCCAGCAGGAGACCAATGTGAGCACTGCCAAGCTGCCCCAGAGCCCAGTATGAGCCCTGCAAGGTTTGATGAATTCTAAATGTTAATTAAGTCAGATGGCTAGTTTTAGTTAAGACCATAAGTGGGTCTGATCCCTGTGAGATTTTGCTATAGTAAAAATGCAAGTACTAGAAATTACATTGCCGTAATGACTTTTACAGGGTCTATACCCTGAGACTGGTAGCTGAGCTACTGAAAGAGGTTGCTGGCTGTGTAGGAGGTATATTATGAAGACAGTACTAGACCATAGTAAAGATGATGTTTAACACAGAAGTGGAATTGAAATGAGTCGTGTTGTGGTAGATGGATCTGGTTGTTTGATTTGACTGCCTCAATCCTTACTTTGTACTGCAGCAGTTTATATAATTTTGGATGTCAGGGCAAATGACCTCTGAGTTTTATGATGGAAGCCATCACAATCAGTTCTGAGAGAAGAGTTTGTCTTGGTGGTGTTTTTCTTAATGATATACCTGAAAATTAGATGAGGTCCTTTTTCAGAAAGGAGCTAGCACTGTCCCTTATCCCTCAGATCTGCAAATAATGTGGGTCATTTGAGAAAACCGTCATGTTTGGGACCCACAGCGGGACAACTCCTTGCAGCACTGTGAATGTCTTGCCCAGTACGTTGTGAACTATGCAATGTGGACTTTGAATGAGACTCTTACCGAGACCTTTCACCTGAATTAAACTTGACAGCCTTAAGTAGGATTGTGACTCAGTGCAAGTAGATGGTCATGCATTATTTATTTGATTGGTTTGCTTTCAATGTAACATTTTATAGGTACAGTGGATTCTTTTATGTGGTGAAGTGCTCATTTTAAGGATAATGCTATAAATACTAACATAAACAAGTATATGAATAATTTCTTTAAGTGTTTCTCCCTGTCTCATAAGTGTTCTTGAGAGACTTTACCATTAACACGCCTTGTATTGAGCTGTGCTTAGGCAGGAAGTCTAGAGTATCTGCTTCTTGTGTTTTTTGGGTCACTTCTTGACCTGAAACGAGATCAACTGAGGACATTCTGTAAGCATGAAGGAATAAGGCTTATAAAAATGGCAATTGCTGCAAGTGTTCTTTAAAGAAATGATTTTGTTGGGTGATTTTAACCGTATCTCCCTCTTCTACTGAAAGAACATGGAGAGGAGAAGAAAATGAGGTTGGAAGTGTTCCAAATACTCTAAGCATAATTTACTGATGCTTGGTTTGTGCTGCAAATGTTCAGAAATTAATTAGAAAACTGTCCAAATTCCCTGAGAGTACACTGACATGTCGTCTTTCACCAAAGGTTGTTGCTAACAGTAAGAAATGGTTGTTGTAGAGACTGTGTTGAGTGTGTGCTGTTATTTCACTTTATTTAAAGGTCCCTAGTCTTTATAATAATCCTGAGTTTTTGTGCTGGGTAATGTACAAAGAAAATGGGGGAAAAGGGTATCAGTAAGGGCCCTTAAAATGTGGAAAACCGAAAGAGGAAAGTGTGTATGCAGGATGCCCTTATTCCCATTTTATACTGTAGTATTGGAGACAGAGTAAGGTTTGCACTGACTGAGGAAGGTGCTCTAAGCTCCTGCCTAACATAAGTCTCTAATTAATCTCTTGTAAATATGTATGTTAGAATCTAAATGAACTAAGATTATGGTGGTTCATCTAAAATCACATTATGTGTCTATGACATGTGCAGCAATGGAATCTGGTTCTCCTGAATCCCAATCCTGTGGTTTAGCAGCGGTGTCAACTTTAAATATAATGCCACTGCCATTTATTGAAGTGCCTGTGTCTCCCTGTCTTACCCTCCCTCACAAGTTCTGGAGAGTTCAAGAAGTTTTAACTTCCTTATAGTTAATATCAGGGTTTTTGTTTAAAACTTTTATTTTCAGTTATTGTCTGTGATGGTGTGAGCAATGTCTGAGCTAGTTCCAGTCCAAAAGCAGTGGGATTAGGGTCAAACTGCACAGGTGGATGTGTTTCACAACTCAGTTCAGGTTAGTAATTTAACCTCATTGCTGCAGAAGTGCTTTGAGACACAGAACTTTGAATCACTTTGAACTGCAGGGATGATTTCATGGGTGTTTGGGAGGCATGAGTTTACAAGTTTTTCACTAAAATGCCTACCAACATTTTAGTAAAGGTTTGTTCTTCTGGCCTAAGCAGGTCCATTGGTATTTATTTAAAGCATCAAGATTTCACTTTGGATTTCTTTTAGAGAGGTGAAGATGTTGATTTGTCTTCACTATATATAGGGGGTTTAATTTATTTTGCACTATTATGACTTCTAAAGTAAAGTACAACAGTAAAACAAATTACAATAAAATATATTTGAGATCTAATTATTTTGCTGTTGTTATGGAACAGATATTTTTTCCTTCCAAGAGGAGTTTTGAGAGGAAATTCATAGCAAATGAATTAACTCATGGTCTTGGAATAATATAACTTATGAAGGACTTTGACCTCAGTAGATTGTGGACTAGACTCTATACGCATCTTGTATTTTGGATTATAGGATTCTTGTGATTACTGTGTATTGTACTTGAAGTGAGAGAGATACTCTATGTTGGGTAATTTTGGATTTCAGCTCCATAAAGATTAACATCTATGACATTGAGAAATGGTAAAAGCCTCCAGGGATATTTCAGATATAAGAAAATGCAGTGAGCCTGTCTATATAACTGATCACACCTTGACTTAGGAGCGTATTCTGAAATCAATGCCACACAACTACACACAACATCAGGGGAAGTCTTCAGATGAAAATGTATAAAGAGTGTTCAAAATTATAAGTGTGTGATCCTTTCTTCAGATGAAAAGCAAGTTATAGAATAATAAAATTTTCTGTTTCTTTTAATTTAAAGAACATGACCAAAGATAACTAGAAATTGATTCAGTTGAATTGTTTTCAAGGAATCAAATAACTTATTTCCATGGACTTGCAATTTAAGCCTATGGATAGGTGAGCTTAGCTGGTGAACACACACTTTCATACGAAACATAAGCTGTTATCAAAAGGGGGTTTATGCACTCAAAATTCTCATGAACAACTTCTGTTCCTTTATAAATTCAGTTCAATATGCCTTTTTTTTGTTTTCTTTTTCCCTCCAGATTGTAAGTTGAAATATTAATAAATATACATATAAAAAGAATTTAAAACCCCCTTCCTAGTCCTATTTTAGAGGACATTCTGAAGCCTAGAGGGTGATGATCGATGTCTTTCCAGCATTGAGGCTCAGACACTGAGGCTATGCATTCAAACTTCTGAGCTGAACTAAATTTTCTTAGGCTGTACCTTATACAGCTGCAGACAACAATAAATTTATTTGTATAATGTGCATATGTTTATATATGTATAAGCATTCTGATAATGAAATAACAAAGACTTGGGTACTGGAAGTGCAAAGCACGGCAAGGAATAGTAACACATGAAATGGTTCAGCACAGTCTCTGAAAGTGCTCTCCTAGTAGTAGTTAATTAGTCCCGAATACGCCTTTTATGATAAAATTTCTCATTAAAAAGTGTTAAAAGATATAAAGTGTTTGTGACCATTTTAACTTATTCCTAAATTCATCAGAATTTGTTTCCTATTCCCAAAAGCATTCAAGGTAAGGGTTAGTTGTAAACATGTGTTAAAGTTTCATGGGCGTGAATACATAATTAATTTTTAAAGGGCTCTTGCTGATAGGTTTGCTTTTCTGATTGAGCTCTGACTCTGGAAAGCCATGATACATTTTTTATTCCACAATGAATATCAAAGTCTCTTAAGTCCACCAGAAACCATCGCTTTTTATTCTTTTTTATTAATATGGACTAGCTCTTTCATTTAGGTTCTGATTCTACTGTCTCCTTATGTATTGCTGTAAATCTGAAGTAACTTGAGTGAGTTACAACATTAGATCATTCATAAAACTATACAAGAGGATTATGCTGACTTCATTCTATATACTGTATCTTTTCCTTGATGTTTGTGATCTGCATTAATTGATTAATTACTGTATGTTTATACCTAGGGATTGAAGTAGTTATCATGCTTTTGTAGTAAGCAGTTCCTCTTCTTGCTGATTCTTTTACTCTAGACAATAAAAGAAATTCAAAGTAAAAGCCAATGACTGTATATCCTGTGCATTAAGGTTGCCATTTGGTGCTCTAATTAAAAAATTCTGCCAATTACTAACATAATTTCAAACAAAGTTTGATGGAGACCACTAAAAAGGCATTGTTCTAAAGCCTGAAGGCAGAGATCATGTTCAGAAACAATCTCTTTTGTCCGTGAATGAGTATATTGTTCATTCTTTGGAAATCTGACAAAGATACTTGTTGCTGACATTTACATTTCTGCCGAGCTGTATGAAAAGTATTCAACATAATTGCATCCCACATGGGCAGACCTTCCAGCATTCTGGAGTCCCAATGTGTGCAGCAGCCTGTCCTGGGCCACATGAAGGGAGGAAAGGGATGCAAGCATCAGGTCACATGGTGAGCACAGATCTGTATGGTGTTGTGACAAGAGGGACAACCTCCCCTTGGATGCACCCAGGTGACAGAATAGAGCTGTGCTGGTGCTGGTTGGGAATTTTGGGGTTCAGGACTGCTCTTAAGGGCAAGTCTCTGGTATAAGGCGTGGATGACCTGCCTGCTGTGTGGCACCTGTGTCTCTTGCACACAGGGCTCTGGGCAGTCGGTGAAGGTGACTGGCAGGTGACGTCTGGTGACGTCGTATCTGGGGAGAGGCAGAATGCTGTTCTGCCAACATGTGAAATACTGTCATCTGGGTTTTCACACCATATCCTCTACCTGTGGGCTCTGGAATTCAGCCCTGGATCTTCACTGTCTGCCTGAGCTATGAGCTATGTCTCTTTCCCCACCTCAGCTACAGCTATGTCTGTGCCTGGCCAAGGGCCCTGTTGATCTGAACTGTGACACATGGACTGATTTCTTGGTTTGAACTTGGACCTGCTTTGTCACTATGAACTTTTCCCAGGGACCACAGGGCTTTGTTTAGCCCTGGATACTCCAGTGGACTTGATCCTGACCTGTGGATTGACTTTCCTGGCTTGACCACATACCTGCCTCATCACATCAAAATTGCCTGATAATCTTTTTTTTTTTTTAACCTGGCCACCATCCTTGGCCCTGCCCTACTTGCCTTGCTTGAGGACATTGGCACATATCACATGCCTGGTGAAACCCTACCTTGCCAGCTGTGTTATCACACCCAGCTTCTGGCCTCACGTGCCTCAGGGCCAGGACCTTCCTGACATACTGTTGGCTTCCTTGTGTGGATGCAATTATCTGGAAAGGTGCTATGTGACACCAAGAGGAAGTTTACTTGCTGCCTTACAATGTATTTTTATCATGTTGTAGGATTTGAACCAAGAGAAGTAGGAAAAGACGTGGTACTGGAGTGGACAAATCCTGGGTGTGCATTCATGCTTCTTGAAGTAAAATTGTGTCTTTTATTGGAAGTAACATAAGCAACTATTGCTCATTTCTATCACAGCAAGAACTTCTGCTGTTTTATTTTTATACGTAGTCTCTAAATTGACGAGTGGAGGTGCATGAGTCCCCTCAGTGACCTTTAAGAAAGTGGAAGTGTCTCAGCTAAGTGCTCCAAGTTAGACAAGTCTGAGTTTGAGCACTTTGCGTCATCAAGAATTGCAAGTTTGAAACATCTCATGAAGTGGATAGGCAGATTTTAAAAATCTATTTTTTATTCATTTCAGTTCTGTCCATATGTTTTAGTGCACAAAAACCTCCAACTGTATTTAAGGGTTGGCTGAAAACCTGGCATAAACATGTTGGCTTGCAGTGACGGCTGCTCTCATTTTGTATTTTGAGAGGATGTTTGTAACAAAAGAAAATCAGGCTACAGATGTCTGGGTTCTTGTGAGTGCTCATGACAGAGGAAACTAGATGTGTAAAGTGTTTCCAGTGGAATAAAAAGTTACTGCAAGATGTAGACACGAGGGAGTTTTTAACCACTATTTAAAAGCCTTGCCTAGAGTTGTTCACAGTTGTGAAATAGTGAGAAATCCCTACTAATGGCTTTTCACCTGTGCATCCTGTAAAATACTGCAATGCCACTTGACATAACTGAACAGGAATGTTAGCTAAAATTCAACTTCACACTTTTCCTACAAGAGTAAATGCTCCGATTGCATAGGATATGTTTGGAAATGCTCTTATATCATGGTTTCTTTTCTGTTCACATTGTAACTTATCTGCAAATTTATTTCAAATAAAGTCTTCCCAAATAGTTTATTAAAATCATACCTGTAGGTATTTTAGTCCATAGTGAAACTCTGCATTAGATCCTAAAAACACTATAGGAAATAACCATACTAGTGATAGTAACTTTTTCATTAGAAGTCTACAGAAGTAGAACAATGTATTGGACATTGCATTTAATAGAGTTAATTAGTGTACAATGGTTATTTAATATGTTAATCAAGATTTAATCATTATAAAATAGACTAATCTTGCCATTATTCTGCCATTATAAAAGTGTAATTGAAATAGATTGGAAAAAAAATACAGTACGTTCTTGTCAGTGTCTTGAAAATTCTGTGCTCAGAAGCACTGCAGTGCTTCGACACACATTTCAAAATTAGTTGAATTTAATCAAAGTAGATTTAATTCAGTTAGTTTTTACATTAAAACTAAGAGCCACCCACTTGACAAAAACAAGCTCAGCACACAGTTCTGCAAACATGTTATCTCTTTTAGCTTGATTTCTGAGGGAGGAAGATGAGGTCTTTGTGTCTGTCTCTGCCCATGTTTATCCATCTCTCTGGCCATTCTCATGTCATCCAAACTGTTGGAAAACTTCAGCCAAATTTATCAGAGGAGTAGCAGTTCTGAAGGAATGAAGTGTCCATGATCTTCAAAAATGTATGGAAGAAGAGGGAGTAGATATTATGATGACAAAGTGACTGCAAGCTGAGCTCACACATTAGACTCTTGGGAATCTGCAGTAGAGAAAGGCATCACAAATACATTACGGAGTTGTTTCGGGTTTCATTGACGTTAGAGAATCCAACCACAAGTACAGGTTTGTCATCCAGACCCCATTAGTTTTATTCAGTTACAGAAATATTTGTCTGAACTTTGCAGCAGAGACTGTTGTTGGTGGGGCTTTAATCTTGATAGATACATTGATTATGCAGGCCAGCATATTTACCACAGCTTGCCATGATGTGTCCTCAGCTGTTGCTGGGGTTATTTTGTAAGGGAAGTCCATGCAAGGATGCCTCACGCTTGAGGTCCAGTTAAAGTACACTAAGGATGCATCGTTTGCACCCAGACCATGGTGAAAAGAGGGGAAGGACCTGCAGTTTAGTGACAGCCACAGGGCAGCATATTTCATTAGGAAGGAAGAGGATGTCTTCTCACTTAGGTGTGTAGTAGCTCAGTTGTACCAGCAGTCATAGTCTATAAGTAACAGTACCAATTATAAATTCATGATTAAAATCAATTATTTTCATTTCCCTCTAGCTTTTGGGGCACTCTTCAGACTTCATGGTTTTGGTCTATCCTCTGTAACCAAGGGGTTATCAATATTTTAACTATCTTTAAAAATAATTAAGTTTGATGCATTCATGACTTCAGGGTTGAATCTCTAAGAAATCTGTAAAAAAATTACCTGGACTTGTGATGCTCCAGATACTATCATTTGTCCTTCCAAATTTTATAATGTTCTTGATTTAAGATCTTCCACTAGTGTAAAGAAGTAAATCAGATTGGTTGCAAATATTTAGAGGTCTGACATTGTATTTTGTGTGTTAGCCAAAATCATGTTGATTTCTAAGGGGTGCCATGCTTTTATGTATCTATGAATGTTCCTGATGTCTGTGTATGGTGAATTTGGTGTCTAATTATGTCTGCAGAAATGTTGTTCTTCCAAGATCATGGAACATTTTTTTCCTATTAACTGTGTTTCTGGGGGGCTGATTTTATTTTTTTTATCCTGCTAAAAACAACACTGGGGATAAAATCATATTGTGTTAAATTTTAGTTCTGGAGAATAATTTCATGTAGACCTTTCTGTTAGAAGGCTCTCAGAAGAAGTACATTGTAGGGAAGTTTACACTGCTGTGTCACTTAGCAAAGAAAAGTCAGGTTTAGTGAGGCAGTATGCTCATTTCCTACTGGTCTGTTTTGATATGAGTTGTGCTTTGGAATATTTTCTATATTCAATTTTGTTATGAATCTATTAAAGAATCATTCATAGTTATGAGATGAAAATAATTGCCTCTAATTTTTGCAATGCCCTTTTAACAGGAGGAACAACAGAGAGCAAACAAAGATTTCTGATGTGGGGTCCAATTTGACCTAATAGTGACCAACATAAGTCCCTGGGCCAAATTAAGTTCTGACACAAATAGTGGTGCAAATGATGTGAACACCTTGCTTTTAGTAGGAACTTTTTCTCAGAATGCGTAGCCATAACACTGGAGAACCCTGTGTTCCTTTTTCCTTCATCTCAGCAGTTCTTGCAGTCAGGGGACCTAAGGTGAAGAACAGGGAAATCTCCAGATGACCTCCTTTTCCCTGCAATAAGGGTTGAGCAGCCAGAGCAGGAGCTCTGCCCCAAGCAGGCTGCATCATCCACCAGTTAGGTGTGTGTTGCAGTGATGTTGCCCAGGTGACTTATGGCAGGTTTTTGCCTTGAAAAGTAACTGATGTGCAACATTCCCTTTACACCAATCACTTCGAGCTTGTTGCATACAAATATGGATGGCTGCTTCTGAGGACACCCCATTTTCCATGCAGAAGTCAGCACTGCCCGTGTAATGCTTAAGTATTCTGCAACTTGACAGTGTTCGTTTGCTGATTGCTGCTGTGCGAAGAGTTTGGTGAAATTTTAAGGGAGCAGTGTAAAAATGCAAATTGCCTGAACATTTTATGGAACCTTAAGTACAAACATTTTGTTCAGTCAACTGAAATACGAGGTTGTTTCAGACGATTGGGGAAATTAACAGGATATAGGGGTGTACAGTTAAATGTTGGCAAAATAGCGCTCAGATGTTCTGATGTGTAATTTTTTCTCTACTGAAGCTGTTTGAAAAAAAAATAAACCAACTAACTGGTAAATTTAGTAGATAAACTCATTGTTTCCCTTTATATTTGGGAGAAAGTTATTTTTTATTATTCAGGTTTCAAAAATGATCCATATTCTTTTCTCATTAAAAAGTTCACTGATTATTTTCACTTAAAATTTAATTAAGAATGGATGTAGATCACTTGCTAAATAGTCAATTTTCCAAAATGTTATAGTCTTGGAAGTGGCAAGATAGTTCTGGTAAGTTTAAAATATTGCCAATCTTTTCTTCTTTTAAAACATATAGCATAGAAGTGAAACTTTTCGTTTCAAATACTTGAGATAGTCTAATAGAAAAGAAAAAAAAGAAATGTTACAAACTATTTGTGAAAATCTCATATAGAAAAAAAAATCCATGTAGTTTAATTGTTCTTAGCTAGCTCAAGAAAGGAATAATTTTTAGTATCGTATAACCAAAATTAATTTGAGATTCAGAGCATGCACATGACTGAGAGCAAAGGATGTTTGTCTACCATATGTTAGGGACTTTTTCATATAGTGCTCTTCAAGACATCTCTGTATATATTACATTTTGTTTGAATACCAACTCACTTTCAGATGGTGAAACTCCCAGAACATTGCTATTATAAATACATGTAATTACTTACCTTCTCTACCCTAGTAATGCTACCTTCTATTGGTAGTTCAAAATCACAGGGGTTAGCTCATGAATTTGAAGAGTAGCATGTTAAAAGCTAGTAAGAAATATTGATTACCCCCATGGGATTTAACCAGTGGAAGTTATGGTGATAATTGCTGAAGTGAGAATTTAGCTTTGAACATTTATGGTGGTGGTGATTAATTCTGAGTTGTGTTTTAGCATTTTGTTGGTTTGGGTTTTTTTTTTATTAGTGACTATGAAGAGACATAAGTTCATATGATTACAGTAAGGAGATATTTCATCTGGTCTGCTCACTTGGCTCTAGAGTGTGCAATGGCTGTGAGAGCAGCAAATGTCACCATAATAGCTGTGACCCCTCTGATCTACCTCTGAACAGTCAGAAGAGTTGGTGTGGCGAAGCCTGCTACTTTGATGTGGCTGCACAGGAGTTCCAAAACTTTTGAGGATGCAGAGACGACCTCTCTGGATAACTGCATTACTACTCAGCAAGCAGGACAAGTAAAAAACTTTTTTTTCTTTTTTAATATCTTATTGAGCTGCTGGGCTGGGTGGACAGCTGTAGAGAGTCTGTATTGGGTTTGCATGGCCTGGTTTTTGGTAGCAGGGGAGCTACAGGGGTGGCTTCTGTGAGAAGCTGTTGAAGCTCCCACCATGTCCAGCAGAGTCAAGCTCTGACTGGGTGTGAAGATGGATGTGCCTGTGGCCAAGGCTGGGCCAGTTAGAAGTAGTGGTAACGCCTCTGTGATAACAGATTTAAGAAGAAAATCAAAACAATACTGGTGGCACAGTTTCTAATTTTGGCCAGAGCAGAGTGGGGTGAGAACATGTGAGAGGAACAACTCTGCAGACACCAAGGTCAGTGCTGAAGGAGGGGCAGGAGGAGCTCCAGGCACTGGAGCCGAGATTCCTCTGCGGCCCGTGGTGAAGGTCATGGTGAAGCAGCTGTGCCCCTGCAGCCCATGGAGGTCCACGGGGGTGCAGAGATCCACCTGCAGCCCGTGGAGGAGCCCACGCTGGAGCAGGTGGATACCTGGGAGGAGGCTGTGATCCTGTGGGAGACCCGTGGAGAGAGGGGCCCTGCTCCCAGGCTGGAGCAGCCTGTCCTTGAAAGACTGCACCCAATGGAGGAGTGACCCACACTTGAGCAGTGTGAGGGGGGGCTGCTGCTGCCCGTGGGATGGACCCACATTGCAGCAGTTCACAGGGAGCTGCTGCTCGTGAGATGGACACACGTTGGAGAAGGTCACAGTTAAAGACAGTCAAATAATTTTTTTGGGAGGAGATCTTCGTGAGGGGGTTTTTTTGTTGTTTTTGGTTTTTTTGGTGCTGCTTTAAGTCTAGATAAAGCATGTTTTAGCCTGTGAATCACTATCCTATTCATCCCTCCTTTCATTCTATGAAATGCTAAGATACTTTGTCTGCATGATTAGACACCCAAATTACATGATATTGATGTTACTTTTGTATCTGACAGCTTAAATATAGTGAGTTGTATATTCTGTAAGAAGCCTTGAAGGTCTACTGGACCTGTCAGAATAATTTGATATGTGTTTTTTTGGTGTTTTCTTTGTTGAGGTATTTTGGCCACAAATCCAGTGCTATTCTATGGTCTTGACCCCAAAAGGAAGGTAGAACGTTAAAGCTTCCCTTTCCCTACAAAAAGAATTTAATTCACTGTGGAATACATTTCTGTTTTGTCATCAGTCAACTAGAGTACAGGGCCCCAAACTTGTTTTATGTAAACACTGGGTGAAGGAAACTTTCCTCATACAAATGCTCACAAAAAGCAAGATCAGTTAACATGTTTAAAACCAAAGTCCATTTACAAGCTGTGGCCACTTTTTTCAGAGTTAACGCAAGTGCTCTGTTTAAATTATGGTTCTTCAACTCTGTGCACAAGCCTGGAATGTGACTGTGGCCAGAAAATGGTGAAAGATATTCTGATCTATTTGTTTGTTTGGGTTTTTTTGTTTTGTTTTGTTTTGTTTTGCCCTGTAGCTTGATTCATTTATTCTTGTTCCAAGATCAGGATTTAAGGTACATTTACCTCAACTTCTGCTGTCTGAGAAGGCACCACTGACTTCAGAAGAGTGCTAGGATCAAGGAGGTTAGAAGGAATATGAGTAGTCATGGCATGGAAAGGGCAGAGTGGCAGTAGAGGAGTTAAAGTAACTCATGTAAGTTAAAAAACTGGCAACTGCCCAAGTGATCTAATTCCATTAAATGGGAACTGGTGACACAGTTCTCAGTGGCATAGGGCATAAATGAAAAGGATGGCCACTGTGCAACTGCAGATCAATAACTGTCTTTTAAAAGTAAATACGGTCTCCAACCACGTTTGACAATAACTGGAAATGATTCTTTGGCAGCCACCTATTTGCTAAACCCAATGTGAACTGTCAGAGCTCATTAGGGATAGGTACAAGACACGGTGCTGGGCTGTCTCAGGCACAATCAGCAAGTCGAATGCCTAACACCATCCAGCAAAAAATTCCCGGCCAGCTGTGCAGGGACAGTTGTCTCTTTTCGGGATATCACTGCGAGTTTTTCCACTTTTCAAAACTGCAAGGGTAACTTTGCCTTCCCTTTCTTTTTTTTCCCCTTCTTCCCCGGGTGTTTCTCCCCCCGTGCCCGGAGGAGCGGGAGGTGGTTGGCCGCGCCGGGCGGTGCCGGCAGGTGGCAGTGTGGGCGTGCGGATGGCGCCCGCCGACCCCCCGCGCCGGAAACGAGCCCCAAAAAAATGGCTTTTTGGCTCAGAAGCGTTTATTAAGCGAGCCCTTCGCCGTGGGAGTGTCAGCCCGCCAGGTCTCTTGAAAGATCCAGCAAAACACAGGTGCCGCTCTGCAAGTGCACGCTCCGAAACGGGGCTGAGAGTCTCTCAGAGGAGAGGGCGAAAAGGAAGAGAGGAAAAAACCGCCGAACATATGTGTGCTATTCATTTATTCAGAGCCACGCACTCTGCCAATCATCCTTTACATCACCCGGTGCCTCGGGAAAAGCTGCTCAGAAACAATCTTTGTTACTGGAGAGAACCAGGCTTGTGCTTTTCCGCCACTCGGAGAAAGCATAAAACATTTTGTCCCCTATGAAACTCGGCACACACAAATCGATTAGGAGAAGATATGAAACCTCTGATCCTTGCACATTTAGACCAACCCCAGCTAAACCGTCCCCTTACTTATTCTTTCTTCCACTCACAAATAGAGTAAAAATAAAACAAAAACATGAGGAGGGAAAGAAAGAAGAAAGAAGTCTGAATTGACAGCCCAGGCTCTGGAGAAGGGTTTGTCTTCTCTGGTTATGCAGTCTGGCTGTAAAGATGCTTTGTGTGCGTGTGTATGTGTGTGTGTGTGTCTGTGTGTGTGTCTGTGTAATAGACCTTGAACAAAGTCAGTACAGGAGAAAGAGTTTTAAAAAAATTATTTCATTTTTAACTAACAAAAGCGTGGCTTTGTCAGAAATTGCGCTGTCAGCAGTAACGGTAGGGGTACAAGAGCTTCCTTCCCAACCTCACAGATGAGACTAAGAACTCTGTCTCATGGAGCAGCAGCGTGCAGCAAGATCCACACCTTGGGAGGACAGTGTTCTGAGTGCCACTTTGGCATAGTGAATCCTGAACTAGTCAGTCCAGATTTATTTTTAGCAGGGGGGCTGAGTGAAAGTTGTTAAAGGATGATATAGAGACCCATACAAAGGAAACAGTTTAGAATGCCACTAGAAGCAGATATATTGATCCCACAAAATCCAAGAGCTATGCTGCATATTTTTGATTTTAATATATTGACATCTTATAGTTAGTTTACTTATAAAATGTCATTGCTCATAATGAGGGTGGGGTATGTCTTCATTCAATTACTCAAGTAATTAGGTTCATAGCTACTCTTATGCTATACCTTTCATGCCTCAGTGATTTTTATTCTCCAGTTCAATATGTATTGACTTGGGACAACTGCCTTTCGACTTGCCTAAAAGCCAAACTAGCCCATATCTTTGGGTTAACTGGTTGGGATGCAAGATTTTCTCCTTATATATTTCTGAGAGAGACAAGATTTGGCATATTTGCTAACAGAGATCCGTGTGATACTTTGCACTCCCTCTATTTCCTATCAATTGCTGTCTTCACTTTTCCCTGGGGAAAGTGTTTGTGAAGGTATGAAAACATGAATGAACCTTCAGAGGTCTTTTAGACCTTTCCTTTGGACCAGCCTGGGATCATATACCAAAACCACTCACAGCACAGAACTGTTTCTTGGGCCTCTTAATGCTTTTATCAGCCCCTGCCCAGAGAAAGGAATTTGCCCCTTGAGGGAGGATTCTCTCTGCCATGCCTGTGTTGTGTATTTGGGTTTTTTTTGTGAAGCCTGTCAGTGAAATTCACCTCTCAGGGAGCTCATGAGGGAAGGGTGGGACAGAAGATATCCTCTGATACTTTGCAGACAGGCCCATAATAAACTCTTTCTCTTCACCTCCCCCCCCGCCCCCCCAAGTTTTATCTATTATAGGTCTTCCTAGTTTATAGTTTTTGAAATGTCAAGTTTTCTTTGAATATCTACTGCAGGAATCAGAATTTTGAAATGTCTTTTGCTGGATTCTGAGTTACACGTATGATCTGGGAGTATTTGAGAGTCATCTAGGAAGTGTAGTGCATTGTGGAAAAATAGTCCTTGGCTTCAATGTTTGCATCATGCTCCATTTAAGGCTAGTGGGGATGGGGAGCTGTGCTAGAGGCAAAGCAATTACTTTTAAATGCTGGATGTCCCTAAAATCAATAGCCTTCACTGTCCATGTGTACTTAGAGAATTAAAGTCAGTTAATAAGTTTTGCATGTATGCTTCTGAAGGTCACTTTTTTTTGCTCTGGAGTATTTTACTACTGCCCCTGACAGGAATAGACTGCACAGGAGGTTCTTAACCAGCAGCCAAAATAGGGACTCAGTTGTTTTTGTAAGGTTAGTTATACATCTGTTTTGGGTAAAATTGTTGCAGGAATGGAATTTGACCTATAGCGTTGGGCTCTTTGTGTGATTTGTTTGGGCTGCGCTTATAATTTGGTTTTGTTTATGTTCATCTCTGTAAATTCTAAAGAGAAGAGTTACCTGAATCAAACAGTGTTCTTGTCCGCTTTTCTATCTGCTGGATGAAATCTGAAAATAAGAGAGTAAAGAAAAAAAGGGTATTTGATCATGGCCGTGTACAAGACAAAAACTCTCCGATTCCAAGTATGGAAAGCTTTTCTTATTCCTTTTAGTGATGGGCTAGTCTCCAAAAACCTGTGAAGTGTTCAGTTTGCATAAACAATCAAAAATCTGGATGTTTATCTGAGGCTTTTCTACGTCTCCTTGGGGTGGAAATGTGTTTGGGAGACTTTAGAGAATAAGCTCTTTGTGCTCTTTGCATTTGGTGTGGTCAGGAGTACCACAAGCATAGTCTTCCAGTTGTTTGGCATTTCAGATTTCTGTTCTGGTTCCACATCAAGGTGGATTATACTGAAGCAAATGAAAGGGTCTTAAAGGGACACATTGAATAGAGAAACGAGAAATAGTTATTAAATTTCTGTCTCCACTTCCCTTAAATCACAAGGTACATCTTCAGAATTGTTTATGAAGGGATTTCTTATGCACAAGGAGATTCTTCCCTATATTTGAATTTGTGGGTGGTTGCTCTGGCTAGACAGGGGACAGGCTAGCCAGGTCAGGACTTGAGTGGTAGGTACATCCATGATGTTAATCTCTTTATTTATTAATTTATTTTTCAGGTTACATTCCAAATTTTACTCAGTTCTATGTTTACTGATATCTTTAAAGATATTTGGGGAAAGGTGGAGGGTTGAGAACTGGCTTTAAAAAAACCCCAAAATGTGAACAACAACGGGAGATCAGTTTCAAGCTGGATGGGATGTTTGGCAAGATTGTTTTACCCCAGCTGATTTGCTGACTCTTACTTTTTTTTTCTTCTCATTTTAAGCTAAAAAAAACTCTGTCAGGAAAATAATCCCTTATAAATCCCCATTTCCTCATGGGTTGGATCGTCTAAGCTGTGGAACACTGTAGGGGTATCTTTACACTGCCTGGCTTTTGATTTGGCTACTCAAAAGTTGTGCTAGTGCTCTGAATCTCTGATCTCCAGCTCTGAGCCAGTTTCAGGAGCTTGTCTGGCTGGCTGTGAAAAGCTAGGTGATGTGAGTAATCTTTTGCTCCCAGGTGGAAAGCACCTTCCAGGTGCACAGGAAGGACTTGGCTAAGGCAATACTGAAGGGTTGCAGAGCTTACTGAAGCAGGATGAGCACCTTACAGGGCAGGTCAGAAGTCCTTAGCTGTAGAAAGCTGTGGAGGAGTTCTCTAAACCACCCTGGTGGATACAAGCCTCTCTGAATTGCTTCTCATTAAAGGATTCTTAGATATATGTACATATAAAGTAGGCATAGATATTTTTCCCATGAAGAGCAGCTTTGAGGCATTAGGAGATGGTCCATAATTTAAATATACAGCAGTGAACACCAACCAATCTACCACTACAGGCTGGAGTGCAGCCAGCCTGTTTCAAATCAGTTTGTATTATCTGTGAAAATCTATTTGGCACTTGTTCATTACCGTTTTCAAGGCAAAGGAGATTATTCACTGTTTCCTTTAATGTCATCTGTTTGGTTTATGAGGAATGACTCAAGGAAGTTTTTCTCTAATTTAAAACAAACAGTCTCCTTACACACTGATTTGTCTGTCCTGGGGAGCCTGCACACATCAGGTGTTATAAGAGTGGAAAAGATTTTCAGAGTCAAGCAGAAGAAAAAGAAGGAAATGTCTTCTAGAAAGCCATGACTGTTGATAACTTTTTATTTCTAACCTGTTGGAAAGACCTGAATGAAAATTAGACCCATTATGTGGTGTACCGAGGTAGTAAACTATTAGTTAGTTAGCCCTGGGTTCTTCTCGAATTGGTAGAAAAAGATATATTACGCTAGAGGACAGTTCAAAGCATCTTGGGCAGGAGCCTGCTTTGTGGTCCTATAAAGGGAATGATTTCTCTCTGCTTACAACTGACTGTGCTGCCCAAAATTAGTCTGTGCATGCTCCCCTCGTGTCTCTCTGTTGTGTGTAGGAAACAACAGTTCAATATTGTTTGTACTGAATTGACTTGACTCTTCATCACAAATTTCAGCTGAGGGTAGACTGCATTTCCAAAATGCAACATGAGAGTTTTCCGGCTCTTACTGTCATGTAAACATTTCAAATAAAGGAATAATTTGTAAGAAGACATATAGCTTAGTGTTGAGTGGAGTAGGAACAGCTTTTGCAATAATGATACCAACCAGCTTGAGTTCACACTGGCTCAGTCATGCTGCTAAATGCTGCCTTCCATGTCGTGTTTGTTGGCTACATGAAGGGGGTTGAATATATCTGGTAAAGATTTTTAGGCACTGATGTTTAGTTGATGCTCCATCAGATACATACTGTACCTAATCCCTCTAAAATTTAAAAAACGAGACACCATGCTCCAGGAGATACAGAAAAAAAAATTAAATGGGTTAGGAATATTATAAATAGTTATTGACAAACCTCAGGCATTTTCAGAACCACTGACAACCTGACCGCACTGTAATAAACTCCCATGGGATCTAGATAAAAGTTTATCAGGGTGCCTGCTAAAATAAGAGGTCTTTGCAACCTGGGAATACAGAGGACACATCAGTTTGAAATGAACATTTGTACATAATATTCTTAAGGACATGACCTCATGTGGACTAATGTTTAAAGCATATTTTAAAACTAAAATTGTAGACTAATTGACAACAAATAAGTGCACACTTTCATGCTGAATGCAGTATGGTGTATTGAAAGAATCATGGAAATCTGAGGCAAGCTTTTTTATGGACTGGACAGGTCAGGGAGAGGACAAGGTTCCTGATGTTAGGAGTGTTATAAGTGAGGTGGGTGGATAGGAATTTCTATAGTGCTGTTACAGTGTACTTCTGCACATGTGTGCAGTGCAGATATATATAGATGTATATACGTATGGGCAAAATATAACTTACATGCTCTTCTAAAGTCTTGTATCAGTGATAAGATCAAACTCACATAGCAACATATCACTCCTGCATTGCTAGAAGTGTCACAGACATGCTGGGAATGGACAGAGGCATGCATTGACACACAAACACACACACACACACACACACACAAATGTTTCTACATTTTTTTAAGCCTGTTGTAACTAATCACTAATAAATATACGTAGTAAAATTTATCAGTGGTTCTCCAGCGATACTTGTAAGATGATACCATATCTGAAGTCAACACAAAAGATATTTCCCAAGGTGGAGTCACTGTCTGACTCTCTTAATGTTAAAAATACTTGGTCATTGTATCAGGTCTGTGGTATTAGGATACCATAAGTTACCTGCTTCACAACTTGCAGATGTGAGCCTTCTGCACTTCAGTGTTATGTATTATAATCAATAAGATTACTACTTCTTTTGGTCTTAGAGGCAGCTAAAAATACATGAAAGAAAATAGTGAAATCCAAGTTGTTTACATTCTGCAGCATTAGAGTTTTCATATGTTATTTTAAATGCAAAATTCAATTCTAATGATGATTTTAAAAAAGCAATTTGTAAATGTTTCACAGAATAATGGAAAATAAACCTGAGAAGAAGTATAAAGAAGCAGAATCAAGTTTATCTATATGGTTTTTGACAGATATTTGTCTAATATCCCAATGGAAACCTCCAACTGGAGATCCCATAATCATTTTAGGCAATCTATTTTAAGACTTAACTATTCCTACAATTAGAAAGTTTTCAATGTTGTCTAAATCTCACTTGCTGAAATGTATCGTACTACTGCCAAAGTGAATAAGTAAAGCAGATTATCCCCCTCCTCTTTGCAAAAGTCTATCATTCTCCCTTAAGACTATAAAATACTGTTTTGGTTTTTTAAAAAAAATTCTAGGCACCTGATGTGCATGTTCCTGTTGAATATGTTTGCTACAAAAACTGCAGTGCCTTTGGTTTAGTCATGTTATCCTAAATGTTGTGTTCCCTGTATATTTCCTGTGTTGTTGCTTTTCCCACTCTCCGTGCAGACCGATCCACAGCCAGTTCCTGCAGTGATTTTGCTCACAGTTCCGTTCTAAACTGCCATAATACCGTATTCCCAAGGCATCAATAAATCTGATGTATTTTGACTATTTATCTTGCAGGCAATAAATATCTGTTTACAAAGTGCGTTTCGTGAATTCACTCAAATTACATTTGGGCTGCTGCAATCTTGGAAAAAAAAAGAGGCGCTAAAGATTTGATGCGGGAGAACATTGCATTTAACTTCAGGGGAGAACTAAACTTGTGATTCTGTCATCAGAGGTGAAACAACAAAGCCCTATTTCTCGCTAACGTTAAACCATTTATTCTTATTTACCTGTCATTTTTATTACAGGCATTCAGTCTGATGCTCATGACAAAAAAGTTCAGACATGCTTCAAAATGAATTCGTTGCATACCTAGTGTAGAAAAAATTATACTTTATGGATGGTAGCTGGAGGTGACTTGTGGTTTACCACTGATTATAAATTATTTAAAAGGAAATATATATAATTGATATTCAGAGCTGATAGCATCAATATTTATTGGAACATACTCTCATCTGTTTTATTTGTGGCTATAAGCATGTAGGTTAACCCAGGCATTTGGTGCTTTGTGTCCTAATGGGCCCAACAGCTATTTGTTTACACTTGATCTCTCAGAAGGCTATTTATGCAAATATTTTTAGAAACAGTATTAAGTTATAATTGGGAGTATACTTTTTTATACTTTTGGAAGTGACAGGATGAAAAGTAAATCCTTAATGTCTAATAACATAGTATTTCCTCTAAGGAAAAGGGTAGTTCCTTAAACAGTTAATGTAAATAGGACTTACTCAAGTGAATGATGCATGTATATAAGAAGCCAAATTTCTGAACCTATATGAAGTCTCAGCATAAATTCATCCCTCGCTTGCATTCATGTACAGTAGCAGAGAACATTGGTATTCACAGGTATTCCTAAGCCTAACCTGCTTTGATTCTTTTGAATCTACACCCTAAGATTCTTTTGGCAGATACCACACTTTGCTTTTTTACTGTCTGCCAATCCTCAACTGAGCAAGTACAGCAACTTGCTGTGGTGTACCTTGCCAAAGCTGTGAAAAGGAAAGTCAATATTTGCAATGTGGGCTTGAGCTATGGCCTGTGTTCATGCTCTGGGGGGCCACTGCAGAATGTTTCATCTTCCTGTTTTCCCTGTTTTTTCTGTGGTCATGAGAAGAGATTGTTTTGCTTTGTTTTTGCACTGTACAAGTTGCATTATTGACAAATGTTAGATGTCTAATTTCCCTTAGACTTCATGGCAATAAGTGAATAAAAGGAAGTAATTTTACTGCATATCAACAAAATGAGTGTCCGGTGGTCTTTTGAACTGCGTGTTCCCACACAGCTCTGCCAACCATCAGAGCTATGATCTTCAGTTAAGATCAAAGAGGGAAGATGTTCTTTAGCCTCAGTTCGTGTCTCTGTTATCTCAAATAAGAGAAGAGTTGATATTTTCAGCCCGCAAAGTTTTTATATTTAGAAGTTTAAGGGAATGATATGTGATCAAAGAATGCATAGTGTTGAAGTTATGGAAATTTGTGTTTTATATATAAATCAGCATTCCTTCTGTTTAAATGTGAAGCCTGTCCTTCAAGCAGAAACTAAAGCAAAACTCTGAGAAGGTGCTGAGTAGTTTACGTGGGGTGGTGCATGGTCCACCTCATGGACTTCTCTTCTGAGGCTTTGGGAATGGCTGTGTAGGCAGCACATGGTATCTGAATTAGGTAAACACTTCCTTCTCTGCTGGATGTTTCAGGTCCAGGTTGCCACCTGTATGCAAGCAAGATAAGACTAAGTGGTTCTGGAGGGTTTGGTCTGGTGCTCTTAGGGTTGCCCAGGCTGGATTCTGCCCAGGCAGAAGAGTTTTCTGCTCTAATGATTAAGACTGGCAAGTCTGTCATGGAGTAAATATATAGTATTCTGTTCTTTGCCTTGCACAATCCCGTCTTTTAGATTAGATGTTTTCCTGAAAATAATGGCTGAAAAGGTGGACTGCAGAGTAGTGGAAGATGAAAGCTCAAGTGCAGAGGAGTGCAGTTGAATGGGGAGCAACCTTTCCCTTCTGTTTTTGGCTCATATATGGGATTCTCTCTGAGCAGATTTCCTGTCAGATTCTCAAGAAGAGCTGCTGAGGATGGACCTCATCCAAAACACTCTGCAGTAACTTACAGGTTTATCAGTGATTTCACTGGAAGTTCAATCATGCCTTACAGTCTGTTATCCATTTGCCATGCCAGAGTGGTTGGTGTCAACTGAACATGTCTCTACTCTCTGGATGCACGTGGAAAACGCCAGATCCTCCCCAGCCAGTTTGCTACCTTAGTGGGCGAGGCTGACACGGATCAAAGGACGTGGAATGACACGCCTCAGGTTACAAAGCAGAATGGTAGGGTTGAGAAAAGACACTGCTTAACAAATAACATCCTTATGATTCCTCGTTTCTGCCAGAATACATGCATGACATTTGATCTGCAACCTGGTTGATATATGTATCTAGCTAATGTCCTAACAAAGCAAGTGAAACATTCAGTGTGTAGTGACCCTCTCGCTTACAGTGCTGGTTTTAAGTACTTTGGGTTTTGGCACTCCAGTGTGGCGCACTTATAAATCATCTGGCTTTTATAACATGATTATCGGGGTCACTGGAAGTGATTTTAATAAGCCACTGAGTGTCACTACTCACTATGGAATGTTTTGAGAATGTATGTGAAAAACAGGAATCTGAACTAATAATTTTGGAACAAATTCCTTGTAACCTCTAAATCCACTTAAGTGCTCAAATGAAATAAGCAACTGCTAGGTTGGTTGCTGCAGTTCTGGCACTGACCTTGGGAAGTTTAGCATTCAACTACATCTAAACTGTAATAAATTATCCTGTTCTGTGTTTTCCAAGTTCCAGCACAGTAATAGGATCCCATTATTTCAGAAGTTCTAATGCAATAGCAATAAAAAGTAATCAATAGCATAAGGGTATCTGCTAGCTAAATAAAATATAGAACATCTGTGAAAATCCAGGTAACTTTTTGACAATATATAGTTTCAAAAATTGATTTTAACTGTTAGGGAAAATATCTGCCAAGAAAAAAAAAGGGAGGGAAGAAGTAGTTTACAGAAAATGGACATAATACTGAGAGCTGTTCTGAGCTTTCTAATGAGTTAGGTTCAAAACACACTGATGAGACATGGTATTCCCCAGTCAGGTATTCAGCAGTAACAGGCCACACAACATCCTCTTGGACATATTTTTACCAAAGTAAATGGACTGTTCTTAACACTTGCTTCAAGTGTTTAGAAATGAGATTTTGGCATTCTTTCCTCATCATCAGACCTTCCTACTTTATAAGGTCTAGGTGCCTTCCTGTGAGATGCAGAGGTAAGCAGGTATCACTTGTATCATAGTGTATTGAACCTTGCCCAGATTAACTGATATGTCACTGTCACTGAGAGCTCTGTGATATTTCATGCCCAGATAGGCATGTGCTAACAGCAGTATATGCTATATGTGCTACGTATCATGGAATCTGTGTAAACCTAGCACTCAGTCAATATAGTGTCGATATGGCCCTGCCCAATAGTGTGCTTTTATTTTACTTTTCTTTTTTTCTGGAGCAAGAGAAAGAAGGGTGAAAGTAACACAAAAATTTGAACAGTCTTATGTTATTTGGGTGAAGGAGAAATAAGATAGTGTCTGAGGGTCTCTGTAAGCTGCCTCTGTTTGGGGGCCTTTCACTGAGGGCATATTCAGGAAAAACTGCCTCATAAAACTCTTAGGCAAATCATAGCTATAAATCATAGGCAGCAAAACAATTTCCCCCAAGCCAATGGCAAATCGTTGCTATATCTTGAGTGTAAATTACTAACAATCAGCAACACACCTAGGAAATGGAGCAAGTCTACAGTATATTTACGATTTATCAGAGCTGAATATACTTTTGACAGAATTTAAGATCTCCAGAAAAACATAAAGAAATAGGTTTGTTCCTTAGGTTGTACTTACCTACCTTACCTGGGGACCTTACTGCTGGTGCAGGAGCTGCTCAGTGCTACCTTTTTTATTGCTCATTCCCAAGTCTGAGGCAGTTTGGTTGGGTTTTTTTTTTCTTTCATCAAGGGGCATAATCTGTTAGACAAGATAATTAAATGTGTATGGGCTAAATTCTGTTCTTATTTACAGAGTCTGCAGTAAATCTGAACTCGCTCTAGTGACTACAAGGGAGTCATTCTAGATTTATGTTATTATAGATGGGATCAGAATTTGACTTGTATAAACGAATATTAAAGAGGGAAAAGAACTATTCATGTTCACACTCCTAGCCTCTGGCAAAGGCTAACTTAACTTCCTTAGCCTCCTTCATTGAACAGGGAGAGGTTCAGTCACCACTGATCTTTAGGAAGGATTGAACCTGATTTTAGAGCTTTCAGAGAACCAATCGTAATTATTAATTAATAGTAGTATTAATTATAAATGCTAGATGTGTTACTGCTAAAAGAAGTCTAAAGTAATTCCAGCTTTACCTCTGGTTCTGCATTCACCTTTGGTAAAACTAAGGATCACTTATGTGCTTCAAACATCTTTTCTCCTTCTTAAATTATACTTTCCTTTCCTATTAATATTCTTGTGAGAGGCACATTGACAACCAGGTGATGTGGGTACATCTTATTGTGCAAGAAGTCTGTATTTTTTGACAAATTAGCTAAGTGTGCTGTTCAAGGTTTCATGCTACTCTGCTGCCTTGGTATCTCCAAAAGAGTCCTGACTTTTAAATATGAAGCTTCCACTGGGATTGGCCAGTGATTGGATATACAACATGGCAGAATGCTGACTTATTTTATACTTAAGGTTACGTCTTCCCCATTTTTGTTTTCTTTCCTCTAGTATGATGAAGGGTAAGAAAATGAGTTTAACATGCAGTTTTGGTAAACATTTTTCTGAAAAGTAATCCCTTTTTTTTTTTAGACTGTGGTAAATCAGTCTCCACAACTGCTGAACCATAACCAGCAAATGATTCATTCTGAGAACTGGGGATTGTGGTTGAAGCCTTTTTTTCCCACATCCTGTGATTACAGGAATATAAATCAAAATCACGTTTTTCCCCCCCACTCCCAGTAAACAAAACCTAGATCTTAGAAAGAAAGGAAGCCAGATTTATTTCAGTTAACACTAGGTTTTGGAGAAAGATGAGTGTTTTTATAGAACTCAGATCTATGTGGCTTCATTATTTTTGAAGAAATTTATTTCCCCCCCCTCACAGAGAAGGGATCCTGCAGTAGATACAGTCGGTGCTGTATTTAAGCATCAATTGTTACGCGTAGTGACTCCAAAGTTGAACATTCCACCCCTTCTCAATTTGTACATATAAAATAAGGAAGTGAGTATGTAGCACTGAATACTTTTGTTTTACTGTTTCCCCTTTTTTTCTTCCTCAGAAGACTTCAGTATGTCTCTGTTGTGATAGTATGTGAACATTTAAATTAGGTGCCTTCCACATAGCATCATATTCTAAACAGTGACTTGGTAGCTGATTTGTTCAGAGGAAGACCTGAGATGGTACACCAGGATAAAGGAGGTTCAGGTGTCTGGTCCTGGCATTGTTTCAGGTAGGGAGGGATGAGGACTTACCTTTGTAAGCGGTGCTTCCTCACTTGGGTTTTCATCCTGTGACCTCCCCACTGTGTGACTTAACGTAACCATGATCCTTTTCTAGCACCTTCCCACCTCTGAACTTCCTTTCTCAACTATGGATTTTTACCATTTTACTGTAGTTGTAGACTTGCACCACTTAACTGTGAGTAGCCTAAAAATGAAATTATTTTTCTGAACTTGTGCAGACTCCATTTGATCTTGAATAAAATGGACTTGTGTCAGTAGAATACCAGATTAACTTTTTTTTTTTTTAATGAAGAACAAGCATGATTTCTGTCTTGGTTTTACTCTTTTAAAATAGTTTGATTAGTGCATTTATAATAGGGAAGTTTCTGAACATGACACAAGCCAAACCATACATAAAAACTGTAAATTTACAGAATAACTTCTTTTTTCAGAAAACAAATCCTAGGTAATTGCAAGTGATCATTAAATTTTTCGCTTTTCTTCTTAGTATGATCTCTTCAGTTCATTCTTATATCAGAAGGGCAGTTACCTTATGTACATGTCCAAGGTTGCTTAAAAAGCTCTTCAGTTGCCTCTGGGACTGTTTTTTGGGTTTCCAAAACAATCTGAGACATGATAAACTGTTGAAGAAAATTTCAAAATTAAGTGTATCAGTGTGTGGAGGAAAATGTCCCTACCACATTGAAGGTGTCGTTGCTTACAATCAAACAGGTACTCTTTCATGTTTTTCCAATAAGATCAAGAAAGTAATCACCTTTTTAAATTAAACCAGTAACAGGAAGACTGGCACTTTGTTGAAAGATGTTAAGTGATTTAGAAAATAAACTCACCTTTCCAAAAACCCTTATTAGGGTTCAGATTCCAATGTTTATTCTACTTGTCATTATCTGTTCATGTATTTCCTTACAGAGGCTGAACAATAAGCCCCTGATGTCACGTAAGGCAGGAATGTAGCCAGTAGTCATTCTGTAGCTTTTATGTATTGTGTGAACGTTGGAGAAGGTTTCATTTATTTTTCAAATCACCTAATCATTTCCTAGGCAAATAATAGGCAAGTGGTTGTATATTTTATATGAACAGATAAACTGAGTAATTGGAAGGGGGAAAAATCATCTGTCAGGTCCAATGTACTTCTAAAATGTAACTTTTAATTCTTATATTTACTTGATTCTTCACTCTTTTTGGTAGCAATGTGATTTTTGGGTAACTGAAAGTGAAGGATCATTTTCAGTTTATCAGTGCACACTAGAAGATACTAGATATATTTAATTCTGAATTTGAGTCAATCTGATGCTATACTCAGGTACCCTTGTGTTTGTTCTTTATTCATCTTGCTTTCAGTTTGATACACAACTTTTTTGGTGTTTCACACGTGTGTTGCCAGAGTAGGAGGTATTTCTATTAAAGCTCCTTTTATGTAAAGTGCAACTAATGTAGTTTTCTTCAGATCAAAACTTGGAGTCTTCTAAGTGGGATTCTCTGTCATCTCAGAGACCATGAAATCAATGCATCTTTGTGTGTCAGTCTTTTAAGATTTTAAGTCTTGGATATTTCTCATGCTTGATGTTGATTGAAATTCCATTCACATAAATGTGGAACACCAGCAAGTCTAAATAGTAATGTATTAAATATTTGCATGACAGATTATATTTGGAGATGCCAGAATGTGTTTCAAAAAATTAAATACTAGAATCATCCAGAACTCTTCAGAAGTCCAGTTAGTTGAAAAACCCATTACACAGCTGTCTCAGTGGTACTATACGTGTTTCTTCATCGCTATCTTTGGTGCATCAACATTTAATTTCTTCCCTTACCCCTCCTTCTCTCAGGTAGAAAGGCTGCTCTCCTTGAAGACGGCAGGTCCTTGGGGAGAGACAAAAGTTGCCTGTTGTGTGACTCAAGAGGCTCTCTCAACAAAATGGAATTTTGGAAGGTGCTTTCACAATGCAAACTGCTCATTTGTGAAAAGTCAGACAATAGTTACAATATCAAAATTGCTACACAGTCTCCAAGAAATCCCTCAGTATCTAAATCCTGTATATCTCTTGCTGAGATGAGAGGCTAGACAACTTCTTTCAGGTGCAAGAACTGGGGCAACAAGTGTTACTCTCAAAGGCGAGATCATTTGGGGAAGTTGTTGGGAAGGACACACACTGATCTCTAACAAACGTTTTACTATCAGAAAGTCTTATGTATTCCCTTGGGTGATCAGAGCCAACAGAAGGAATATTATGCTGAGTCGAATGATTCGTGTTATCCATCAACTCTAATATATTTGCTTCAAGGCTATGTAGTTAGCAGAACCATTTCTATGGACCTTACAAGCATTTTTCTGCTTTCTTTTATATCAGGTGCTGGTAATCAAGGATGAAAGGTGATGATTCCAGATGACAGTTTGAATTACCAGCTCTTGGAAGGGAATCAAATACAAGGGCACCTCCCCCACTTGTCCTGCCCGCTCCCTAACCCCTGCATCCCCATTTTAATTAGCTCAGATGTTTTTCCTTGGCTTTTTTGGTTGGCTCGCATTTTTTTTGGCTGGTGGTTTATGGGTNTACAATATCAAAATTGCTACACAGTCTCCAAGAAATCCCTCAGTATCTAAATCCTGTATATCTCTTGCTGAGATGAGAGGCTAGACAACTTCTTTCAGGTGCAAGAACTGGGGCAACAAGTGTTACTCTCAAAGGCGAGATCATTTGGGGAAGTTGTTGGGAAGGACACACACTGATCTCTAACAAACGTTTTACTATCAGAAAGTCTTATGTGTTCCCTTGGGTGATCAGAGCCAACAGAAGGAATATTATGCTGAGTCGAATGATTCGTGTTATCCATCAACTCTAATATATTTGCTTCAAGGCTATGTAGTTAGCAGAACCATTTCTATGGACCTTACAAGCATTTTTCTGCTTTCTTTTATATCAGGTGCTGGTAATCAAGGATGAAAGGTGATGATTCCAGATGACAGTTTGAATTACCAGCTCTTGGAAGGGAATCAAATACAAGGCACCTCCCCCACTTGTCCTGCCCGCTCCCTAACCCCTGCATCCCCATTTTAATTAGCTCAGATGTTTTTCCTTGGCTTTTTTGGTTGGCTCGCATTTTTTTTGGCTGGTGGTTTATGGGTTAGTGTAGGTTNTTTCCTTGGCTTTTTTGGCTGGCTTGCATTTTTTTTGGCTGGTGGTTTATGGGTTAGTGTTGGTTTTAGTTTTTGGTTGGTTTTTTTTTTGGTGAGTGTTTTTTGGAGTTGCCAGTGGGGTTAATTCCTTGGCTGTTGTGTCAAATGCTAGCTTCTAGTACAGATATTTGTGTATATATGAACAACTGTTTTTTAATAACCTGCCAAGAAGCTATAATCTTCCATTGCAATCCCTCGGGATTTAATTAGAATGGTTTTCCACAGCCTGACATGTTTATGGGGCATAGGTAAAGAGACAGTTCATAAAGCTGTCAATTTTCTGAGAAATTAAAGAAAAATTGGGCTGCTTAGTGCCTTGGCAATTCCATGCTGCTGATAGTAGCATTGCAAACAATGAAATCAAAGGCAATGTAACAAGATACTGATGCATTAGAGATGGGAAGGGTTTAAAATTATATACAAAGGCATTTGTCAATTTGAATTTGAATGCATAAGAGGAGAAATATGGAAAACAAAATATGAACTCCAGTAGCTGCACATTGAACTGCTCAGGTTTAAGCAGCGCAAAGCTGAACAATACTTTCTTCATTGCTTTAAGAGTAGCTGCAACTTTCCTAGGGCAACTGGAAGGGATGAAAACTGTGAAAGGAAGTAAGTCTGGACTATGAAAACACTGGCTACAGATTTGTCTTCCTTGCTGACTGGAATCTCAGGATGCTTGATCATACAACGAAAGGGTATGAGCAACTCTTAGAGGTACAAGTTCACAGTATTTTCTCATAGCTGATGGAGTCCAGATGTCTTTGACAATCTGTTACACACGTGCAGAAAATAACCCAAATGATAAATTTTGCTCTTTTCTTTTTAGTAACTTTTCAGTCAAGCTCTTTGGGTGTGTCTGACTCTTGCTACCCTCTTTAATGTAAAACAGCAGCTCTTTCCTCTTCTTCCTGGCTCTCATGCATGATAGTTTGTTAAAAAGGAATTAGAGTTGCCATCTCTGCCCACCCTGCAAATCCCCTGTGACTTCACAATAGAGTTAAATTGGTATTAAGAGAAGTGAGCAATGAGTTTGGAACATGGTTTCAGTAGCAGGGTGAAGTGTTGTTGAGGAAGCTCTGTAGTTGGGTTTGCATTTGAACAGATTTTAATTGGGGTGTTTCATGCCTGTATTTAGTATCAAGCATGAACTTCTATAACACACTTTAAAGTTACTGAATATAAGATTAGATACCTGTATCATCTTTGTCATTCAATTGGAATAGCTTTTGCCCAATTCTGGAAAATACATTTTAGGAATAAATATGGACAGGCTGTGGAGTGTTCACGAGAAGGCTAACAGATAACACAAAAAAAAAGTTCATGATGTACAGCTTACCAAGGAAAAACCTTTAAAAAATGGTGTTTCTTTTGTTTTACAGAAAAAAAGAATGTGCAGAGACAAAAAGCAGTTTTCTGATGTATCAAGGACACATCTCCAGGTCCAGCAAAGTCATGAGAGGAAGCAGGTTGTTTATTTATCAACAAAAATGACTGACATAAAGAGGGACTTTCTAGCTGTAACTAAATTAATCCCTGGAATGGCAGATTACGGAGTCTTTCCCAGTGGAGACTTTCAAGATGGTTGGACAAATTCTTGCTTGTATATTCTACCTGCTGTAGTGCAAAACAGTGAACTGTTCTAGTTCTGATGTTTTGCATTGTACTTTCTGAGAAATGGAGAAGTAAGAGGGCATGTCTCAAACCAATAAATTGTCATAGCTTCAGTTAATCAAGGGAAAACCACATCAGGGTCACTGCACAGCAGTCACTGTGCTCTGCTACCGCAGTTGCAAACCCAGGTGTTACAAAAGAGGTGTTTAGAAACTGGTAAGGGAGTTAAGTACGTTTGCTTTATCCAGATCTTGGACTACATGTTAAGCTGCTCAGGTATAAAGAGTTCAGGTATATACCATTCAGAGATGAACGGTAGTTTTGTTCCGGGCATATTTCTCCTCAAAGTAAACAGCAGAGTGTGACATTTCAGACTGGTGGTGTCTTGACCTATGAACAAGTTTCCTGTTACCTTATGTTCTCTCTCTGTCTCTGTTTGTCCACATACTCACCTCTTACACACTGGCAAGGTAGTTGAATGTCTTTCATGCCTGGTGTTTGTTCACGCGATGCAATGCAGGGTGTAATGCAACGAGACTCTGCACCAGAGTCCCTAGGGACCATTTCATAGCAATCACAATCAATGCTGGCAGCATTTGCTGTGATTTCATTTGTTTAATTTCACTATGCAATTTCTTAATCCATGTTATTTCCTTTTCATTTTGTCTTATTCTGTGTCTATATTGTTTCCTCTTTTGCTCTCATTTATTTATCTTCATTAATATTCCTATTCATTTTTTTTAAATTTTCCTGCCCAAGTCTCCTCTCTGTCCAGCTTTTTAAGTTATAGTCATTACTCCTATAAAATATATTGTAGGTGCTGTCAGATACAGAGTTTGTGTGATGTGCCTCTTATAACCATAAAACACCTTAGGGAGAATACTTTCTCAGCCCAAAACATCATATTTTTCCTTCTTGCAAGATTATTTAACTTCCTGTCTTTTTCTCATTTCTTTTTAGGTTCCTACCACACTTACTAGGTTGGTGGGTTTTTTTCAAGAAACTATAAAATAAAAGTCACCAAGCCATTGGATCTAGGGTTTTTCTTTATATATTTCTACACGTACATGATAAAAAAGGGAAAATAAAAGTTTATGAGCAGAGAGACTGAAAAAGAAAGGAGTGGAAGTCAAGGAGAGTCTGTGCTATAGGTCAGCAAAGAACACAGAGATTGAGTGCAGATCAAAGAAAGTTAAAAATTATTTGACAGCATTTGATTTAGAACAGCCATGCTGAGAAGTCTCCTGTAATAATTTATCCTACCTTTCACTCGTAGATTGCTGAGCTGTCTTGAAAGAATTCAGAGACTGTGGAATGCAGCCACTCTTTTCATTTATGATTCGAGAAGATGGGATGCAATGTAATGTGTCAATGTGAGATCAAGATGTCACCTTCTATCAGGACGGCTCTCGATGATTTTCTACGAAAGGCTGTGAACTGAATATTCATGGAAAAGAAGCAGTTTCTCCTGTGCTTTATGAGGCAGATTGAAGAAAGCTCAGAATAAAACATAACTGTGTAGAATTGTGCCTCCTCCTGCAATTATTTCATTTTGTAGAAGCTCTCTTACATTATGAGTGCCTTTGCTGTGTTGGGGAGGTACAATAAAAATGGAGTGCAATAGGCTGTGCTTGGGTGATTCAGAGCTGGTATATTCTGTGTCTTAGAGATTTGCTTCTCATCTCAAATGTATGTTAGAACACTGATGTTCCATTGAATGTAATCATGTTCTTACTGAATTGGGCCCCACAATTCATTGCAGAGGCAAAGAATATGAATCATAAATGAATGCATAGAGGAAGACAAGCTAAAATGGCACTCATCAGGATTGAACTACAAAAATGGCTTAGGAAAATTTTACTGGGGTCCTAAAAAATTCTTATGAGCTCTTCTGCTATTAGTTATGCAAGGCTGCCTTGACATCTGCTGGTGCTACACATGCTGAATTCACGTGTCAGTCCATATCCTCCAAAACCATGAGATTGGCTCAAAAATGAGAAAAGTTCATGCAGTGTTCTGAGACTTGGGGCTTTTAGAATTACACTAAATGAACATATCTATGAGGTGCAAAGCAATATAAAGGTGTGTCATCAAAAAGAGTAGAGTAGAATGCTCGACTGTGCCGGAATTGTTGATACTCTCACCGTGCTTGGTGGTGGCCATCTGCCAAAAAACAACTATAGAGGGAGTGCACTAGGGAGTGTATTGTGCTTACAGTTAATGCCTAAGAATAATAATAAATGCTCTGAAGTGTTCTGTGACAACTCCATTTTGATTTAGACACCAGTCGAATTAGTGCTGCTGCTTTCACTGATGGACATGGTCTGATTGGCAATGGAACATAATTCAGATATGGAAGGTTTCTGCTGCTTATGACAGCAAATCATATCAAATATGTCACAGCAGACTTTTAACATTTTTCATCATCTTATTTCTAAAAAATATTCCTTTATAAGGAAAATGACCTGTAGGAATTAAATTCATGAGCACAAATTGGATGCCAATAATATGTTTTAAGGGTCATAATTTAGTTTTTAGCTAGAACTCACAGATGCTTCATCTATGAAATACATGCATTTAAAAAAAACAAATAAATAGAATTAACCTGAGTACTCATGCCTGACCAACAGATTTCTTTCGGAAGAAGGAAGTCTCAGTTAGAAATTTTCAGAAAAGGATAATTGACATCAATTTCTAGTCTTACATTTTTTTCAGTGTAGATGGTGTTTATCATCTCTTCTAGAAGATAAGTAAAGTTATGAAAGCAACCTTTGAGCACAGTTTTTTTGTCAGAACTGTGTGCTGGGTACTTTTTTCCTACTATGTTGTGTAAGGAGAAGAAATTACAGTTAGAACCATGTTAACATGTGTTTTTCTGGAATTTTCCTGCTACTTCCTGGCTAGATGACGATGGCTAGTTTAATTTGCTACTGCAACAAGAAATCTGAAATTATTGGCTGCCTAACCAGTCATGGTGGTTTTCACTAAGGCCAGCTGACAAAGACCTTTATCAGGGCAACCAGCAATAAGTGTCTAAACTATACGGTCTTAATCATTCTTTGGAGGGAGTGGCAATCTTGAATGATGTCAGACCATGAAAACTGAGATTCCTGTCAAAAAAATGAAGAAACTGAAACTTATTTTTTTAATCTAAAGCAACAGATTTCAATGGGACTTATCAAAGTATGCTAGTTTAAGCAGAAATGCAAGCTTTTCTATAGGCTTGCATAAGCCTGCCTGACCAATCTTCACTTTTGTTTCTTTAAGACTACTTTGATTAAAATGTTTGTATTAATTCAGCATCCCACTGAATTTTTTTTCCTAGCCTTGTGGAAAAGTCTTTTGTGGCTTTTAATATTAGATGTTCCTACTATTTTCATTTGAAATCAGAGTATATGTAAAGGGTTATGAGAGTAAATGCTGTACCACTACAGCACTAGATCAAAGGATTCACCAGTTACAATGCAGATTTTACCACCCTTGCTTTAAATGTGACTTCAAATGCAATATCCATCACTAATGTTTGTGGCTTTCTGATTTCTAAATTGTGATCTTGAAAGATCCAGTTAACATCTACTTACTAATTGTTTGCATAGAAGTTTGTAACACAGAAACAAGGCCTTACTTTAGCCTGTTAATGCAGAGTTCATTTCAGTTCACTGACCTCTGGAGACCTGGTGCGAGATGATGTTCCTTTGACCACCTTTAGTTGTACAGTTAGTAATGTAGATGCATCTTCCCAATTTTCAGAGATGTGTTTGAGTAGCACTTTAGGGAAGTTGTCCAAGTTCCTTATTGATATGTGTAAATCAGACTTGTGATTAAGTATTGTGAGATGGGTTCCAGCCACGCAATAAAGACGTTTCCCTGTATTTAGTACAGTCTTCCAAATACTTCATTTTTATGTGTGACTTATGATCCCTGGTTTATGTATTTTTTTCTCACAGACTCTATTTCACAGGCAGTTAGTGAAGTGGGAATTCTAGTTTCCCAGATAACCAGAAACCTTAGAATCATGGAATCACAGAATGGTATAGTTTGGAAGGGATCTTAAAGAGCTTCTAGTTACAACCCTCCTACCATGACCTTCCGCTAGACCAGGTTGTTCAGAGCCCTGTACAGCTTGGCCTTGAAGGGCCCTGAGATATTATTAGGATATGTCTGTATTTGTGACATATGTCTTTATATCTGTGTTTAGATGTCTGTGTCTAAAGTCAGAATGAAGTTATCCTCTTGAATTATGCATACAGTGAACTACCTATTATTTTTATTACTCGTCCTAGAATTGTTGCAAATACAAGTGGCTCTCCATGTTATGTGCATTACCTGAGTTGAGAGCTGCTGTGCTTTTCAGAGATGGAAGGATTTTAATTTACTGGGGGTATTATTTATTATTGTTGGTTTCATTTTTCAAAGCCATGACTACCTTGACTTTCCTAGTCAGTGTTTCTCTAAGGTGGCCTTCTCCAAAAACCTGGTGATGATCTAACTAAAGTGGTCTGCAAGTGTGTTTTCTTGTGTCAGACTACTTGCAAAGTCCAGAACACATGAAATTCAGAAGTCTGCTGTAGTGACAGTCACTGTGATGTGCTGCCTTGCACAGAACATTGGCCTGTTGGTCTGTTCCCATAAATCCCAGTAAGAACGAGGAATTGAAGGAGAAGTCATAGTCACAGTTATCTGTGTACTCTGAGTGAGCCATAGGAAGCCGGCCCTGGCAGTCACCCTGCCCTTCCTTTGCCATCTCTTTAAACTGGGGGCTTATACTATGACTTTACACAGTATAGATGCTCACCTTTGCTGTGCACCTTCTAATTACATCATTGATTGAATAATTTTAGTAATGAATGCTTTCTAATAATGTAATTGCTTGAAACCACCTACAAATCACCTTAACATTGTAGGTCATGTTTTGGCTTGCATTCATTGTGGAGCCTCTAGAATCTCAGGTTCTAACCCTGTGCATACTCCTAAAGTTTTTTGATAGTTTTAGATCAATATATCTGGCAGTCTCAGATGGAAAATACAGGCATTTTCTGTGTCTTTATTTTTACTCAGGGTCACCTGCACAATAACTTGCTGTCACATTCAGCACTTAAGAAAAACTTGGCATCTAAGAAAGCCCAGAAATGAGAGAATTGCTGTTTTCCTAAAAAGTGGATCATATTTCCTGTCTCCTGTGCAGAAGGCTGTATGGGTAGTGCTCAGTGTAGAGCAGTAACCCAGGACTCAGAAATTGAGATAATGGTGTGATTTTTAAATGTTCTGTTCTGCTGCATGCAGCAGGGAAGTGTGTCATTTCATCTGTTGTACATGCATATAACTACCAGTGGCTCAAATGAGAGATCAGTTTTGTGCTCGACACTTGACTGTGGCTGAAGTGGTGGTGGCATGTCAACAACTACAACAGGTCTTGCGACTCTCAGATGAGGAAAGGATTTTAAGATCTAAAGCTGAAGGTTAGGTGTATTTGTGAAGGGTAATGCAATAAAAGAATATATTTTTTTCAGTGCATCAGAGGAAGGGGCTCTAAACACCCTCTCCCGAGGAATTCAGCTGCATATCGGTGAAGGTAAAGTGGATATAAGAAAAATGCCATGTGTATGGAGAGCATTAGGAAAGGTCATATATTTCAAGAAAGAATATTGTTTACAAGGAGTGTTAATAGGTTTCAAGGGGAATGTTAATTTTTTTTCCTGGCTGAAATAGCTACTGTAAGTTTTTAATGGTTAATCATTCATTCTTGAATTTTTATATTAAGCATTTCATATTACTTTATTGACTTAACTTTTATGCTCTTCTTCATTTTGACAGTAAAGAATGACCAGGCAATACTCTTTGAAAATTGGAGACCATTTGCAGCTGCTCTCTGCTGAGGAAAGTGAATAATAGGGTGCCCTCAAGGAATTTCAAAGGTATCACTCAACAGAAACTTTTGTGTCTGAAGAAAACTAGATCATTTTATCATGGTAGGCATACTGATATGTTTGCTTTAATAAAATGCCATATTTCTGCCTTTAATCTCTTGTCAACCAGCTATTAAAACCCCAAAGTGTATGCGTGCAGCACATGTAAACACTTGTGGTTTCAAGTTTGTCACACAACATGCAAACAAAGCATGTAATTTCTGTTTAGTGAACAATCTGTAATAAACTTACTGAGTAATGGCAATAAGGTTCTTTTTCTCACCCCTCCCTCAAGCCAACAAATCAATTTCATTTAATTCAATAATCCATGCCATTTTTTAAAAGCATTATCTAAATCCTACAGAGTTCTCTGAAGTGGCCAGATGAGGAAATAATGACAACTGTTTTCCATGTAAATAGTGATGAGCACCTGAAATAATAGCAGTGTTAGAAGATGATTACTTATGAGAATTGACATTATGCGCCTCAAGCCCCCAGAATTTTGCACCTGCACTGAACAGTTCCCCTTGTCTTTCAGCATGGCAATTCTATGCTGTTAACTCACTCATCATTTCTTGCCTGTTAAGGCAAGACTTGAATCTGTGCCCACGGTAGTAGAAACTTGCTTTGAAAGTAAAAGATGTTGCTTGTGACCCAGGTCTTGTGGTCCTTTCATCATATTAATTCAGAAATTCCTCAATCTTTGGGATAAGGATACCTTAAAGAGTTTTGGAATTGTTTAAAATAATAATAGAAGACTAAAAGAAAATATTTTCTGAACAATAGCCAGTAAATATTTTCTTAATAACAGTTACGCTGTTTATAGAATAGATAATAAAATAATTGCATTAACAGATATCCACATTCTTTCTTGTAAATCCCCATGTGCTCAGGTATTTTAGAAGATGGTATACATGAAAGAAGCCTGTTTGTTCATAAAACACTGATCCAAAAGTGCAATGATGAAGATGAAAAACTATACATTTAAGATTGTCAGCAGTCAGATATCACATCAGTGAACCACAAATATTGGAAGTGTATTTTGGGTGTTAAGAGGGAAGAATAAAGCTTCACACACTGCAGCTGCACATGCTTGTGTCTGTGGGACAGACCCAAGCACTTGTACGTGAAGAAATTGGGACTGAAGATTTCATTTCCCTTGTGCCCAGAGAAAAGGGAGCCATGGCTACTCTAAGCCAGTAGCTACGCTCTCAGTTGCTTCCTTGTACCCATTCTTTTCCCCATTACATTGACACCGATGAAGTTCGTGGTAGAAGTAAAGAAACACTTTCAAAAGTTACTATTTTGTTATTATATTGTTGATATTCTGTAAATTAAACCTGACTTAAGTTTTCATGTAGGCAGGTGGTCAACAGTAAGATACCTTCATACAGCTGTCCAAATTGTTTTCCTTGCCGTGTTACAGTGTTCTAGGTTTTCTTTTATTTTTTACTGGAGTAGCTACTTATACATGTGTGAAACTAAGTACTTTTTTTTCCTTTCAGAGAAAGTTAATATTCCTTTTCTGTGTTGAATTTAAAATGCATGGTGACCTAGGTTTGTTTTGTCCTTTTAAATTCTATTAATCTTCTTTAGCTTTGGCTAGCTTACAAAATTTAGCACATTTTTCCACCTCTCTATTACCTTACTTTCCCCTGTCATGTATTTGTTTAGTTTGTTGGACCCCTGTTCTATTTCTTCCTAAACTGGAAACTGGTAACTAGTTTGTAAATCACAGGAAGATGTTTCTGTAATCTATTATTTGTTTGCATCCTGACTGTTGCCAGAACTTTTTCTTTAGGGGTGATGCTTCTCCAAATATCTTTTTAAAAATTATTATTATTATTTTTAAAAAATAATTTTTGACCCTTCTGACCAACCCTAATGCATTGAAAACTCATAGGTTTACATCATAGAATTTATGATACCTGTTTTATAGATCTTTCTTGGATTTTTGTGTCAGCCTGTTAACTGAGTTATTCTCATATCCAGGATTGCCACTAGCACTTTTTCACTCACATTTCATATAAAAAAATATTGATAAAATGATTAGTATATGTTAACCATTGCCCAATAAGGACTAATAAATTATTGAACAGGTCGATACTGTTCTATATACTGTGTATAATCATAGCTTGTTACCATGTGAGTACATTCAACTGATTTCTTACTTATTGTCTATTATTGTTGCTTATTTTTACTATGCTATCTACTAAGTATTTTTTAACCTTTTGTAAAGTATTAGTATCCTCTGACCACTTTTTTACTAGGAACTTGGACAATTGTGGTACCTTTTCCAACAACTTTTAAGTCACTTAAGAGCCTTTGCTTTGATTTAGAGCTGGGTATATGAACACCTTGAGACCTTCTAATCCTTAAATTGGAATCTCTCTCTCAACTTTTGGTTCAATGTTGGCTGCTTTTGATTTATGATTTAAATTATTCCTTTTATTTTTCCCCCCAGTGTGTCCTGTTGTGACAAAATCTTTGACAACATTTCCATATCGGTAAATTGTGGATCACCCACTCTCCTGTGATGTGTCTGCAAGGGACGTGGCTCTCATAGTCTAGTAGATCTTTTTAGTCCCCGATTCCTGGGGTCTCCAACATTAAATGTTTTGGACTGAGTCTGCAGGCCTTGTGTGGGCAGAGGTCTGATGGGAATTTTGCCCAGACTGTGTCTGTAAGGCTTGCAGTGTTCTTCAGCTCCAATATGAAGTTATAGGATACTTTTGTTCACGCTCACTCACATTAAATATGATTCAATATGTAGTTCTTGAGTCTCTTTCACTGATATGCAATGGGTGTGGATAGATGGGGTTACTGCTGAACACTGAAATGTGAAAAAAGAAAGCTGTTGTATACAATTATGAATTAATCAGGAAATTATTATTCTTTTATAATACAGCTGTATTCTGTTACAACCACTAAGTTTATCTATTGAATTTATTGCTGAAATTTTGCTTTGTGTAGTCTGGATTTTAATACTTACAAAATATGATTGCAGGAAGAAACTGCACTTCTTTTCTGCATTTTATAATGGGATTTTTTGTCAATTCTTTTGAGTGTGACAGGAGATCTGACAGACAACTGATGAACCATAGCAGTTCTCAGGAAAGAGTGCAGGATGCTGCCTGTAAAAACTGACTTTGATACACATGAACATCATTTTTCAAGATTCTCAAAACATGCATCAAGTATGTCTTGAATTACATATTCTTTGCTACATAGAGTCAGACAACAAACAGGCAGGCAATAATTAGGATGGAGCTACAACAAAAACTTGTTTCATGGTTATTCTTAGGGTTAGACATTCTTTTACATTACTGGTAACAAAAAGTAAATTGTTTAAAGTCTTCTTGTGTGCATGTGTCTGGTTTAGACCCAGATCAGGGAAAATAAAAATCTGAAATGTGGCTTTGCAAGGAGTTCTAGGCATGATAAGTGTGTATTTTACAAAGTATTTTGAGCAGCTCCACTCCCCTCAGGAATTTCCCTGTGATGTTTTACACCTGATGCAGCTCTGTGTAGAGGAGTGCTGGCACAGTCAGTGGGGCTCGGCCTCTCTCTGCTCCCTGGCTGCCATTCCTGAAGTAGCTTTGTTAGCAGTAGTTTGGGTCTTGACTTCACCACAGCCCTTCACAGTATTCAGGGATGTGCAATATCGTCTTCCTTGCATGTGGTTGTCTTTGGGATATAGAACTAGACAGGCATCGTGCACACTTCCTCCCTGGGACACGAGAAAGGCCAGTCTCCTATTTGTGAACAAGAGGACTCTTGTTAAAAAGGAGTACTTACAGTACTAGAGTTTTGTGGGAGTTTGATTCTTTTTTATGGTAATCTTTGGTGGTGCAAATGTTAGTATTTTCTCAAGAGATACTCTCCCACTGAAAAGAGCACATTTTGCAGCCTTTGCTTTCTTTGGCTCACCTCAACAAGGGCAGGCAAAATATTTATGCAAGTAAAAATGCACCAAGTGTTCTGTGCTAATCTGTATGGCATACTGGCAGAACAGGATCAGCTCCTCAGTCTGCTATCATCTTTTCATGCATATTTAGACAAAATGCATGTCTGCTTCCTCTGCAATCTGTAAACACTTTAGAACAGACGCTATCTCTAGCAATCTTTATCTGCAGGACACAGCGCAATGAAGCCCAGATTTTAGCTTTGTCCTCTGGAAACTATTTTCAAAATGGCTTTGTGGCATCGCTCTAGAACCACGTTTCAGTGCCAAGAGTCAAAGATAAAAATGAATGTTGTGGTCTCATTTTAGTCCTGTTTCTATCCAGGCTTTGCTAACACATGCCTGTAGTGGAAAGCAAGGACTTTTGTGGTCAGAATAGAACTAGAGTGTTTTTGGGAGGTATGTAGAGAATTACAAAAGCTGAACTTATTATTTTTCTCTTACTCAAACTGAAAACCTAAACATAAAAGACTCAAACTACTTGTGAGGCATCATGGTTATGCTTTTTGTTGGAACATAAAAGATGTCTTTCAATTTAATTAGATAAGGTAGTCTTTGTTCCTCCTTCTTGGTGAAATAGTAGTGGAATGCAGGAGTTCAGGAAGGGACTAAAATCTCAGGGTGGTAGATGGTGCACAAATCTGGAATTAAGTTGGGGTTTGTGATGTCAGGTGCCAAATTATTTGGTGGTCATGGGGTAACAACAAAGTTGTGCTTTTTAGCAGCAAAAGCAGCACCATGGCAGATCAACTGTATAAGCACTGTTTCACCCAGTAACAGGGTTTCCATTTTTCCCTAGATATAGGATGGAATAGTTCAGAGTCCTCCTTCTGTAAATATCTTTCTGGTATTCCTGCAGGGCAGAGATTTAACATGCAGGGTGAACTAGAGCAGAGAGACAGAGCTGTGTGTCATCAGTACAGTGAAACTCCTCTTTATGTGCACACACAATCAGCCCCAGGAGTTCTGCATCACTACCCTGGTCTTCCTGTTCTGCTGAGAATCGTTTATGCAGCATGAACTGGAAGCTGCCATTGAAGAGTAGAGTGATTTTCTTTGGTATTGGTAGTTGGCATGTCAAGTAAACCAGTGTAAAATCTCATGTAGATGGAAGTATTTTAGGGTATGGCTTTGGAAATGTCTAAAGGAAAAATCAAAGCATGGAAGATTTCCCTCTGATGGGAAGTGTTGCTGAATGTTCTGATATGCTCAATGCTTTCATAGGTTTAAGAAATCAACAGCCACACAAAAACTCCACTCTCAGAATGAAAAATTTTAAGTGTGGTACATGCAAGATGGCTCTGATAGGATCTACCTCCAAATCCTCTTTCACCTGGGCTTTTTCTTTTTGTTTGCGAAGACTGGCAGGATGAGGTAAGAGTTTTTTTCTTATGGCCCTGTTAATACTTTTCACTAACAAGGAAAAGGGAAGGAAATAATTCTCTGCAATAATATTGACTTCTTATGTGATCTTCGGTAAGTTACTGGACTATTGTATGCTCAGCTTCCTCAAGAAGAGAACAATACTATTTTTGTGGCTTGCACAGGTGTTATGACTGTTGCTGTGAATAAAGGATATTTTGTTTTTCATAGGTTGAACCATCACAGAACGTTTTCAGTTCTCTTAAGAAAAAAAAAAAAAAAAAAGGAAAAATGTTTCCAATCTATCAGTGTGCTTTGGCCAGCATATACGGAGTTGTTCCATCATACTGTATAAATTTAGGGGCTTTTGGTGATTTTTTGGGTTTTTTTGAAAGATTTTTTTTTTAATTGTAGGTGAATTTTAAAACGAAAACTGCCCTTCTGGGAAAAACAATTTTCTCTGGAAAATATTGAAGCAGAATGGTTTTTACGTTTCAGACAGTGAAACCCCTAGCATTTCTGAAATAGCGCAGAGAAAAAAATCCCAACTACTCTTTAACATGTTCAATTACCTCCTGTTCCACCCCTCATGGTTTTTTTTTCAGCTGAACTCTGAGTTTATTGTAACAATAAAATTCTTTGTAAGATGCGGTGTCCAACTTAGAGACCAAGGTGCATAAAAGAAAGCTGAGGCGACTTTAAAGAACCTTTGCAACCTTTGGATTTCAGTCTGATTTATAGATATTTGTATTTGTTTGTCTCTTTTCCTGGGGCTTCCCAAGGAGTCGCAGGAGTGACAAAATTTCTTCCATGTTAAATTCCAGTACTGAAATATTTTTCTGGAGTCCTGGCGTTGGTGCATGTTTTTGTCCCTATGTGTATTTAGGGCAACCTCAGAAGGCAACTCTTCAGCCTTTTTCTGTGATGTTTGACTGTGGCTTTGCAGAGCCTGCCTGTGATGTCCCTTAGTGCAGGTCACCAGCTGCCACAACCCCATTCCCCAGCAATGCCTGCACCACCAGCTTCTCTAAAAGCCTTGATTCGGAGTTATGGTTAGACTGCAGTCATCTATTTGAACAAAAATTCCCACCTTCTTGGATCATGAATGCTAATAAAAGCTGGTAGTTTGCCTGATAAGAATTGTTTAGTGCTTGCATGATTTGCTGAATGCCTTGAAGACAGCTTTTCCAAATTTCAAATGCAAATTTTCATGGAGGAATAAGCGCACTTATTTCATCAGGTGTTACGAAATCCAAAATCCAAAACCTCATTCAGAAATTCATCCCTTGTCTACCCTCTTTCTTCCTGTAAAGGGACTGAATAAATTTTTTTAAAAATGTTAATTAGCTACCTGCTGAAACTTGTTATAACAAGACAGAAAGCAAACTCCCCTTTAGGTAAACAATCCTGTGACTGCTCATTTATTACCAAACTACAGTTTATAAATATGAAAAAAAAAATCCCAGACTGCTTAAAACATAATTATTAATGTAACAAAGCAAGGCAAGAACAGCATCCAAAGAATGCATGTTTGAAATCATAGATAATCCTGTAATTGCTACTTCTTGGTAAAATTCTGAGTATGTGAGAGGGAGCCTTTATTTTAAAAAGGCACATAGGCATCAAAGATGCACTCCTTGTCTTTCACACAGCTTTCTTTCAAAAAAAGAAACATCCACACAGAAAAGGAAAAAACAGTTCTGTTGTGCTTGAAAGTCCATTCATTTCTGCTCAAAGTAAATGCTGGTTTTTGCCAGCCTGCAGATGGTAATGAGTTTAACACTGCGAAGGTGAATTGCTGCTACAGCAAGGACTGGAAGTGGATGTCAGCACAAGGGAATTATTGTCTGGTTTTTTGTGACTGGTTCTTTGCTGAAGGATTTTGTACTAGCCATTGCCAAAGCTTAGAGCAACAGTTGTTTCCTTCAGTTGCTGATCTTCATAAAAGCATCATGCAAAGAAAATTTGTCTTAGTGCAGATGAGAACATATTGCAGGTTTCACTATTAAAACTGGAATCCTGACTCCCACATGCACAGAGGCTGCTAGCAGAGCTGTCTGGTCAGCTTTCCTGAGAGTAGTGACCTCACTGTTTTTTGAGCTAGTCAGAGAGGTAGAAGATGTCAAGAATCTTCTGTGAGGATTTTTCTCCCGGTGTGGTAAGACAAGGCTTGAACATCACCTGTACCACAACTAATGTCTTAGAAATTAAGCACCTATGTTTTAATAGAAGTCTGTCTACCAACACTCACACAACATAATAGAGGATAGCCTATATATTATTTCGTATTCTCCTATATAATTGCACTGCAGAGTATGCAACTGCATTTTCATCTCTATAAAATTTTACAAAGCATTTAGAAATGTTCTGTTTACCTGAATTTTCCTAGGACTTTTCATTAAGTGATTGGCAGGAGCTGTTGGAAAGTTGGTGTACCCTGAATCATAACTGTGCTTACTTTTAACCTAAGTGTGGTGGACTGACCCAGGTCCCCACCAGAGCTGCTCTATCACTCTGCTCCTCATCTGTGTAGGGTAGAGAAAATATAAGAAAAGGCTCCTCGGTTGAGATAAGGGCAGGGAGAGATCACTTACCAATTACCATCACAAGCAAAACAGACTTGATGTAGTGAAAATTAGTTTTACTTATTGCTAATCAAGAGGAAAATTAGTTTAATCAAATCAGAGTAGGATAATGAGAATTAAACACTAAATCTTAAAAACACCTTCCCCTACCCTTCCCTACTTTCCAGGCTCAACTTCACTCCCGATTCTCTATCTCCTCCCCACAGTGGTGCAGGGTGTGGGAACTGGGGCTGTGGTTGTTTCATCACACATTGTCCCTACCACTCCTTCTTCCTCAGAGGGAGGACTCCTCACAATCTTCTCCTGCTCTGGTATGGGGTCCCTCCCATGTGGGACAGTCCTCCATGAATTTCTGCAAGGTGCGTCTTTCCCACAGGCTGCAGTTCTTCATGAACTGCCCCACCATGGATCCCTTCCATGGGGTGCAGTCCTTTAGGAACAGGCTGCTCCAGTGTAAGTCCCGTGCAAGGTCAGCACAGATCTGCCAGCAAACCTCCTCCAGAGTGGGCTTCCCCCTCCACAGGGCCACAGATCCTGCCAGGAGCCTGCTCCAGCACGAGTTTCCCACAGGGTCACAGCTTCTTTTGTGCGCATCCACCTGGTCCTCCACTGGCTGCAGATGGATCTCTGCTCCACTATGGACATCCATGGGCTGCAGGAGAATCTCTGCTCAGGCACCTGGAGCACCTCCTTCACCTCCTTTTTCGCTGACATTGGTGTCTGCAGGGCTTTTCCTCTTAACGTATTCTCACTCCTCTCTCCAGCTACAATTGCTCTTCTGTGGCAAATTTTCCTCTTTAAACACGTTATCCCAGAAGTGCAACCACTGTTGCCTTGGCCATTGACGGGTCCGTCTTCGATCCGGCTGGCAATGGCTCCTTCGGACATGGGCAAAGCTTCTGGCAGCTTCTCACAGAAGCCACTCCTGAGGCTCCCCTGCTACCTAAACCTGACCACATTAATCCAAAGTAATGTGTCCATGCTGTCTCTACTAAAGAGCCTTTTCTGAATTCCTAGGAAAGGTCCTTCAGAACTGTGGCAGTGACCTCTCTTCTTGCAGTTGATGTTGAATATAAATCTTTTGTATACTGATATTTGTTTCTTCTACTGCCCACATTTTGCCTTGCAGCTTTTGGATTGTCGTGGCATGGGTCGCTTCTTGTTTAGTGTGTGTCACTACGCAACCAGTTTGATGTGCCTTCCTGCTACTACAGCAGAGGTGGCAGTAAAAGACATGTTTTAATCACAAAGATAGGGCCCATTTAATTTCAAAAGGCATCTGGGGATTTTTTGATGGTACTGAGCACAGATACCAGCACTTCATAGCCTTGAAGGAGTTATTCTCTTGTTTTCCAACAGGTCAAAGCTGTTTCCAACAGCTCCAAAGCCATGGAGCTGATATGGAGCACCAGAATATAGGTGAAGTGTTTGGTCAGTTGTCTCCCTGACTGGCTAAAACATACTTCCAGACTGTTCTTTTCGTGAACCACTTCCAGAAATGAGGGAACAATAAGTTTCCCATGGGCCGCTTGGGAGGTGGCTCTTCTGGTTCTCCTGCAGCACCACCAAGTGATTGGAAGCAGGAGATGCTCAGAGGTGATGAAGACACTGGAGCTGAACCCCTCCTAGTAAATCACAGGCCACAGTCATCTGCAAAACCTTCAAGCACAGTAAGTAACTAAATAAACCCAGTTGATTTTGTATATCTGATCTGGATATAAGGACACCGTGTTAGGGGGCTTAAAAGCAAGCAATATAACTGGCATAGCTCATCCTGTTAAAATCAAGAGGAGTTTTATCGTGGGTTTATAATGGCAGTGGAGCTTAGCCAGAGCTGGGGGCTATAGAACAGGATCCTGCTAAGCCGTGTATCGGAAGACCAGTACTTCTTGGTGATGGTTTTCTTGTGGTTATAGGCCTTGTTGCCAACACGTGAGGCTCTTTACAAACTGGAGTTCTTTGCACGGCATTTCTGCAACTCTTTCTTCCCAAGCTGTTCGTGCTGTCATGTGTGCCATCAGAGTGCACTGCTGGGTAGAGAGCAAAAACCTTTTTCCAGGAAAGGTGTATGCTTGTGAAAAATTGAGTGTGACCCCATGCATCAAACACACAGTCCTGTTGTCATAGATATCAGCGTGAGGAAAATACAGGGATTTAGAAAGAGAACAGAGAGAAATATTTATTTTGCTGTAAAAAGTGACCTTGGAAATGTGCATATCAATTAACCAGTATGTGCCAAGAAGTTATTCTACAAATAGAAAACTAAAGAGCTTGCATAAAAGTAGTTTTGTCTTTCTGAAAGAAATGGCTGGATGCCCACATGAATACTATATCTCCACCAAAAATGTGTATTTTAAAAAATCTCTTATCAGATATACCAAGATGACATTAGTCTTGAGAAAAAATGTTGTTGAGAGCCAAGGGAAGTTGGAAATAAGAAACTCCACAGTTGCAAATGCTAGTTTGGTTCTTTTCACATGATTCTGCTGAGAAAGAACAGAACTCTTGTGTCTCTAAAATGTTTTCATAACTCTTCCAATATCCAGCTCTGAGTGAGAGAAGGCTGTGGACATTCATGTGATGGGTGACCCTGGGAAACGGAAAAGCAGGGGAGAGACATTGAAGTGAATCGTGGTGTTTCAGTTGGGTTATGTGATTTGTGGTCTATCCATTTTAAGCAAAGCAAATGATTCCTAAAGGCCAAACTGTACCTTTAATTGCACAACTGAAAGAACTTATCTTACTTTTTAATTAATTTTTTTCCCTTCAAATATATACATTGCCCTTAATCTGTTTCTTAGGAAAAGGAGGAGGAAATCCCTGGCTTTTATTAAACCACTAAATGAGATAACATTGTCTCAATTCTGAGGGACACAAACTACTTATGCTTGAAGCTGTGGTTGCTGAGCACAGGTTGATGGCTTGTGACCACAGTACACAATTTGATAGATTTAACTCTGTCAATCACCACAGTAACTAGGCCAACAAATTCCACCTTTTTTTCACACACATAGTTTTGCCTTAATTTCTTTTTATGTGAAGGACTCACAGAAGCTGGAAGACATATTACACTCTGTTGATTTTCCTAGTATTTCAGTTTTAGCCTTGATATTGCTAAAAAACCAGCTCTATGTCAACAGCTTTAGTCCATTCACATTTTTAACATTGAAACCTCCTTTTACCAAGCAGAATTACTCATAAACTGAATTGTGATTGTAATTGATAACCATTCCTGTAACATTCTCCTAATATTTGCCTGATCAGGTTAAAGATTTGGCAAAAAAATAGTGCTGCATCTATGTGGTTTTTTTGAACACTTCCAGGAATAGTGATTCCACCACTTCCCTGGGCACCCTGTTCCAATGCCTGACAAACCTCTCCGTGAATTTTTTCCTAACATCCAGTCTAACTGCTCTGCTCTCAATTCAGCTTAAGGCCATTTCCTCTTGTTTTATCACTTGTAACTTGGGAGGAGAGACCAACCCTCACCTGGCTACACCCTTCTTTCAGGCCGTTGTAGAGAGTGATGAGGTCCCCTCTGAGCTTCCTTTTCTCCAGGCTCCCTCAGCCACATCCCCAGCTCCCTCAGCCACTCCTCATCACACTTGCTCTCCAGATCCTTCACCAGCTTTGTTATCCTTCTCTTGACACGCTTCATCACCTCAATGTCTTTCTTGTAGTGAGAGGGACTCAAAACTGGACACAGGTTTAGAAGTGAAGACTCAACCGTGCCAAGTCCAGAGGGAAAATCACTGCCCTGGCCATGCTGGCCACACTATTTGTGATGGTGGATGCCAGTTTGAGTCTCTCCACGCGTACACTATTAGAGCTATAGGTAATTCCCTGATTCCCTGGAATGCAGGGTGCATTTGCAAACTCTGGTCTCTCTTTTCCTACAGCCTGAGGGAGTTTTGTTGGTGTAAAGAGCTCTTTGTTGGAGCTGAGAGCAATATGGTGGCATTATAAACCAATGATCAGCGAAGAAAACTTTTATTTGCCTCATTTCCCAAGAGGGAAAACCACAGTGAAGGGCTAAAAACATGTCGATACTTTATGATGCCAACATCTGCACCATTTTACAAAGAACTTATTACAAATGGAACAAATGGTACTTTGCTGTAAAAGAAAAGGAGTGGAATGAGATGAAGATTTCTTTGAAGATAACTGAGCCATGAAAGTTAGAGCTGTTCTATGGGAATGTCTTACATACAATGCAGGTGCTGTTCTGCTGCAGAGATTAATGCGACCTGGCTTCATCTGCCAAGTCCAGCATCTTCCTGGTCTGCAAGTTGCACTGGTTGAATTGTTTGCTTCCTCCTTGTGTAATATTTCAAGTGGAACTTTGTCTTTGCAGATAAACAGAAAAACCCCTTCCTCTTTTGCTCCTTTTCTTCATACTGGATAGCTTTCTGTTAAGGTGTCCTAGAACGATGATAAGAAAGGCAGATGGAATATTATGGATTTAATTGTATACTAGTCAGGCATGCCAGAGCATAAAGTCATCTTTAGCTGACTTTTTTATGTAGTACACCATTAAATACAGATGTCACCTTCTCAGAAACAAAGAAAGCCAGGGCAACATATTTCTGGCCTTGAATCTTAGTCATTAGCATAAAACATGAGAGTTTGGCGGTGAAAAGTAAGATGAACTCCATGGAGATTTCTGATGGATGTCAATGGCCTTTGTAAGGAGTGGAAAAGGCTCTTTGTCACCTTGGCACTCTTTCCTAACTCACAGGTCTTGTTACGATTAGGGAGTTCATTTAACTCAAGTTAGTTGAGGAATGGTTTATGGTGTTCTAAGATATGGAGGAAATTTGACTTGAGTTCCTAAATTCATTGGAAAGCTGGTAGCATGAGCTGCTTTTCTAACCTTGTTTTGTAATTCTTCCGCAAATTTTGTTCATGCAACTAATTTATTAAAGATACATAATAAAACTAGAAAAAAAGCTTGATTCTGTAAACCAAATTGAGTTTGTGCCTGCACAACTGCTGGTTTTATTTCAAAATCCATGTTCTTACAGGCTTCTCTTCCTCACACATTTTAGAATTGGATGGAAATGTTTGCATATATAATACTGTAGAGTATGTTTGCCAGAAAGCTTGATAGCTAAATTCCTGTCCATTTTGCCTATTCATCTTCAAGACAGGGTGATTTCTCATCACAGAATGCTGCTGTGTCTTTTTGTGTTTTAGAAAATGACCCATATGATAGTATGAATATCTCCAGTCTGGCTCAACCGACTGGTGCAAGTGCTATTAAAAATTTGATTGCACCTACATAGAGTACCTGGTGAGCAATGCATGTTTACCACTTTCCTGGGATATTTTTCCACAGGTATTGCTGTACCACGAACCCCCACAGACATTTAGGTGCGTTTCCTTTGTGGTGCTGCAGTCAAAACAGGACCCACAACTTAGATATGTGCTTGAATCTGTCTCTATGTCTTGTCTTCCTGTTTCCATTTCTATGTGTTCTAATATGTGAGGTTAAAGTAAAAATCTTTCTGGAATAGATGGCAAATAATTGTCTTCAGCTTCCTTCCTCTTTCCTTTCCCCACTCAACCCACCTGGGCCTATGTTTATTGAACTCCATACGTTGTCAAGACAGTATTTGTAAATGGAATTTAACTGTAGGTGAGCAGTACAAATGTAATAATATTACACAACTCTTGTTTAATTTTGAAAGCTCCATCCTCTGCAACAGCGCTTATAATGGACGGTTCAAGCTGAATTATCCATTATTGCTCCCAAAGTTTACAATTAAACTATCGATCAAAGCTGGCAGAAAATTCTCAAGCAGTCTGGGTGTGTACCAGGCTTGTTTTAGATGCAGGCTGAGGGAGAGAAACCCAGAAGCAGCCTTCAGCTAATCCTCTTAGTACTAACTGTCCTGGATGCAGCAGTGATTATGTGTCGTGCTTATACAGTTTTAATAGTGTAGGTCCTATGCAATTTGCGACCTCTATTTCTGCCTAGAAAGATTGGAGCTTAACAGGTCTGGATCCACAGGGAACCAGCTTCAGCTTTTAGGCTTCTTCAGACACTGCAGAATGCATCTTTTCTGGGGAATTCCACAATAAAATGACTGTTATTTATCATTACAAACCTCTTTATCATTTAGTCAATAAAAGGCCTCTCTCTCGCACTTTTTTTTTCCATGGTGTGCTCAGAGTCAGAAATCTGTATTAGTCTCCCCTGGCCTGAAGGCAAGAGATGTCAAATGCTAAATCATGATCTGCCCTGGCTTTCTGGCTAAATTGTGTATGAAGGCCTGAGGCAAAAAGGTGCACATGCTCATTATTTGAAACAGAATGATTTTTTCCCCTTTCTTTCTTTTTTTTTAAAAATACATATTGAGACATATATGGTAACACACATACAGTAAGCTTCTGAAAAGTATCAAACCTGAAACAAACCAGCCAGAGCTAAATATGTCAAATATATATGCTTGCAGATTGGGAAATGGAAAAGGGATTTTCAAGAAAAATCAGATGATCTTCCCCTTTTGAACTTTTTGTTAGCAGTGGGGAAAAAAGTATTAGGAGTTGACAGCAAGGTGACAGATGTGGTAAATAATGCATCTGGTGAATTCACCCCTGTTTTTTTGGAGGGGGAAGGAGAAGTTTGAAATGAATCTTAGTTTGAAATTGTTCAGAAAACCCTTATGGAAACATATTTTAAAGCCTGTGATTGTTTTGCAAACTGTTCTCTGTATGTTTTCATCTACTTATTTGTTTGCAGTTTGTGATAGATCACCTACCTTACAGGGCATTGTTACTACCCCAGGTTGGCAAAGAGACTTTTGTGAAGAGGTTTTAGGACAGTCATCCCTTGGGCAAATTTTTGTGTGAACATATTTGCATGTATTTGTCAAAGTCCTTCAGTTCTGAAAGTATTCTCTGAGGGAGGTATCATGCATACCAAAATATAGATGGAAAACTTATTTAAAGGGTCGTGCCTGTCTTTGAAACAAATTTAAATTTGTTATTTATTTACTTTAACACTAGGGAAATGTTCAAGAATGTTGTTTTACAGTATTTGTTCAGCAGAAGGTGACAAGGAGCTTCTGTAAAAGCATATTAAACTTCACTATTTCCACACTTTGGACTTGAGTTTCAAAAGGTGCAATGAAACCTGGGGAACTTCTCTGGAGAATCTAAACAATGTATGTATTATTTTTAGTGCTCAATATTTTCTGTGTTCAGCAACAAAGCATTCTACATATTTGTGCTGACCGCCTGCTCTCAGTGTAAGTGTGAAAGGGACCACAACTTGGAGAAGAAAAAAGGCTCATGTGTAACAGGGACATTATGTTCAGCCAGCCAAATTTTTGACATTGCACTTTCGATATATATTCCAAAAAATGATTTAGTCAAGTGCTTCATTGTTGGTTACAAATGCTGGGAATGAGCTGAGGCTGCATGAATTCAGATATTCTGCTTCTAAGTTTTCAGGGAAATTATATGATTGGATCAAAGTTTTCAGGGAAGACCCCTCAATGGAATGACATGTTATTGGCTGATACCTCCACCTAAAAAGCAAACTCTGTGAGCTCAACATCTTTTGAGCAGTTGAACTTCCAATTCTCAATGGAGTGCTTTAGTTTTAGATATATCTTAAATACAAATTGGTTTGGTATAAAATGTCACTGATTTATTAGAGCTGTTCTAATATGTAATTTTTTAGTTATGATTGAAATGGTCTGAATTGTCAGTGTGATTTTCCCAAATTTAAAATAATGCATTTTGAGAATCCCTATATCCTTGTCTTTGTAGTCAGATAAAAAATGAGGCTGCTCTGTACACATCACTGGTTCTGTTTTTCTTCCACAGAAAATGATGTCCTCTTGAAATTACTTGAGCTCTTCCCCAGCTGTCGCATATATGAGAGCGAAATTAAGAAGAGGACTACGGTTTCGAAACTTAACATGGTCACTGCTAGTTTGTAAAGTTCAATTAAAATCATCTTTATGGATTTAACATGCAGAAATGGTGCCTGACATTGATCAGAACATAAGTGAGTGAAATAAGTTGATATTTTCATGTTTGTTATGTTAAAAACAAACCCCAAAACAACAGAACGCATTTTCGGCAATTTTTTTTTTCCCTTCATGTTATGGTAGAGCTTACTAGAAAAGGAAAGTCCTTATTGAGCACAACACTGCAGAAATGCTAAGGGGACTCATGCAAGTTTCAACAGAATCTGCTTACTTCTGCTGCTTAAGCACGAGACAGTTCTATGTCCTTTTGTTCTGTATATAACCTCCCATGTTTTCCAAAGTTTGACTTCTCTGCTGCCTTTGTGTTTCCACATGCTCTTTTTCTATATACATTCCAAATTCTTCAGTAGAGTTCTTCCGGAACATCAAGGAAATGCAGAATTTCAGAGTTATATTTGTCTCCTAAATTTTATTGCAGAATTCTCACAGCTGTTCACTTTGATTGATTTTTTTTTCTTTTTTTTCTTTTTTTCCTGATAATTTTCTTTAAAATAGAATCCAGTGGGACTGTATATTGTGCATTATATTTATTTAGTCCTAATTCATGTTTCACTGTTGTTGTAACTCAAAATAACTCCACTGAAAGCATTGCAGTTTCTTTAACATAAAGTGGAGAATCAGACTCATAAATTCTTTATTTTTTACACAGGAGCAGAAAATACTTGTGACTTACAGACTTTTAATTGTTGCCTCCTTTCAACTTAATCATGGCCTAACTTTCTTTAAGAGCATTTTAAAATTTATAAACAGAGAAAAAAAATAGTAGTGTGCTTTCAAGACCTTATGCTGACACCATTTGTCATAATGTGAAATTTTATGCCTAGTTAGAAATAATAAAAATAAGATTTGTAATGTAAAAGCTAAACAACACATAAGTGTAGCTGTAAGAATTGAGTCACAATTACATAGTCTGAACTCTATATGATTCTGAAATCATAAATTTCATCAGAAAATACAATAATAGCTGTTTTCTCCTTTTTTTCCCCTTCAACTTGGCAATGTGCAGGAAGCTAATCTCACTGTTTCCTCCAAACTGAAGCTGCCTTCAAGAAAATGAGTACTTCAGTGAATTAGACTTTTTACTTTTAATGATGTGTTTGTTTTAATTTATTGTAAGTTCATGCTTCTGTAGGATCCATCTGAATCTTATCCCCCAGCTATATGTGTAATTCAGGCTTCCTGTTTTAAGGTCATTCCTAATACAGAAAATTGTCATTATATTGGATATAAATCCAAGAAGGGATTTTGAAATGTTCATGAGCTTAGTATAGGTCTTTTTATTTCAGATGTCAGCTTCTGTGTACTTCCCATGTGGAATCTCTGGACAAAATTTTTGTTAATAGCTTTATACAACTCAAAGCAATAGCCTGAGTCAAACACAATATGTCAACCACTCCTTTTCTCATTAATTTTCTTTGTTCATCTGAATAATATATTTATTTTAACTCCTTAATTTATAATACTGATAGCATGTTCACGTTAAAGTCCCATATATGAAACTAATAAAGAAACTTCACCCTAGCTAGGTGGAACTCCATCGGTTGCAGATAGAAGCAGCATTTCTGTGGGAACATTTTGAGATTTTATTATTTAATTGTAGCCTCTGCAGGATTTGAAACCACCCAGTCAGTTCCATGATTGGACTACTCAGGACTTGAATCATTTAGGTGCTAATTGTCCATCATTATTGTCCTGTAAGACATGGCTGATCACGCTCGGGACCATCTGCTTTCTTGACGTGTGGCAGCCTGCTGGGATCTAGATGTAAGCTGAGCTTTAGAGCAGTGAGCTTGGGAAATGGGACAGGCCTGGGTGTTCAGCACATTGTGTGATGTGCACAGGTGACAGCCTGAGAACAGAGTACCTCAGCTGGCATAATGTCAGTGGTCAGTCTGGGGTCACTTACTAAGTTAGAACTGTAATTTAACACCGCTTGCTCGGGTGGAGTCCTGCTTGTCTTTGCTTGTGCCATCGATTCTAAAAAAAGGAATCAAAATTACAAAGTCCTGGCTTGTTGCAAGGACAGCAGCAGGCTTGGAGGGTGGGTATCCAGCTCAGTTTTCCTTGCAAAGGGCTGTGGAAATTTCTTAATCTCAGCCTGAAAAGAAGAGAGGGCTGACAGGGCAGGAAGAAAGGAGAAGGAAAAGCTGATTTGGGTTCCAGGACAGGAGGCAGCAGGGGAGTTTGTTTTCTTTTAATTGCAGTGGAGGAGCAGTTTGTCCTTTTAACTCTTTGTCTTTTGTCTTTTCTTTCCATAATCCTAAATTATGTGTAGTCTGAGACTGGGATTTCTCTTCCTTTTTTTTGTAAGGAACACAGCAGGTGTGCTATTCTCCCTGTTGTAGCCTGCCAAGTACTGCTGGATTACAAGGAGTGAGCAGCAAAAAGAAGAATGGACAGTTATTGACACTGTGTTTATAGGGCCACTGGCAGGCTTGCTTCCTGCCACTTGGGTACTGGAATTGGATTTTAAAGTCAAACATTATTTTCTGTAAGGAAGCATTTATTTTCAGAGTCCTCGGCACACAGTGGCCTGAATGCTGCAGTCATAATTCTGGCAAAACTCCCAACAGACATCTAAGTTACTATTTCCTTAATTCAGGTCTACAGGACTGTGCTTTTCAGTACAAACATGTCATATGTACGTGGCCTAATTCCCAGAAGTTCTGAACAGGTCTATAGTATGTTGCCAACAAAGAGAGTGGAGAGAATGAGACAGCTTGAAATGTAGTTAATGAAATTATTCATGTTGCTTTCATAATTACATTTATAACTGCATCATCATAATGTGATGTGCTGATTAGTATCCGGAGCAGTTCATATAATTAAACCAAGCACAGGGAATTAGCAGACTTACAGCAACACTGTGGTTGTGTTTCTGGCACCATTCTGTTCACAGCTGCCTGATGGATTGAGAGATGACCACAGTGTGAGAACTGAGGAAAAGGCTTCCTTCATTTCCATGCTGGTGTGATCCTCTATCTGCAAAGAGAATTTGCTGCTGCAGCCTGGGTGTGGTGGCTGGCCTGGCAATTAGTGCTGAGCACTACCTGAGTGCCTGCTCAGGGTGCCTGATTTTGGTGAGTAAGCACCCACAGATCTGCTCCTTTTTGCCATAGATGCCTGCAAAGTTTACAATGAGCTGCTGCCATTTATCTGTAGTCAGCAACACACCGCATCTGTAACACTGTCCATCAAAGTATTAAACGTGAGCAAATACCCCACATCACTCTAAAGGGGAAACTTTGCACTGTCTCTGCTCCAGACTTTGAATGTCTGACCATAAGCAAATGCATTACCTTCTCTTTTGCCACGTGCCAAATTACAGTTATGTTGGGAAATGTTGGCAGGGCTATAGAGCATATGTAAAGGACTTTGAATGTAGAACTTAAATAGTTGCAGTCATTAGAGAGTACTGACAAATGCTAGGTTTGAACAACGTATATATTCAATGAAGTTCTATGACAAAGACAATCATCACATAAGTCTCTCCTAGTCCAGCCAAAAACCAGTTTCTGCTGGGGAAAAGAAGTGGCAATATCTCTTTAGACTGGAGATTAGAAGAGGAGGTCTGGTTTTGGGGATTTTCTTGCTTGTATATTTCTGACCATAAGACCATTGACTCGGTAACCTACTCACTAATGGATTGTACCAGAGTATTCAGGGCATAAAAACTCTGATCCAATGGCATGTAGTTTAGTGAACAACAACAAAAAAGACGAGCTCCTAAGGCTTAGTTTTACCTTTTTAATACTTTGCATATTGCCATATTATTTATAATCTCCTTGCAGGTGTGCCATAAGGTGTATGCCATGTACAAAAGGTTCTTATGGGGTTGGAGAGAGTTCAAGGAATTGTGGCAAACAATCAAGTGTCTAATATGCATTTTATGTGAGTGCTTAAAAATGGTTCATAAATATAATAATTGTCTTGTAATAATCCTTATAGGTTTTGATAAAAATATGTTTTAATGCACTTTGTGTATGCATGTTACTTGTTTCCTGGCTGTATTCTGAACCATATTGAAATAGCAAGTGTTGATACCTTCCTGATTTAGGTTCTACTTTTTACGCTTATGGGTATTTGAACTCATATGGCTGATTCAATTTTCTGGAGTTCATTGTAAATTTACATTCCTTTTCTGGAATATTCTTTCACATTCTCACTCAGGAAGGGTCTGCTGTGTAATATTAATAACACAAGCACAGACACTTGTGCTAGTCTGCCAGTTTTATTGCACTGGCTTGACCCTCTCATTGCTAGATGTCAGTGTAAAAGTATACTTATTATTATACTTTATTGCACCAACAAAGACAAAGGTAATAAATTAATATTTTTGAATGAGTTGTCTCTGTATTTATAGGAAGATCTACTCTACAGTCTGTATACTTCACTTCAAAAATGCATCTGTATTAATCTGTGGTAATGGCACAAAATAAAATTTATTCTATAATTTTGAGAAATTATGGTTTAATTAAATTGATCTACTGAGTGCTTGAAGGTAGCTTGTATGAAATGTATATATAGAGTACACTCTAAAATTCAGTTGTTATCATTAAAAGAATATTATTGCATAAGATAAATGTGATCCACTTATTTATTTGATTTCTTCTAGTATCATTATTCATTCAAAAATGAAATCTGTTATTTTGAGGGAATCTTTCCTACTGTTTAGCAGATTAACGATCATGACATTATTGGTTCTGCATGCAGTAGATAACTTTTGTATGGATTTCTGTACTAATATTGTACATCACTGGTGACTGACAGTATAACTCATCCACTTAATTTTTTGCCACCTGATTCAGAGATATCCTACCTGACAGCACGCTAATTTCTAAGTGCTCGTTATTCATCTAAAGTAGTTTTTTCCCCGTACAGATCTTTGCAAAAGAATACCAACAACACAATCCCTGCCACTTGCAGGATATCATCTCCTGATATTTTAACCTTTTTTTTTTTCTGAACCACTTGCAACGTAGGCAGTTTTTCACATTTAGCTGAGCTAGTTTCAAAGAGGATGGTATACACCATATAAAAACCACTTTTTTGTCTGGATGTTCTTTTGGGTGGGTTAGAGTGGGTTTTGTTTGTATTTTTTTGTTTTGCGGGGGTGGTGAAACTGGATCAGAAGTTTCTTGAAAAGCTTTATAATAAAGTTATGATGTAAAGAATTTCCAGGTGAGTTCACTATAGCCTTTTAAAAAAAGAAATTATGTTTAGTACTGCATAAATCTCATAGTGTATGGGCCACAAACTGTTGTTAGGAAATTAAATATTGTTGAACTTCTAGGAGAGACCTCCAGAGTGAAAACAAGTCTTGCAAAGAATGCTCCCACTGGCTGAAGAACTGTCACTGTTCCTTCCAATGGGTAAAATGCTAGACCTGTAGTGATCCTGATCACTGTAGCAAATGGAAAATTTATTTCAAAGTCTCCCTGGCCAATTTTCAGTCTTTCACCAGTCCTTTCACCCATTTTTGCTGATGTTGAAAAGAGCTAGTCCCATGTAGGACCAAGGTCTGAGAGGGTGAGCTGTGCATGTCTCCTCAGTCATACCGGCAATAAAACTGTTGTAAAGTGTTCAGATGGAAATTCTAAGAAACTGCTTATTAGAAACCATTAAGAAAAATCAGGATGGTGAATCAATCAAACTGGGTTTTGACTTTTTTTTTCCCAACTTGGAATCATAGAAAATATTTAAAATGTGTAGGTTTTATGGTGTGTCATGACAACCATGAATATGTTTGTTCTTCTCTGCTTTATTGTCTCTGGCTATCCAGATTTCTTCCAATTGTTCTTTTTTTTGCTTCTAACATCCACTCATCATGCACTTCATTAACATCTTGAATCACCGCCTGTTTTTAAAGTCCCTTTACTTCCTGTGTTAATTTGTGTGTTTATTCCTATGCCTCCTGGAGTTATTTTCCTCCTCTTGTCCCAAACCGGTCCCTTTTTTACTATGTGGCTGCCTTAAGTCTTAATTGTGCTTTGTTACAGTATTCCAGCTTCAGTTTAGCTTTCTTTTTCCTCCCCCTTCAATCTGTCATTGTTCTGTATCTGTAAAAGTTGGCATGTATTCCAGAGTTCATTTCTAGTAAATTCTTAGATATCTTTCTCCTCTTTGATTTAAGTCATAAGATCAGTCAGCTTTTACTGTTTACGTCTTGTTTTCCTGTGTGGCTGTTGCTCATAAGTGTTTCTAACTGCGTTTTTTCTCATGTCTTGCCTGCAAATCTGTTTTGTCTGCGGGGATTATTTCCTTTTCCTAATTCTAGGCTGCTTGAGATAAACATTGTACTTTATAGTGGCAAATAAGAAAGAAAAAAGGGAAAAAAAGTAGTATTTATATTCTTTTCCTATTATCAGAAATAAGTGGAGCCTAGTCTTAATTCTTAAGGCTTGTGCTGTTCAGCATGCAGTTTCATGCATACTCTTAGCATGTACCCATTTTCTACATTTTTTCATGCCTAGAGAGATCTTAAACACGAAATTTCTGTAATTGTCCTAGTGTCCCAGGTAGCTGAGAGCTATATTGCAAAGCTTTCTTCATGACTACCAGTGCAGAATTTAAATTTGGATCCTATAACTGTAATAGTATTTTGTGGCTTTGCCATTAGCTTTTCCTTTTTATAGATGTGAATCCTAAATGCCATGTGTCTCCCTTACTGTGTGATGCAAAACAGTTTGATTTGCCATTATAGTTCTGGTCTTAAATCCATTCAGCTTCTGAGTCTTTGGGAGCAACTTCATGGAGGTAAAGACTGGGATTATGAGTCATAAAAATGCCGTTTTATTTTCTGTATATATTGTGGTCAAGGAAGAACCAAAGTAATGTTTATAAAAGAACACCCTGGGAAAAGTTATATTGATTTTATCTAGCCTACCCATGCTTTTTCATTTTTAATCTTAGTACTTTCTCTGCTAGACATGAATTTTTCCTCTTTTAGTGTTTTCAGTATCTTAAATTTACTCACCTTTGGTCACATCAATGATGGTTGCCACAACTGCTCTCTTAAGTTCCTAGAGCTCCATGAAGATACTCACTGTCATACTTATGAAAGGGAAGAATAGGAAAATCAATTTTACTTAGATGGCAATTGGAAAAAAACCCATTTTTGTCCTGGATTCTACTTTCAGGATGTTTTATTCAGCCTGCTTTTCTAGAGGTAGTGCTGTATGAGTTCAGAGTTTTTGATTCTCTTTAGAATTTACTTCATGCTTGCAGTACTAGTAATTTCTATCCATTGAGGTTTTGGGGGGTTTTATATATTTTGTAAGAAAAGAACTAAAAGCAATGATGAATATGTGCCATGGCAGTAAATGTCTTCTGAGGCATGGATGTACTTATTTAAATGGTTATTTAGAAATTTCATTTAAACTTCGACATGATTAGGCTGTACACATAATCATGATGATTCTGGATCTTCATGGCTTCAGGTTTTAAGATTGTTTAAGACTGAAGTGTGAAATGGAGTTAATCCATTCCCAACATGCAAGAGCCACCTTTTGTTTTCCTCTCCTGGTGTGTTGACAGAATATATATATTCAGGAAAAATAGAATAATATAGTGCAAATGTGAATAAAACACACGAAGTTAGTCATTCAATTCCTCCAGTGAGGGGCTGTGTCACTGACAGCAGTGAGGCTTCAACAGGACTTCTTGAGCTGAGATAAGAGATCCTCCTTTTCCTTTTTCTCCCTGTAACCTACTTCCTTTACCTAAGAGCAATGTGTAAGTGAAAGAAAGAGGAAGGGAGAAGAGACATTTTTCTAAATGTCAGTTACCAGGAAAGGAAATTGAACATAGTAATCTATATATTTTTTGGAAAACGAGTTTTACTGTATATAATGTGAGTGTATATATTTATATAATTATATTAAAAAGATGCTAGCAATAATTAACGAGCACATTGAGATGGCGATTTTTTAGCATAAGATCAGTCATAATTGAAACTATCCTTTTGTTTTTTCTATGAATATAAAAAACTTGGAAAATGGAAATGATTATGTATTAAGAATAAACTGTTTGTATTCAAAGTTATTTTGATTTCTGACCACAATTTCTCTAAGTTCTTTTTTTCCCTAGTTTTCAGTGGTGCATGAGTGTCTAAGGAAAGCATAAGCATCTTCTAAGTTATTGATTTGAATCTGAAACACTTTTTTTTTTGCATGTTGGGTGTTTTTCAATTAAATTTCTTATGCAATGGGGGTGTTACTCTAATGCACTGGGATCCTCCTTGTAGCAGCTTTCCACTTTCAAGTTTTGGCTAGTGGGTCCTCCAAAAAAATGTGTACGTAGCAATGTCCATGTGAGAAAAGGCCAGGGTATTATGATTTTAGCTGAGCGTACTGTGTAAAATCACTATGTTATCATACATTTTCTGACCCACCAGCAGTTTGGAAATACTTAGTTGTAGGGTTGAAGCTCATGTCACTAATTAGTAGAAAGTCATTTTTGCACAAAATATTTTTTTGTAGCTTAAACATTGGCTTTCAAGCTTTTTTTGATATTACAAGATTCCAGCACGTCAGTGTTGTGTATCATTACCCTGGAACATAAAATAAAAGCTGGAGCTAACTAGCATGGCTCCTCAATCTATTGTTGATGTTGTTTTGCTGTTTATACAGAACACCAGGTCTCTGGATAATGAGGATGATGGAGAGATGATAGCTTGATTATCCTGCTGCTGTGCTTTTGCTGGGAACTGATGAATCCTTCACACTTTTTACTATCTCAGGCCAGTGGTACTGAGGAGAGTGAGAAAAAATCGTAAAGATGACATGTTTGCTGTCCTGTTCCCTGATGGGGCTCCAATGTATTACCTGGATCTAATTATCTCATCTCCAGTTGACAGAGAGGCTTCCATGGCATGCTTTCCATCACTGGGAGCCTCCGCCAAGCTTCCAGTGGGCTGTCTAATAGCTTGATATATTTTTGGACCTCCTGCTCATTGGATGAACAAGCTGAAGTAAATCATGTGTTGACCTCAAAGCATTTATAAACTGTAGAACATTATATTCTCATCAGAGCCATAGGGGCAGTAAACTATAGTTTCTCTGCTGTGAAACATGGTTTTGGTTATGCACTGTGTTACTAGGGTTGTACTTAAACGATAATATATCATTTGTGGCACATGTCGCCTTCTTTATTGAAAGGCAAAACAAAGAGTTGAGGACAAAAATCATTACTACTTTAGCAATTTTTCACAAAATGCTTTTGTTTTGTACTTGACACACAGATGGGACATTGTACTGCAGTGTAAATGATGTATAGCAGCATGACAAATTTCATTTCCTTTATAAAACAAGAATAAGAATAGTGGATGAATTTGGGGAAATGGTGTTAACTTTTTTTTTGTTAGTGTTAAAAATAAATTAAATAAGGGAATAAATAATAATTTTTAAAAAAAGAGATCAATTCTGAGGGAAAAATTCCTCTCAGAAACTATTTGAGCCCTTTAATTGTCTTGGCAGATATTGATTAAAGCACTTAAATGAAAATATTGAAAACAATAAACTCAGTTGTGTTAGAGCGTTTGAATCACTGTGATAGTGATAATCCACGACTGAGGAAGAAATTAACACAAGGTGTTACATGTTACACCACAGCTGGACTAAGCAAACAATAGAAGATCTATTCTGAGGAAAGCAAACCATAATCTTAACACTTTTTGCAATCATGGACTCTTCGGTGCTTCAATCACGTTAAAGAAATATAAATGTTGCTTCTCAGTCTTCTTGCTTCAATTTAAGTCTATATCACTGTGGTGTATTCCTGTGTGACACGTCACACCATGAAAGATGTCTGGTTCTGTGGAAGTGTTTTGGATTTGGTTTTGTTCATGTGGCATAGCTCTGCCTTTTCCTTTTACCGTGGATTTCAAGGAAACATGACCAAAGTCTTTACTATGTTTTCAACCACCAGATTCTACTTAACATTTCCTTTTTTAAAATCTTCAATAAGAAAACAAGGACTGAATGGCTGTAACATGAGGGTATCCCAACCTGTGCACAAGCACAAGGATCCCGTATTGTGAAGTGTTGTACACACATGGAATGGAGAATAAATGAATGAGAAAATTTCCGCTGTTTTCTCAAAACTGTGTGTGAAAATGTTTTATCTCAGTCCTGTTTCAGGTGCAGCTGAAAATCAGTTCTATATTCCTACAATATCTCACAATTTTTTGTATGTTTATTTGTTTCAACAGGCACTGAGTTTTGCCATTTTCACAATAGCAAAAGCTAAGGAACTTTTTAGACATTTGGCTTTGTGACTCCAGAAATCCTCAGTCTGGACCGCTGTATCTAGGTTGTAAACAATTAAAAGTTTGAGGTTTTTCATACCTACCAGTCTGGGGATGGTGTTTTTGAAAGATAAAGTCTGTCTGCAAAGTATGAGTCTGAACATGAACTGAGCTTTGAAGTCCTCTTTCCTCTCTGCTACCAAAATGTTGAAATATTGCAAATTTCTTTGAAGCAGGTGAGCAAAAGATATCCATGCTAGATATGAGAAAAAAACCCTAGGAGATTGTTCTATGAAAAATGAGCTTGTGAAATCTATGGTTAAGTCATATATGGACTCTTTAGTAGCTAAGAGTGGTTGCTAATGATGCCATCTTTACCTTAGCTAAAATGCATTTTTGGTCTTTTCCTGGCAGATTTGGTTGGAATTAGCTTGCAGTATTCAAAGTCTTAGAAATTCAGACACACTCACACACACACACACACACACACACACACACAAAGAAAGAATTATATATGTGTGATTTCCCCAGTCTAAAAGAATGTACTGTGTTTGTACAACTAGAATTAGAGGCTGCAGAGAGGTGTGTTTTAATGACTAAGGAGCAATTTGGGAAGAAATATTAATTAAATAAACCTTAGTTTCCATCAGTGTCTTACTTTGTCTTTTTCTTTTCTGTGTTGTAAACTATGGGCACAAAGCTGGAATAAAATGATGGTGTCTGTCTGCTTTCCCTGCAAATTCTGATTGCAAATCCAGTATGATGCCTCTTATTTTGGCTACAAGCTTAGGTATGAGCTGTAATGATTTGCCCTATTTTTCTTGTTTTGTGGCTAAGGGTGTTTCCTCCTTTTATCTCCTCCTGTCTGTCTCCACTTATGTCACACAGAGCTTCAATCTTGTCCTCAGCTGGTTTAAGTTGACACAGCTTTGCCTACATTAACAATGCTGCAGTTATTTACATAAACTAAGGATGTGGCCACGTATATGGGATCAGCATGAGTCTCGGAAATGACAGTAGGGAAGGATCCAGGCCGGAGGACTTGTCTTGAAGTTAATAATTAGCCCTGATAATACAATTTTTTTTCTCCAAATGGTGTCCTTGTGAGTATGTTGAATAAAGTTGCTGAATTTATTTTTACCAAGGTCCATTTGGGTATTTTACCCTAGTCTCCTTGTTAGCCAGCATGTGGTCTGCAGGTTCTCTCAGGACAGCAAGGTACTTACCATCCCTGCAGCCTGACGTTGTACTGTGCTTGGTTCCTCAAAGCCTAGAGGGAGGTGGGATATGTGAAAGAGGAATGCAGGCGTCATCACATCTGGAACTTAGGCATGGTCTGGGCAGACTGTGTTCACAACCCAGATCATATCTGGATCTGATATTTTAATAGCCCTTGTCTAGGATACACAGTTAGAAATCCTTCCTTACATACTAAGCAATAATAGCTTGAATATAGAAAATTTGTTCCCCTGGATTGTAGGAAACGTGATTTTTCAGCATTTGTCTAGCTGAAAAATGCTTAATCTTTTCTTTGTCTAAAGCAGCTTCCCGTATGTCTTATGTGTCTAACTGTGTCACATTTCTGGCAAGATGAAAGATGTCTGACAAAAGGAAATCACAGTCAGATAAACCCTTGTCCCTCTGCTCTTGTAGGCAGAAGCTATGAAAATGTTGTGCCACTAGGACATCCTGAAAATCTAGAGACTCCTGGGATATTTGTTCTTCTGCCTTCTGCTAGCCTTTTGTGGGTAGTGCCTTTTGTTCTCCTTATGTGAGCACCAAATTAATGAGATCACTCTTTTCACAAACTGGGCTACGGGATTTGTCCCCCAAGCCACTATTATTGCTAGTTGATGTGTTGTATGGATTTTGATTTTTTCTTTTTTGGTAGTGTTCATCCTTTCCTGCAAGAGAACTTCAGAGAGTGGAAATCTCAGATGAAGAAAATTTGGATTTTCTTCAGTTGTAGAGTTGACAGCAGTTGGAGTGGCTGTAATCAAGTACGTTAGTTGATAAAATGACTATTGAGAATTTCAATTAGAAGGAGAATTCTGACAATAGTATTGAGATGCTGAGGAGCCCAAAGGATAGTGAAGAAGCTAGTAGTAATTATATTTTGGACCTGGAGAAAGAGAAAGTGTCAGGCAAACAAATATGTTTTACAGAAGCTGTATCTGTTTTCTGTAGGAAGATGGAACAAGTTGAGACCAAGTATCGTGATAACCATAAACTGCCAGCTGTCAAAACCATATGAATTACAACTTACCATGGCTCGTTGTGTGTTGATGCATAGATAATAACTTGAAGAGAACCAGTCTTCATTTGTTTGCCTTTTGACATGCAGCTGCAAGTCTAGGGCAGGCTTGACTGCATGGGACATGCTAACATCCAGCCATGCTCTAGAAATGACTACTGAGCAGTGAACCTCAAGCTGGCCCAGCTTCAAAATGAGCAGTATGTCAAGAGTGAGGTACATCTTTCCTTTTGATGACAGGAAAATGTGTCTTGAAATTTCATACTCTGGGCATCTGTGCCATGCCCTACCTCCCTTCCCCGCTGAAAATCACCCCGGGTCAGCCATCTGCTACACCTTGATCTGGTGTCCAGTGACGAAGATTGGGCATGACTTGCTATCCTTGTGCAAAGAAAAGATGGAAATAACTTGACGGTCACGTGAACTGAGATTTGGGTTTTACAGGTCAAAGGATTCTGAATGTGTTTTTATTCTGTGTGCAGGTTTGCAAATGCTCTTGACTGGAGACGCAAATAATATGTAAAGTTGGGGCTGTGCTCCATGGGTTTCCAACAAAAGCAACAGGTACACTTAGAAATTCAGTAATTTTCCCTCTGGATTACTTCATCTGTGTTTGCTCATTGCTTAATGAATGAAGACGTTAAATATATGGTGCTAAGAAAAGAATCCTTTGTCATTACCTGCTGTACACAGTTCAAATGATATGACATAGAGGGAAAAGCATATCAGATTTCACTATAGAAAGGCTGGGAAGAGTGCCACTCCTTTTCAGGTGGGAGAATCAGATCATGGTCATCTTACATTCAATAGCAGTTTTACTACGTCATTCCAGGACTGGGCCTGAAGTGACGTGTTCCTCTAGCTCCTTTGAAGTCCATAGCAATGAACAGTCTGCCCAACACTGTGCAGAGAGCTTATTTCGAAAATTAAAACATAATGAAATATACCCTTATATTTTCCACCTGCACCTCAGATTAAATTAATTTTTACTTTAAGCCAAAGTAAACAGATGTATTTCACTATGTCATAGAAATCATCATGCTATAACATTTTTTCATTTTTTCATTTTTTACTTCTATTAAGTTTTTTCTCACGTGCAACCCCACTCCTTGACTTCCATTTGCAGTCTCTTTAGTATTGTCCCAAATGTCATACCGTCTTACCAGTATTTGGGGCGATTGCTGTCTTCTGTAGATGTGAAAGGCATGCCATATGTCTATAGGCACACCATGTGTACAACTGTATCGACAAATGCCTGCTGAGGTGATGACTGGTTAGAATTAGGGTTCATTTATATTAAATAAAATATAGCCAGCCTCTGCCCCATGGAACCGGAAATGATGAGTCCAGAAGGGAAGGAAGGTGAAAAGATTTGGAGAAGGGAGCAGTAGCAGGGAGAGTGTCAGCGCGTGCCAGGGAGCAAAGCAGTCCACTCTAGTCCAGACACATGGATGCATGGGAGTGAATGGCCATGTGTGCCTGCACCTTTATATTTCAGCCCTCAGGGTAGACAGCAGGAGGATTCTGGTCAATCTTAACTGCCTAGTCACAGTCCATCAAGTTAGCTGTAAAAACTTCTGTTTCAATTAAATATAAGCTCATTGTATTTTCACACAACAGTTAATAAAATAAAACTCATTAGGAATATAGCATTTAGACTAGAGCAAGTGATATTTTTTTAAATGTCACACTGAAAACCACATTTCCTTTAATCAGCATCTGCTCTGTGTTAGGCTGCCTATAAAATGTGGTGCATTGTTGACAATAGGGAAAGATGAAAACAAACAAACAGGAAAACTGCAAAAGACATGGTATTAACATCAAAGGGCATTAATCCTTCCCTTCCCTTGGCATTTGAAAAATGATTTTATTCTTGACCCTAAACAATTTAACTTTCTTTCCACTAATTTTGAATTTGGACAACAAGGGTAGATGAGTAATGGAAAGAAAGTAGGGGATTTCTTGTGAATTCAAAAATGAAATAAGGAGACAAAAACCAGGGAGGATAATACACCAGCCTGAATAAGTTAAAGGTTTTTTTTGAAAACAAATCAGCTCCATCATTTTGGAACACTGATTATACAGAAAAGCTTACAGGGACTGAAGTAGTGACATTTTCATGTAGTTTCTACTTGTACAAATATTAGTGTTTCTGTAGGAACTTCAATATAAGCATTTAATGAGAAGAAATGTATGAGACAGTTGTGAGAGTACAGTGTGAAAAAGAGGAAATAAGAGGCACCCTGTGGGTTTTTTTCCTATCTAAATATGTAACTATATTTTATTATTTGGTAAATATTAAATGTTGAGATGAAACTTGTGTAGATGACTGATTTCAACAATGGACTAAATGCAAATGACCATGAGTCCATTGTATTTAGGCAGTAAGCTGCTAAATACCTGGGGTGAATGAAGGGAGATGACTTCCTTAATCCTTAAACTGGTTGTTGAATATGGAGGATAATCACATCATCTCTAATCCCATTCATAAACACATCATGGTCCAAAGTTAAAATCATTGTGGTTTTGTTCCCCTCTATTCCTATTAGGAAATATTTCACTGCTCTGATGGTTAGAAATCCTCCTTGTAATTTCCAGCGTAATTGTGGCTGGTTTATACCTATTTGTTTTGTGTCAGCGCTGTCCTTCAATGTGAATAGCTTTCTTCCTCCCTGCTGCTTACCCCCTGATACATTTATAGACAGCAATCACGGCACCTCTTAGCCTTTGTTCTGCTCTGTTAAACATGCAGTGCACTGTTGGTCTCCTCTAATAAAATAGGTGTTCCTTCCCTTCAATTGTTCCTGTTCAGTACCTACTCTTTAAACTAATCGATCTTAAACATGTTTGACCACAATGGGGCTTCGTGGTGCCTATGAGTCCCCCTGCACAAATGCTTGAACAGGGGCTGTTGATTTTTTTTTCTTCTTCTGGAAATAGTCAAAAAATGAACCTGATGCAGTCTGGAATAATACAGTTTTCAAGAACCCCGTGCTGACCAGTAGCCATCCTGTTTGCTGCAACTCTTTCTGCTCCTTCAGCTCCTCCACCTGATGATCTAGTTTATTGGAAGAATCATCAGTAGTTCCTAAAGGAGAGCAAGCTTGTATTTCCTGATGTGCAGTATCTAAGTAGCAGGCCCAGCCTGGTGCGCGGGTTGCTGTCTTAGGATGGGATGATTTGCCCTCTGGAGATGCCCATTGCATCGCATTCTGTGTTGGCTGAGGTACTAAACTTTCAGATGTCTGTCAGTAAGGTGAGGAGAATGCTGTGAACGTGCACACCACTGCCCTTTGAGCTAGTATCACATTTATACTGGTCACCAGGTTTTTTTTTGTGTGACCACCTCTTCTGTGACCACTACTACCTCTGGAGTGTGTAATCAGCACATTCATTAAGATTTTCTTAAGTATTGATCACTAGAGTTATTCCAGCTGCTGAAGGTTCTGCAGGAAATACAGGCCTATGTAATAAGATGCACAATTTCAACCCTCAGCTAAAGCCTATGGAGTTGGAAAAAAGTTCCCAATGATAAAAGAAACCTGCTTCGATTTCGCAGGCAGCACTGCAAAATAATAGACTTTACCAAAAAGAGCTTTATATTAGTTTTTTATTTTGATGATGTATCTGTTAAGGTTTTATCAAGAAATTCCCACAAAAATCTCATATGTACCACAGGTGAAAAGCATTTTTGAGAATAAGAATTAAGATCTACTGCATTTTTCTACTTTTTTTCTTATTTTAAACCCAAATAATCAGACTTATAAGACTATGCCTATGGGAACAGCAGAGGCCACAGGACTGATAAATCTAATATATATTTAGTACATTTATTTGAAATGCTTAATGCTTATCTACTTTCTCTAAAGTAAATGTTTTCTATTGATATTGGGATGTTCCAATTGTATAATGTGAAGTAAGAGACAAGAACAAAACCTTTCAAGCAGGCTGTAGGAGAAAAAAAACCCCTTTAATTTCCCATTATTTTATTATATTGTATTTATTACAAACTGTTAAAATGGTAATCATTCATTGCTAGCTAGTACATATTTACAGGGGACAAAAATCAGGCAGCAGAAGATGTTTCTGAATTTTGGATGACCACTTGGCAGTGTGTGCCAGAGGACTGTGTCTGTTAGTGCCTTGCTACTGCCCACTACATCTGCTGTGACAGTGGTAACACCACTCTGACTGGACATTTTATTTTATTTAGTGTCAGGAACATAGAAAAGTTCTTGAGAGCTCTAAAGACCTGTCTCAGGAGTGGCTGCAAATGCCACAAGAATGCATAGTTCACACATCTTTGTGGTGTGTGAGGAGTATGAATGCTCACAGACCTGCACAGACCACTTGTCCTGGTATGCCTGGTGGCACGCAAGGACTTGTCCCCCCATCACATCTCAGGCCCTACCCGCATGTTCTCTGTACAAACAGCAAATCTGACCTGAAAAAGGGTGCTATTTTGAGTGGAGTTTGGATCAGATACCCTCCAGAAGTCCTTATGGACTGAATTATTTAATTCTATACATCTGTTTATTGCTGGATTTCTTTTACCTTCCTCTGAAGCACCTTGGTGCTGTTTACTAAGGCAGAATATTGGACTAAATAGGTTTGAAATATCATCCATCCTGGCAGGACTTGTATTTCCATGTGCAAACAGGATTTATTAGAAACTCAATACATATCGAATGCAGGTCTTCAGGGATCTCTTATTTACTTTGGGCAGGTAAATATTGAATTGTCATGAAAGGTATTTGACTCCATTTTGGAGCATAAAGCAGAGGAGGTTAATAGAACAAAGCGACGAAATCAACACCAGCGGTAAATGGTAACACACGTTACTGTATATCCCCTTCTGACTCTGTGAGTGGTGCAGGTTTTGCATAGCTAGACAAAGCAAACTTCATAGGATCACAAGCCTCAAAGAGGTGAAGAGGAGTTGGGAGGGTGCGTTTGTAATCTTGTCAGACTTGTTTGCGAGTTCCTTTCCCCTGCCAGTTATTTCAGTTATGTTTCTCTTCTTTTTGGAAAAAGTCTGCTAATTTGGCCTCCTTTTTTTCTCAGTTACACACCAGATGAAATCCTGATGGTTGCAATTTTTATGGCCAATGTAAAATGTCAGTAGGAAGCTGTGGCGCTCTGCAGGGTTTACCACAAACTATTCCAATATAAGGAACAGGGAGGAATGGGACTTTAAGGGGTGTCAAGGATTGCAGCTGCCCCACGCCACAGCTGGAGCCAGTGGAACCAAAGTTTCATCCTGGTACTGCAGTGAGCTCTTTTTCACCCACTGGAGACACACTAATGACATGCTCATGGGAACATCAATGTTTGCAGCACCTATAGGATAGCTGTTTCCAAAATGGTATGATTTCTCATTTTTCTTAAAGTTTTATCCATGACTTTTTGGGAAATATTTAAAGGGAAAAAATGGTTGAAATGTCACTCCCCCTTGCACAAGCTTTAATAAGTATCCCAGTGTCCCATGTGATATAATGTGATAAAAATTATCTTTCTGAGATCATCTATCATTGCTGGTAATATCATTAAAGAACTAGAGCAGCCTCTCACAAACATTTTTCTATTAATACTTCCATTTTATTTCAATATAATGCATGCCACGATTGCTGAAGATTTTGAAGTTTTTATTGTGTCTAAAGTAGAGAAAAAGGAATTTTTTGGATACAGTGAGAAGTGTTCTTTCTACAAGTCTTCAAATCAGCAGAAATTGGTAAAAGGAAAATTCCAATTCACACTTTCCTTTCAGACTTTGAGATTTGCAAGCAAGTTCATACAATTATTGCCATCCCATGCAATAAGTAAGATTATTTAAGGCAGAAACTATTGCTGACAAGATAAATAATGCTGTATATGAAACTGTGCATATTGATTGACCTGTAGTCTTTTTTTTAATCTATACCATTTGTTTTTTTTTAATGAACACTACTCATTTAAAAATGTCCACAGGAAGGAAATGCTTGTTTTTACTGATTAAAATGTGTAGGCTGTCTTTTTAGCCTCCCTGCCAGTGTCATTCTTTGTGCTCTCATCACAGCACAAAGAAACACTGTTATTTACCCTGGGAAACAGGTGACTGAACTTATAAAAATCACTACAGGACAAGATGTATTGAGGCCTGGCACAGAATGACAAATTCTGGCGGGGTTTGCCAAGAAGAGACATATTGATTTCTAAATGATTAATAAGGAGAATATAATTGTATTTCATTAAGATGGATGGGATTTCATTTAGTCTGTCTTCTCCTTTTCCACTTCAGATGCGAAAGGAAATCAAGTCATCATCAATGGCACCTTGTGTTAGCCTGCCATGGAAACGAGGTCATTGATTGAGTAAAAGAAGTTTCTGAGAGGCTAGCCTGGTCTTTAATGGAGTTACTAGCATAGATAGCATGGCAAAGATAACAGCACTCAATTTCTCTCATTATTTTGAGAACAACCAAGACTAGGAAGACATTGATAACATCTCTGTTCTGGATTTTGATGCTTTTCAAGTTGCATATTTTCTCAAGTAAATGGTTTTAGGTATACAAATACACAGGATTTCTCATTTGTTCTTATAAAGTCATTTGAAGCCATTCTACTGTGTAAGCCTGAGAAACTGATAGGCTGAAAAAAGGGAGGGGATGAAAATCCTATAGTCTGTATTTCTTACCAAGAAAATCAGTGTCTTCTTAAGCATAAGTATGTAATTAACTTTTCAGTGTATTTCTGTCTTTTAGAACTGTGTTTAAATCAAACCTTTACTTCAACTACCACCTGAATTGAGGGGTTTGTGAAGAACTAAGTAATATCTTAACAAATAGAAGATGAGGGACTTTCCGCTCTTGTTTTCCAGCACATGTGCCCAGGACGATAACTCACGTTACTTCTGACTGGCTGTTGGTTTTACTTTTCCAGAGGTTTTTATTCTAGTTGTAGAGATTATCCAACTCCTCATATAGCAATGGCTGAACTGCCTCTAAGTATGGCAATTTAAATGAAGTGATTTTCATTGCATTGCCAGTTTCTGTGTCCCAGCATATCAGTAGTTTTTAGGTCATCAATTACATTGATTACATTGCAGTTGGGCAGTTTTCATCAGAACCTCCAGATAAAATGTGAAAAGATTTTAGTGATGGGTGAGACTGAATTAGAGATATTGGGTATTAATTAATGAAAGATGAAAGAACATAAGAAGGAATTAATAGGGAACAGAAAGAAGAACACTTAAAGATGATAATCCCATTCATACAAGGAATGCATGTTCTTACTAAGTTAAAAATACATTATGCTGCAACATGAAATTTACACATTATCTTGGATTCATTTAAAGACACGAAAGACATTGCTTCTGCAGTTAAAGGAAGCTGGGTTTTTCGGTTCAACTGACATGGGTATGGATGAAGATGAAGGGCTACAGACATGGATGATTAATTAAAAACCGATAAAACAAAAAACTAGTTTTGTATTGCACAGGTGGAGAACAGATTTTCAGGTGTCATAGATGAGTTAATCATATTATCTCAGCAACTACTCATGCATTCAGGCACTGTAAACTGCAGTTTAAAACTGTAGTTGAAAAAATGCAGCATGTTTTTGAGCCCATTTTTCAGGGAAGAAAACAGACAATGAAGTGAAGTGGATTACATTCTGAGGCAGGTTATGAAGCATCCATGAGTTTGTTCCTTGAGCTAGGCATTCATTTACTCTAAGACTTTGAACAAAATGCTTAGGAGTCATGCTGGATTGGAGATGTTGATATTTAGTTACATGTTTGCTGTGAGAATTAAACCAGGTGTTCTGTACAGGTTCCTGTAGCAGTTGGTTACCCCTGCAACGTGGAGGCACAAAAATATGCATATATACATAGCTGGTAATGGAGTTTGAGGGGAACTTCTGTTTTGCATATGCTAGGCTTCCTGCTTCCATGAGGGCTGAGGAGAGCAATTCTCAGGATATGCAAAAAGGGGAGAAAGGTAGGAATATGGGATGCAAAATGCAGACCACAAGTGTTTTCTGTGTCTTGTTCGATACTGGTTTTGGAAGAAAGTGGAAAAATTATATAAATGAAGCTCTCAGCTGCTGCTGGGAGAGATTCCATAGTGGTCTTGTTCTCTCTCTTGAAATATTTGCTGTCCCTGAAGCCGCAGTTTCACAGGTAGGCAAAGTCACTTTATCTCTCCAAGTTTGTGATGATTCCTCCAGATTGTTTGGTGGAGATGTGCAGCCCAGGCCCATACAACACAAACTGCCGTGGATGTGTGCAGCTGTAAAACGACTCCTGTTGCATTTTGTAGCACAAAGAGTTTCAGCCTCACACCCCTGCACTGCTCTGCCCGTCTGCTTGTGCTAAGTACCCGGGGAGGTGACTTCGCTGATATACAGTGAGCTCTGATTCTCTGATGGGGGCGTTTGCTAACTGAGGCCCTGCTGGATAACAGGAGATACACGCATTTTTAGAGTTGTTACAGAATATCCTAAGTCACTAAAGCATGTCTTATCCTGACAGGCTTCTAACGTAACACAGGAAAAGGAACAAATCATGGCAACCAGAACAAGGAATGATAATGTGGTTTTGATTCTGGAGTTTCACTGTGGTGACTACAGCAGAAAAGAAATTTTCTAACAAAAATGTCCTCCAAAAGAAAAATGTGGGTTAACAAAACCCTTAAATTTGGGGGTTTGTTTGAAAGGGTCTCATTTTCAGCAGAAATACTACTGACAAAGTACAGTCTAGGATGCGATGAGGTTTCCATCTGTTTACTGAATCAAGCAGGAAGAGTCCTGAAATCTGTGACTTCTCTCTTCTGGGTTAGTAGCTAAAATCAGGCAGTGAAGGTAATTTCTCACTTGTCTTGCATAAATGTGTTGTAGACTTGAAAAACTTGAAATGTTTAATTAAAAAAAAAAGGAAGAATTTTGAAGACTCAAAATGTTCTGTGATGTGGGAAAAACATGTAAGACCTGTCTTTGCTAAGGATATAATGTCTGGTTTTGCCTCAGATTTTTTGTGATGTTTAGCGTTAATATCTGTGACTGTATTAATTATTTTTCTAAGAAAGGTCTGGTACTATTCTCTTACCTCATTTTATCTGTATGGACCCTATTTGTTTAAAAATTGTTGACTATATGTTGGATACAGAACAGTGTTAAAGGTAATCATCACCTAATTTTGTTTGTTGTTTGGTTAAATCATTTATTATAGCTTTTCTTCCTTTTCCTTTCTTTCCTTATGAAGCCTAGGAATATGCATTCTGGTTTTCTCTGTTTTGTTTTGAGATGCCTTGGCAATGTCTTAGATGATTTCTCATGGGCTCTAACATCAAAACCGAAGGGATGAAGAAATTAGATATTTAACAAAGTCTTCATTTGTTCTGTAAAGTTAATTAGTCACTCTTGACCGTCAGATTAGATTAAATTTAAATATGGGTCAATTAACACTTGTTACTTTTGCTAGCTTCATTTCTGACCAGTCACGCTGAAATTATCACAGAAAGCCACGAGTTTACATAAAAGGAAATTAAGAGGCAGAATTAGCTTTCTCATTGTTACTAAAATCACAAATATTGGGTTTTTTTTCTTAAGAGCTTAAATCTGTTAATCCTTTTTTACTTTGGTCGGGTAACATGTCTAAAGAGGAGAAAGAAATTTGGTATCACATAAGACTTGCACCTTTTTAATCTTATAGTATGTTTTAACAAATTATTTCCCAATAATTTCTTAATTTTAATGGTTAATACACTGCCCTGACCAAACTTTACTGTTTGCACAAATCACATACTTTAGGACTTAGGACTGTATTACAACAATTATTTTTGGGTTTTGTGACTAAATCTTGCACTTGGTCCTTAGCCCTGAGTCAACCTTGTGCTGTACCTTACCAGAAAATGATAATATCCCTGGTTTTTGCTTGTAACCAACAGGTTAGATCCTTACCTTCTTTCTGGGTGACTGCCAGCTGCCTTGCATTTATCAGCTCACTTACTGTACAGTGCTTGCTCACCAAACAAACTTCTCAGGTCTGCAGTTTTCCTTCCTCATGTTTCTGCCAAGCTGGAAGTCAGGATAAGGTCTCATTTCACTTTATTAGGAAAACACAGTGCAACATCTAATATTCTCCAATTTGATTATCACTTTCTCTGTTTTTACCTTCAGAGCTTGTGGGATGTTACCATTATTGCCCCGGTTATCATGGATCCCACTAATTAAAACATGCTTTCAACTTGTTAATATAATGTAACAACAAACAAACTGAAGACAAACCAAACAAACCCACTGTTTCAGGTTAGAAATTATTTTCAATGTTTGTATTACATTTTTTCTTTGAATGTTGCTTTCCTTTCCCCACCATTTTTTCCATTCCTTCCTTTCAGTCCATAATTTATTTTTATTGGTTACAGTAAGACTGCAGGCTTTTCTACAGCTGAGCACAGCTGCTAATGTTTTGCTATTGATTCCACATGTTAGCTCAAAAGTGTATAATAATCTGTTTTAATCGTTGCCTTTGGCTTTTCCTCTTCCCACTCTGAGAAGTGCCCTCTGCCTCTGGCCTGGCATGGCCATAACCAGAAACTGATCCTAATTACATCAAACCACTCTCTGCCAAAATGCCCAAATATCCGTAACGTGTTTGAATAACAACTGTTGGGAGACATAACTCCATCCAGCTCCCTGGAAAATGCTTCAAATTATCAACTGTAGATGTGCTGACAGAAAGAAAATCTTGTGGGCATGGTAGGAGGCTAAGCTACCTCTGGCCCGTAAGGGAATACCTCGGCAGTACAAATGTAATGCTATTTAAGCCCCCTCTGCTTCAAATCCCTGCAGCTCTGAGGAAGCTCCAAATTATAACAGGGCTCCTAAGGGAATGGCACATAATCAGCCCTGCTGAAAACATGTTGAATAGCGCTAAATAAATCCCAGGTCTAATTATGTTACTGAGACTGCACGGGGACTGCGCATCTGGAAGTCCCCCCACCAAGTCCTGTGGTGGTTGCGCAGTGAAGCACAGCCAGCTACTCCAGCGTCCATGGTAGCTCAGCAGCCTTCTCCAGGAAGGAGCTGTGAGAGGCCCCTCACAGTGCAGCAGTGGCCCACGTTAAATCACTGCTTATTTAATCTGTCAAACTCCTCTTCTTCAGTCTAGGGGTCATCTGCCCAGGCTGGTGTGAGGACAAGAGCTGTGGCACTGGGTGGGAATGGCTCACCTACCTTCAGCTCTTTGCTCCCCAAAACAAAGACAATTCTTTCCCAAGCACTTGGTATAGAGAAATGAAAGATGCAACTTGGGGTTTTGTTTGCAAATAAAGAGGGTAGTGTTTTGTTGATGTAAACAAGAGCTATGCCACTGTTTTTTCAGGCTCTGTGTTTCAACTGCATTGTCTCATGGCACCAGTAAGCATTGGGAGAATTTCTCAAAACACTCAGCCCCCTGCACAATCTTTTCTGTTGAAAATGGCTGCTTTTTTTAACCTCAGGTTCTTTACTCTGATATGAGTGGTGCCTTTCTGAGATGTCCTTGCAGCTGCTGTCACAATTTCTAGTTGTGAACACAAACTACCTGGAACAGAACTCGCTGTTGGGAGCTGACTCAGACAAGGCAGGTCTGAAAATAAAGCCTCTTGTTTAGGATCCTGAATTTTCTTATGCTTCTCTGTTTTTAATCAATGATTCTGAAGAAAAATATCAGTGTACATGGATCACCAAGAAGTAGAAAAATCTATTTAAAACTATTTGCTTTGCTCTTTTTTTTTTAATGTTCTACTTGTGTTATTTGATTAGTTGGGTGTCACAAAAGAAGATGACATGCTAATTATTTTTGTAGTAGTTATACCAGTATAGTGCTGATAGTCAATATTACTGTGGTCTGCAGTCAGATTTCTGTATTGTTACATATTATTATGCATCAGTGATTCTTGATGATATATGAAGTGAGTATTACTGGGTTTTCCCACTTCCTAAGGAGGCCTAAAATCGCCCTGAGAATGTGAGTGCTAATTATACCGACCACAGAGACAAAATCTTCCCTCTTTGCTCCATTAGAAAAGAGTAGAAACTAGAAAATTTTGGATGGTCAATAGTAGTTCTGTTTAGTGTTTAGGAGAGCTGCTAGAGAATATTTTGAATTGCTAAAACTTATGGGAAAAAAGACATTTAAATTTCTCTGTTCTATGGGATACATATAGCTATTCTTTGATAAAATGCTACTTTAATTTTGTGCATGAGAAATCAGGTCTTTCCTTTGAAGTGAGAAGGAGAAAGTAAGAAACGAAATTTCCTGTACTCTGATTCCCCCCAAATTTAGATAATTTATCTTAGAACTTTATTAAGAAGAAGATTTTATTTTCTAAGGTTTTCATCTTCCATGTGCATGTTTTTTTTTCCGGCTCAGTGAATCTAAATATATTCCTGTTTTTTTCTCTAATCTGCAATTCTATGCCTGGTATTAAGACTGATTTAATTTTTGTTTCAAAACGTCAGACCATAGCAAGACTATATAGGTAAATTTCTACGAAAAAATAATTCAGATACCTTCTATACTTCTCCTGATACCACTTGAAGTGAAGTTATACTGGCGTGTTTTTGATAACCAAGAAATTCTACTTGCCAACCTGTGCTCAGAAAACACCCTAATACGGCCAATGCCATTCTTCATTAACTATTTCTAATCATGTTTCATAGAATTAGTACAAACCACAGACATCACAGATCACCAGATTTGTCCTCTGTATTCTCAAAAAAAAAAAATTATACTGCACAAAATGCAACTTTTCTTTCACCTGTGGAGTGCTGGTACCATGTCACATTCTCCTCTCCTTGCAACAGTTTCTGGGCAACAGGTGGAAAAAACAAGCTGGACCTTTTGAGTCTCACATCTCCCAAACTTCAGTCCAGTGACACCTGCAATGTCTTTGCCACCAATATTTTCTTCAGTGCTGTTTGAATTGTGTGCCTGACTAAGCAAGAAAACTGCTGAGTCCCCAGAAACAAAATTTCCAGGTGGAAAGGCTCTGAGGCCTTCACAGTGTCTCCTGTGGCTGGTTTTACTGATGAAAGCCGTGGTGATAAGTGTGATGCAGTAGTACACTGAGGTTCCCAAGAGGCTCAGAGTTGCTCTGTGAGTCACTGCTCAAAACTCAGTGAGAAGGAGCGTGGCTCAGGTGGGTAACGTCCAAGTCTTTCACAGTACTGCTGACCAAAAAGAGTCACAGTACAAGCAGGTATTGCCATGCTCTTAAACCTTTCAAATAAGGGATGGGTAGGATGTCTGGGGGCTGTAACTGCTGGTCTGTCTTTCCTTCTCGTTGCTAATGCCTTATGTTACAGCCAAACAGAACCAAGGGAAAATCACATGACTGCATTCACAGGTTGTATCCTCAGAAACCCAGACTCAGACACTGAAACTGTCATCCTCTTTCAGCTCAGTTGCACATGGGCTCTTTACCTCCCCAGGCTTCTACAGAACTGGTGTGTTGGCATCACATACCATTTCTCTCCTGGCATCTTACAAGAGTAATGGGATGCTGACAAGGGAATGGAGCCACTTCTGCCCAAGGAACACTGAGGTAAGCCAGGGTGCTTCAGCCCAGGGTGGAGAGGGTAGACGTGGGTGAAAACAGATCTGCCTAACTTGTGGAAGAGTTAGGAGCTTTCAAATGAAGCCAGAGTGACTGTTTCAGAAAACAAAAAAATCAGTGTTTCTTCACAAAAGATGCAGCCATGTATAGAAACTGCCTGCTACAGGGTGATCTGAATGTTAATGTTAGCATGGGATCCATAACTGCGTAACTATGGATAAAAAGCATGGTGATTATGGCAGATACAGAAACCTGTTGAATTGCAGATGGTTAAAAGCTGGGAGAGCATTTGAGGAAAGTACCTTTATTATATACAGCTTTTCCTATTACATGGTTCTTTCATCATCCACTTTTGGCCCTTGTCAGATACAGGATGCTGGGCTAAACAGACCTGTGGCCTGACCCAGCGCAGCTGCTCTTAGGCTCCTGTGTTACTGTGCTTTCCTACAAACGTGTCAAATAACAACAGGTCCACAGGGTATCTGGGGAGTTACTTAGAGGAGAAACCAACAGTGTTTCTTTTCAAAACTGACCTGCTCACCAGTGTGACTTGTGCCATAAACCATTTGCTTTCCCAGGCTGACAACTTCTCATCATTTGCAATGCTCTTACCAGGGTCCAGGCTATCAGGAAGGGCTTCATGCTGCTATCCACTTTGTTAAACAGAAGTTGGTTTTATGTTTAGTGGTGCATAGAGTGTACAGATGAAACAAATCACTCCTGTACTCTCAGCAAGATGAATAGCTCCTGTTGAAAACTAGCAAGGAAGCCTGAATGCAAGATTAATATGCAGTTCCAAGTTATGCTTCCACAACTTTTATTGATTATTTGGAAAATTAAAAAAAAAAGATTATTCCTTATATAATTCAGACTGGAATTCTTGTGCAATTGTTCTTAGAAGAAAATAATTTGGGAGGAGAGCTTTTTGACTGGTTACTCTTTGAGTGGCAAGAAGTTTAAAAGCATCCTGTCATCACTTTAGTGTTGTTTATCGACAAATTATCAAAATAAGCACAGAATTCACAAATAGAAGACTTTTGCTGCTTAGAAGATTCTCTATGCTGGAGGGTTATCCTGGGCAATAGGACAGGACCTGTGATTTTTAGTTTCTCCCACTTTTGACTTTGCTGTGTAACTATGAACTGGTGACTTACTGTGCTTATTGTAAAGGCAAGACTGTAAGCATCTCTGTTCTGAGAATGTGACAGAGAATTGGCATTAAGAAGTGTTTCAGAGTTCAGGGACTGGGCGAGGGACAGACTGTAAGCATGCGGTGTGTTGCGTGATGCTTTGATGTTTGAGGATCATCCCTGTCATGGTTCAGACCTTATGAATCCCTCTGTTCCCCTCTTCTGTACTTCGAGAAAAAGTGACTGTCTAATCCTATGTTGTTCTTCAGCTGCTTTGTAGATGACCTTGCTGAAGAGACGTATTTTCTGAGTTAGGGGGCATTCTTTCTGCCAGAAATCTTACAATAGGATGTGAATAGTCTAATTTACACAGAACAGGGAACTACAATGTCTTCTCTCCTTTCCCAGTCCATAACAAGTGCAGTTATCATTCATTTGCTAGTCTTAATTATGGTTTTTTTTTCTTTTGTTAATATGAGTGCTTTCAAAATCATCAATGCCTGGCTGCAAAGGGAAAATTCTGACCAAAATATGAATCTATAGAACGTCATCTAAAGGATGTGAAAAATTATATCCTATAAGGTCCAATGCTTTATATTGATCTTACAGAAGAGACAAATCTCATGGGTCAAAGTTGAAGTGATATGGACAAGCAAAATCAATAATAATTTTAAAAATAGACATTTTTTCCTTTTCTTTTACTAATTCATGAAAAAAATAAAAGAGTACCTTAAGACTCGCACATTATTGATGTTTTACAGATTACTACTGGGGTTTTTTTTAAATAATTATGTTTTGGAAAATATTTTGTGCCAACATCCAGTTGGCAAAAGCATATTTTCAAAGCTGAAATCAAGCACTCCTATCCCAATAAATCTGGCTTCTGCCACGGCATGGCTAGTACAAGGGTTTTTGGTACCTTGATCACATAAAAAATTATAGCCTTCCTTCTTTCTTCAGCAACAGTCAGAATTGCTTGTGACAGGATAGAAGGACCTCTGACATTCTGTGACGAATCTCACTGAGTGGTTTCTGACTTCAGCTGGTCCTGTCTCCCCAGGCCTTTCCCCATGTCCTCTGGAGGCAAAACCAGGAGGTAACAAGTACCTGTGCTCTAGCTGGCTCATTCTGTCTGGTGTAATAATGCAGTCCCATCTACTTCACCATACTAAGTAAAATTAGCTGAACAAATTGGACAAAGCTTCTGCTTCTGAGACAGTAAGCACTGGTGGAGAAGAAGTCTACCTAGACAGGTAGGCTGCTGGAGATGGTAACCCTTTAAACAGTAACCTCCAGAACTTTTCTGAGATTATATCTACGAAAAATTATTTTTGGTGCCAAGACCTGGTGATATTTTCTGGATGCTTGTACTGACTCATATGTAGCAAATGTTAGGCTTTTTAAATGTGGAGAAATCCAGATTTCTCTTTGTTTTGTGCAAATGAAAGCAGATCTTCTGAGCTGGAATTTTTTGAAACCTTTCTGTCACTGAACAGATTTAGAGCAAAGCTGATTGCTTGGGAAACCTTGCAGTCACTGAGGCTCTTGATCAGGTGTCTGGCCACAGGGTGTAGGATAGGAGGCATACTGCCCTATCTGTCCTTAAACAGAGTCAAAATCTGGGAGAAATTGCCTTGCTTGAAAATGTTCCAGAGTTTCACTGACTCCTGGAGGCTGGTTTGGATTTGATCTAGCATTATTTTAGGTTTCAGCAGGAAAATTTCATGCAGCTTTACCCAGTTACCCGCTCTTTGCCAGCACACAGAAATTTAGTTGAGAGATGCTTCGCTTTTTCCTTTTTCTCTTAGGAAAATCAAGCTATTGTGAATTTCTGCCATGTACAAATAAACCTTCTTTACAAATTAAAGCGGTCCCTCAGTAGTGATTTCCATGACACCCACTCATCAGTCTTGACCTTCTTGAATACCTATGTGCTGGCATGATCACATTAATGTCTTTGTTCATGACTTAAATGGAGGTTGTCATTCTGCAACATGTGCCATAAATAAATTTCTGTTGGCAGGCACCCTGGAGACAGATTATTAATTAAAAAAAATAAAATAAAATTATAAACCAGATTTGAGTAATTTTGTTAAAGAGCTCTGGAAAATGCTTCTGACCCATGTTCCTCCCTTCAGTAAGTACTCCCAGTATTTTGCTCATTCCTATGTCTTGTGTTGTGGACTTTTGCTCAAAGGGAATGAAAATGAACATAAACTAAACCAAGGTGGCTTTTTCATTTGCAAAATTTTGGCTTGCTGTTAGATATTTTTATTATTTAAAGTCCTCAAAATGGGTTCTGCACTGAATAGACCACTGTGAAAAGTGTCAACCATCAGGAGTGTTTTTGGCTCCTACTAAGAACCTATTGCCAAAAGCATGCCTTGTACCTTTGTATAGGATAACTTGCCTAAATTGGAGATCATGTTCATAGGGGCTGGGAACAGGGTAGGAGAATCCCACACATTAATTATAGTCTTTAATATTGCACATTTATCAACCATTTAACAAACAATTGTTAAATTTCTAAACTCTTCTAATTGAACATTAGTCACAGACTCTCCCTTCCTCTCTATTTGCTATGTTAAAAATCACAACCCTAAAAGTGCTAACTTGAAAATTTTCATAATTAAGGAGCCACTTGGTCCAGAAACATCAAACTCCTTTCCCAGAGACAGCAGACATGCCTTTGGGTGAAGGATTACATCAGTATAGCCAGTGGCAGAATCCTGCTAAGAGTGTATAGAATTGTAGAATCCTTCAGTTGGAACAGAATTTTAAGATCAAGTCTGACCAATAGCCTGGCACTGCCAAGTCCACCACTAGACCGTGTCCCTAAGTGTCACATCTACTCATTTTTTGAATACTTCCAGGAATGGTAATTGCATCCTGAGCAGACTGTTCCAATGCCTGACAACTCTCTCAGTGAAGAAATTTTTTCCTAATATCCAATCTAAATCCTCCCAATTAACTTGAGACCATTTCCTCTTGTTCTATCATTTGTACCTTGGCAGAAGAGACTGACCCTCACCTGGCTACAACCTCCTTTCAGGTAGTTGTAGAGAGTGATAAGATTCCCTCTGAGTCTCCTTTTCTCCAGGCTCCCTCAGATGCTCCTCATCAGACTTGATCTACAGACCCTTCACCAGCTTCGTTCCCTCTGGATTCACTCCAGAAATTCAATGTCCTTCCTGAATTTAGGGGCCCAAAACAGAACCCAGGATTCGAGGTGTGGCCTCACCAGTGCCGAGTACAGGGGGACAATCACTGCCCTGGTCCTGCTGGCCACGCTATTGCTGACACAGGCCAGGATGCCACTGGCCTTCTTGGCCACCTAGGCATATGTTGGCTCATGGTCAGCTGCTGTTGACCAGCACCAGACCTGTCGACCAGGTCCTTTTCTGCTGGGTATTTTCCAGCCTCTATTCTTCAAGCCTTTAGCATTTAAAAAGTGCAGTGAGAAGTGGATGGAAGGAGTGTAACGGAGCAGATTGAAATGGAGAAAGAAAAACAATAGGTACAAATTTCTACCAGTTTCCTCAGGCATCCATAGCAGCTGCTTAATGATACATGTATCATTATATCTTGGAGTAGTTGGAGGGCAGAAGCAGACTTGATTACACTACAGACAATTGTTTCACAATAATTCTGGACCATTTTTCATTAGCTGTCTCCCCTCACAGCAAAACAAGGGATAATTTTTTTCTTAAAAAATCTTATACCTCTAGAAGGTTGTCCAACAGTTAAAGATTTTTAATAATTCATCATGCGAAACATCTTGAGCTAAATACTAAATTTCCCAGCAATAACAACAAAAGATAAATGTAAGGAGCTGAGGTTAACTTGCTCTGATAGAAACAAAAGAGTAAATAAAAAGAATGATACTATCACTTTTCCATGATTTATCAGTACATTTTTATTACACCCTCTGCTTTGACAAGTTTTGTCACTCAGTCTGTTGAGCCAAACCAGTTCATTCCAAGGAAGCTGATTAAGTAACTGATTAAAACAAAGCAGCAGATTTGTCTGCCTGTAATCACTTACGAAGACACAAGCATTAGGTGGCAGCCCTTATTGGTGAGTGCAGCTGCTGACATTACCTTTCACAAAAGATAAGGACTTTTGGTTTTGATCACCTGTCCTAGCTCATCAGGTCCCAAGGTGATATGATTGGAGTGAGTTGAGCAACAAATTTTAGAGCAATTACTTTGTTTTCTTCCTTTTGAATCCCATTTAAAAAAAGGTGTCTCATTCATAGTAACATTTAAATGTGGTACTCCTGTCTTCATTAGATGGACTTAATGTACCCAGCTACGAGCAAGGAGCAATTTGTAGGAAGAGAAGCCTTGGTACTTCTTTTAGGTCTCTTTCCCAAGACACACATTGTGACTGCTCCACCTTGGTTTCCCAGCATGGATAAAGCTGGTGATGGTGGTGGTCTGCATAACTTGTCATTTTTTCCTACAACTTTTTTAGGGTGCCTGAGGATGCAGCTGGATACCTGGGATTTACCAAAGCATATTAGAGAAATGAGATGAATGGAACTGAGAGTGAGAGACTCCAACAGACATCTATGGTTTTCAATATGCAATGAGTGCTTAGCCACAACAGGCTCTTTCTGTGAGCTGTTTTGGGTGTGGCTGTGATTGGTTAATGCACTAGCTGACTGCCTTTTTAAAATGCCGAAACCTGGGAAGTCAAAGTAAGAGGTCACCACTGCTTAGGATCTGTGTTGGACATCCTTATGAGCAACAATGTTTTCAAAACCTGGTGATGTAAGCAGAATGATGTGAAGCAGCTATTGTAAATGGCAAAATTGATAAATTCTTATTCTTTGTCTGCAAGAAGAAAAGGCATTTTTCTTTCCTCAAAGGACCACAACATTTTAAATTTCAGAAAAAAAAATCTTGTAGCCTTTAGATACTGAGTCCTTAAAATATTGAAAGGAGATTATATATACTAAATATATACACTAAGCGCATCCACATTCCCTATTTCATGTTGCTTATTGATAAAATTAAAACCATTTCTGGAATTTGAATGCGCTTCTTGAAATTGCTGGTTTAGCTACTGGTTCTGAAATCAAGTGTGTTGGCAAGTGCTGAGTCCTGCCCTGGCCACTGCATTGCAACCCAGACACTTTTCTAATCTTACTCAGTTTATCAATGTCTTATTGAAGATTGTAATTTCAGTACGTTTTCAGAGAAAAAGAAGATAGCAGCTAACTACAGAACACAGCAAACTGTAAAACATTTTGCCATGTTCACTTTTCTATTGCCCTAGCAATTGATGCTGCTGCTTCTCTTGCCCTGTGAGTTATAGCTTTAGTAAAGAGTCGCCAGATTCAAGTCAGGAGGCCTCTGCTGGCACTGCAGAATGACAATTCTTATCTGTTTTCTATAGCCTGACATTTTCAGTAAGGCCTGGAAGGTTTGGTTAATAGGGTTTGTCAAAAGGGAGCTACAATATAAAATGTTGAAATATGGAAGGAGAGGAGAGCAGAGAACCAGTGTCACATTAAATGTTACCAAAGCAATTTCTAGGAGACTAATTATTCACAATAGATAACTAAATTGTAAATCTCTATTACAAGTGGGGGATTGAATGTGAGTTTCCTTGGAAGGCAGTTCTGAAGTCTGCTCCTTTAATAGCTAAGACATAAGGAAAATGGTAGGTGTGCCAGAGGCTTTGGAAGATGAGAGGTCAAAGAATGAATAGATGATAACTCCTGGATTCATTCCCTCTGCAAGTTCTGAAAAGACATATTTGCATTATAAAATGTCTGATAGACTTTTTTTAATAGTCTGGTATTGAAAGCATTCTGATGTAATAATTCTTTATGACTATTGATAACTACAGAAAGAATGAAGGGGCTTCCATATATGCTTGGGGGTGCTCAGCTGGATTTTAAAAGAACAGAGATAATCAGGCACTTCCTAAAATTTCATGTCCTGCCTTTTGGGCGCAAAGTCCCTTCTAGGATGGCCATTTCACTTGCTAATGTCCCTGTGAAATCCTGTGTCCTATTACCTGAAATAGCACATAGTGGGTGATCTGTGTCCTGAGGCAGTATTTGTTCCTGTCCTTTCTGTTATGAGGCATTTTGCGAGAGAAGAGGAAAGGTAGTGGACAGTGCCTATGACAAGAGGCTTTCTGAAATATTCTTTTGTGGTAGTTCATGCAACATTTCTTGTTTCTATTCTCTAGATTGCTGCTCAGCCCTTTGGATATTTTTATTTATTGCTAAGTAGTTTTTAATAAGTAGAGAAAGCATTGTGGCAGAAACTATAGGTCTGACTATAGTTTTCCTGTTATTACCTCTGCTCCCTTTCTCTTTTATTGCTTCTGCAATAAATTACATTTGCCATATAAATATAGGAAGACTTTCCAACACATGCTATGCAACTGGAAGTGTATTCTTAAGAAATAGAGATATAACTGTACTACAGGTTGTCTGAACTCTTCTTTCTGGATTGAAGATCTTGTTTCTTTTCTATGGAAGAGTTAAAAGGGGAAACCGTCCAGAGCATACCAGGAAGGTAATTTCCTTCTTGGTGTCTGTCTGCAGCTGTAAGAAGAAATAAATACAGTAAGGTTGTCTCCGGTTAAGCATATGCTCATATATGAGGCTCCAGCTCTTGGAGTTGTTGGAAATTAATGACAAATGTTTATGACCCAAGTAATTTCATTACACATTACTTAAATGTAGACGGTGGAGGAGAGATGGATTTCTTTTCTTCTACTTACAAAAGAATATGTGAATTTTCAAGAGCTTACAGTATTGGAGAAAGTTCTCAAATTCCATCTTTCTTTGCTGTAAACATGAAAGTGTTCTTTTTGCTTTTTCTGTCGATATCCAGCAGTGGTCTGTATGACTGGCAAAGAGCAAATCCAGTACCTTTGACTAGGCGGTGACCATGATGACAGTCTGTAGTATGATGGTGGAGGGTCCTGTTGCCTGCAAATGCATTTGTCTAGTTGATGAATTTTATGGGCTTTAAGCAGTAAACCACCGATTCCTGTTGCCTAGACCTGGGATTACTCTGTGCCTCAGGACTTCGTAGGTTTGGTGTATTTTCAGGCACTCTGCTCTGACAGGAAGGATTATTCTGTCTGTGCTACTGTTGACAGGACTATCTGGGATATGACTGTAGCAGGGTGGTTATAGCTAAAGTGCATGAACTTTCTGCAGAATAGCCTTGTGCACGAAGTCTTGGAAAGCACTGGGTGAAGGGCATGCATCAGACAGTCCCTGCACAAGCACAACGGAGTGGATGTTGCTGGAGCTGACTTGTTTATTATTATGTACCTCTTGTTATGACTGATGAATCCTAACATATCAAATTTATTTTCTTCACTGTGCATCTGAACTAGAACTATTCATGTCCACAGAGTGATGAACAGAAATGCAGCAACTCTTGTCCAGAGGAAGTATTTCTTGTCTGTCTTGTACCTATATCTAGAGCTTAACAAGTGGATTGTTACATTAAGGAATAAACTATCAAGGAACTGCAGAGAAGAAATGTGGACTGTTCTATTAGTGAAGTAATTCTATACACAGAAACGTTCCTAATTTCTAAGCTGTTGGCACTCTCATACTACAGATGATTGTTGAGTTTATTCTAGGAAACCTCTGTTCTGGTGAGTTGTTAGATCGGCTTCACAATTTTAATATCTATTTTTAGCAAGCTTGCTTAGACTTTATCTGCAGCAAAGCTACTATCAATATCTCTCATATATGAGCAGTAATTACTGGGAAGTATGTGTTTAATTCTTTCTGTACACTTAATTTGTATCAATTATCATTTAAAAGAGTGGCAATGAAATTATACAGGACAGCATGGTACCAAAAAGTACAGAAAAATAAGTAAGAAAGCAAAGCCAACATTTCGTGAGTTTGAGTATGGTGATTTGCCATAGTTTGCAGTCGATTTGCAGGTCAAGGCAGTGCTTCATAGGTGGTTGCTACAGTAAATAAAATATGAAGAGAAGCATGTAATAGAGAAAAGATAAGCCTAGAAACTGGGAAATGAACAGTGAAACAGAAATGGACAGGGATTAAAGGTCTGACCTTCTCATAATACTATCCAGCATTTTCATCTGACCAAGGTGTAGCTGGTGTCTCTGAAGTTTCCAGACACGTTGGTACTTCAGAATCACAGAATATGCTGAGTTGAAAGAGACATACAAAGATCATCGAAGTCCAACTCCTGGCCCTGCACAGACCGTCCGCAAGAGTCACACCATGTGTGAGCATTATCCAAACACTTCTGGAACTCTCTCAGGCTTGGTGATGTCACAACTTCCCTGGGGAGCCTGTTCCAGTGCCCAACCACCCTCTGGGTGAAGAACCTTTTTCCCGATATCCAACCTAAACCTCCCCTAACACAAGTTGAGGCCATTCCCTCAGGTGCTGTCACTGATCACCACAGAGAAGAGATCAGTGCCTGCCCTTCACTTCCCCCATTCTGTCAGTCCAGAAGTCAGAGACATAAGAGGACAGATTTGCAGAGGTTTTGGTTGTAAGAAGTGTCTTTACAGTAGAGGACAGAGAGAAGAGGCAAGGACGTTGTCGTTGAGCACTTGGGAAATCTGTCTGATGCTCTTACTCAACCAGGGGTTCATATCTTGATCTGTGTTAGTTCTCAGATCTGTTTTGCTGCATTTGGGAGTCAAATTCAATTTCACTATTAAAGGAATCATATATATTATTATACAGCGAGGAACTGGTACTTGATGGGGAGGATAAAAATTCTTAGCTAATCCTTTTTCTAATATTTTATGGCTGTTGAAGCCAGACAAAAGTGGTGTTTTGACTGCCCTAACATACACCGGATTTTAGCCCATAAAGGTGAATGCAGTAAGCATTTTGGATACACCGAGGTCTATGATACCTGAAAAAAAATTTTTGAAAGGAATTGTAAATATGAAAATTTCCAGGACTATGTGGATGTAGGGCTATTTTTGTTTGCTTTGGTTATTTACAGCTTTGAAATTATAATTGAGTTTAAACTCTCTTGCAGAGGTGATTTCCAAGTGAAAACTCTTTGAGAGCTTTGAACTAGCATAATTTTTGAGCTTTGATATAAAACTGTTTTCTTTTTACTCACCTGAGTCTGTAAGAATTGCTGCAGTTTGATTATCATGTAACTCTTTTTAAGTGTTCAAGAAACCAGTGCCTCTTCTGTTTAACAAAGTGTACTTTTTGAAGATTTTGCAAAAGCAGAGGTGCCTGGTGGTGCCACATTTTTTTTTTAGTTTCATTTGTGGTAATCTTTGAATTGACTAATGCTTGTATGAACCCCATCTGTGCTATCCTTATTTTTGGTGAGGAGCCCTCAGTCAAGCACCAAGTCCCAGCAGTGAGAAGGTGTTAAATGGGCTGAAAAAAACCCTCAAAATATTCCCAGGGATTTTTCTTGCTTTTCTTCTAGGCACCCATTCAAGACCCTGTTAGTAATTTGTTCAGCAGTCCACACATATGTGAGGATAGAAAAATGAAATCTTCTCAGAGCTCTTTGCATCAACCATTGCTTACTTCCCTGTAAAAAATGTCACAGAATAGTGAAATAACCTTTCTGAGAAAGGTGTCTTTTAGTCATAGAGTTGTGGTGGAACCAACTCACTTCAGGAAGTGACAGAACATGCACCAAGGAGGTGGAACCACTGGAGTGCTGCTGGCTTCCTGCCGGTATTAAATACTGACATTAATATGAGATTTTCCTAAATATGGATTGTAAATTATGCTGATGTCTTTTTGAGACTAGCACATAATAACATATTTTGGATGTGTCCTTATATTATAGGGAGCTATTAAAATATAGGATTATAAATTGTGCTGCTAGCGATTATTATCCATATTACATGATTTCTTGATACTTCAGAAGAGTAAACTAATGCACAATTAAGAAAATACCATTTCTATTGCTTGCACAAACTACCAGGTACAACAAATAAGTCTGTTTTACTACACAATTACATATTTCATTTGACGGTTAAAGTTCATTCATTTTAATGTATTTATTATATAAATATACAGAATGACTGAATTGTGGGTTGCATGTTTTTTTCCTTTGTTTATGCTCATACCCTATTTTTTGTATATTTAGTTGCAGAATCAGTAACATATTTTTTAAAATAAACTTTGCCTGGCACTAGGGGAAAAGGGCAGGTTTTGACAAGGCATTTACTTTTTCTTTTTTCCAAGAAATGACTCAGCAGTTTGCTTTTGCAAGGAAACAATCGGGTTTTTTTTCTAAATAAGCCATCACATTCAAGTTGATTTGTTCCAAGGAAAGGAGCTGAAATTAGTTACTGACATGCAATAATTCATTTCTTATTTTACTAACAGTAATTAAATTGCCTGGAACTGTTGTCATTTAACAGCTTATTAATTGACTAATGTGCATTACTTGCACACAGGCTATAGGTAAAATCCAAGAATTAGGAAAGGAAAAAAGAAGGAGAAGAAAAATCTCACTGCTTTTCATGACCATCATGGATGCATGATTAATTTATTTCTTAATGGAATGTCATTCTTGCAAACACTAATAGCTTAGATTTTAAATATGCAATTTCATCAGCACTAGCCCTAAAGAAGAAATGGTAGTCAACTATTAATTCCTTGGAGAGGAGCAAAATGGGTAATTGTTCTGCTTTCTTTTAACCATGTGAGGATTATGTAGCTAATTTTTCCTTAAAAATCAATGATTTCTGCTTGGATCGGTATTTACATTCTAAAATTCCTTCCTCCTATCATTGGCCAAGCATTCTGACATTTTCCTCCTTTTGTTCCACCAACATGGAAAGAAACTTTTATCATGTGCATCAGAGAGTCTCAACCTAATAGAACTACACACAAAAGTGGTTATAGGCAAGTTCAGCAGCTTTGATTTTGTCCAGTCAAATATGATACATTCCAGTGCTGTGTTAGTGGCCTATGCAGGAAAAAAAATCAATGAGGTCAACATCTAGGTCCCAGCTGAAAATAATGCATTTCATAAAAATAAACTGAAAAGTTCTCAGTCATCCCAGTATACTCTAATTTATAGTGTTGAAGGCTCCTGACAGAGTCTCTGACTGAATAGACAGGGAAACATAGGTCAGCTTTTTAAAGGGAGAAATGTGAGATGGAATTATCTAAATTACCTAGCCATTGAGAGACTTATAGCAATAATGTCCTTCTATGAAACTGGAAATCATCAATTAGAAGACGTGAGGAAGGAAATGAATTAGATATGTGAGCTGCCTAAATGTGAAAGCAGCATGGAAATTCAGTCCAATGAAGTAGCATTTAAAACACTGATAAAAAAAAAGAAAATATGTAAGTCATCATATAGGGCTTCTAGGAAGATGAAGGGGAATGGATTTGCTTCAGGACACAAGGGGGAAGAGACTGTCCATATGACCCAGTTTATACACCAAGGCTGGGAGTTGTTTGTCCAAATGCAGGAATCAATAGTGCCCATATCTCCATCTGCTTGGCTTCGCAGGATTGCAATGAAAATAAGGCACTTCTTTGTACTGTTTTTCCTCTTTTAAGACACAGCAGGTGAATTGTCAGCACTCTGCAGGTGATTACTTTTCTTCATTGTCTAGAAAGGGAGTCTGTACCAACAGGTGGGATGTAGAGACCTCCACTACAGATCTGTGAAGTTAGAGAAGATGAATACCATATAGAAGTGCTTGCCTGTCATATCTGGGGACTTGACCAAGTACTTGGTTCTTAAATGTCCCTGAACCTGCATCAGGTCCAAAATATGGTGCTGGTTTTGGGGTCGCCATCATTCCTGCTGTTCAAAAGCAGGTCACAGATAAAGTGAAGCCTCTGGACTTCTGTAATTATGGTACAGAGTGAAGGAAAAAACACTGAGTGCGCAGTCAGACTCCCTGGCATTCGTTAGGCTGTCTTTCAAAGTGCAACTTCGTGTAAGTCCATAACGTGCTTGTTTCTATTTCAATAAAACAGTAATTTTGACAATAACTAAGTATGTCTGGCAGAATAGATGGGAAGGCTATGAAACTATTAATAACATTTGGACACCTCCTGCGCCGTTTTAATGCATCACAAGTTAGCACAGTATTGATTCAGTATCAAAGTTCTGAGAAACAAGCCTCTTACCAATATCTAGGATCCGATGTTGTAATTGAACTAGAAAATGTTAGATTTCCAGCATTACTGCTGAGAATTCTTCCCAATAAATATGTGTTTTCCACTGGGGCTGAAATCACTGAAAGTGTTAGTTTTAGTGTTTTTCCTTTTTGTATTTTTCTTATCATACAAGTTTTCTTTCTCCCCTCTGTGCGTAAAATAAACATAATGGGGCCAACTCCTGCATTTACTACCTTAACTTGTGGGAGGATCATTTCAGATACCTGGGTTAGGTAATTAAATCTTTTATTGAAGGATTAAACTTTGTAGAAAGGAAAATGGGTGGACTTAGAAAATGTTGTGTAGGGAAAGAGACACAGTAGGAATCATGGGCAGATGAAGCCTTTGTCAGTGTATGAGGAAAGAAAAGGAGAAAAAACAGAATGGAAAAGGGAGCCATTGTTACAACATTGAAGCACAAGGAAGAAACAAGACGTACTACTTAAAGGAGAAATGAAATAGTGTGAAGGAAGGAATTGAGAAGAAGAATGGCTGTGTGTTTGAGTGCCCCAAAACAGAGAGCACAGCAATTTCCTCTATGCATGCCTCCTCATTTCAGGATGTCCCTCAGATTTGTGTATTCCTTTTATCCAGCATCTTACATCTACAGCTGTTAACCTCCAGAAACACCGAAGAAGTGCAGAATACACCTTTCTTATTTCCAAAGCATATTTTGATTTTCCTTCTTAGGTCTAAGATCAGATAAGTCTAGTTTCTTCCAGCAAACAAGATCATAAAGGGAAGACAATATTCAGTATCTTTACTTTTTTCAGATATTAGTGGTTGTTAATTTATGCAGTGCACCTGCACCTGCAGAATGGAGTCATTCTTTCTCATAGCAACAGATCCTGGTAAGTGGCCTCCAGTACAATGTCCTGCAAGGTAATATCATACTGTTAGATAGAAGAAGATACAGCTATGTAGAAGGGGTAACAGTGAACTAGAGAGTTAAGAACATCACTGCCATTGTAGTAGCATCTTTTGTCAAATTACATTGGTAGATTTAAGTGAAGGTTATCAAAACTACATTTTTTCATCTGCTTCTAGTCTGTGAACTACCAATACCTGGCATGGTGTGGAGGCATACGCCTCCCTGGTGGCTTCTCAAAGTACCTGGGTTTTCCTCATCTGAAGCTATGCTGCTTTTGGTGAGAGTATGTTCTGTGTGAGAAGTTATGTGGAGTGCAGAAAATCTTGTTTCTGGTAGGAAGCCAACAGTTCTTCCTTATCACTACATGGTTCATCACATACATAGTTAATGCCAAGTAGCTGAATAGCCACAGCTATAAATAACTTGCTAGTTACATGTATTTTGTTCTTCAATTGTTTTTCCATACTTAATTATGTATAACAAATATATGCCAAATGTAGGTAACTGAGAATTTATTTATCCTTTTTCTTATTCATCCTAGATGGCTCCTAATCAAGAACATACATTAATAAAACCCACCAGCAAACTGCAAGTGGCAAAATCTGAACCTCTAAGTACTTGTGGTCTACTTTAGAATAGATATTTATCATTTAATATGGAAGTTACAGTGACTCTTCACAGCTCTGTTGCATACATCAAAATGTCAAAATCTAAAGAACTTCTGAACCTTGCATGATTTCTAAACAAGTAAAGTCCAAAAAAACATTTAATCTTTCTGACTGATTGGGCTGTAGAAGAAAAAAAGGAAATTTAATTGTTTAAGTCCGGTAACGTTTGTACTGGACCAAGTGTATCAAAAAGATACTGAAATTATGAATTGTCTGGGTCAAAATTACACTCCGTGGTTCTTTATAATGTCACCAGACTCCGTGGTTCTTCATAATGCAGTAGAGTTAATCACCTGTCTCATTAGACTACCTGACTAACCTCATGTAAAAGTGCTACAGACCTATATATCTCTTAGCTGTAGGAGCACAGTGGCAAGTACAGACAAATCTTCCAGGAAGATACCTTGGACAGGATGCCAATCTCCCAAGAAAAACATCAAAATAAGATGTATGTTTTGGTGGCTATGGCTAATGTCAAAGAAATTTATGCTAAAGCTAACTTCTCATGCCGGTGTATGTACTTTTGCACTGTCATAGCAGTGGGCTTGACTATTGGTGCATTCCTATTCCAGATTGAAACAGGTTTTAGATAAGTGGAGAAACATAACCTAACATTTTCTATTCATAGATATGAAGGTCTTGCTCTTTCAACTGCAGAAAAGCTATTCTAAAATACTTTTGGAATTTTGCATTACAGTTGGCCAAATAGCAGTAATTAATCGACACTGCCAATGCTTGCTTCTGGTTTCTCATCTATTTATGAGACATAATGCCAATGCAGTTGCAGTTTTCTGGTGGAAGTACCTTTGCATGAGAGTTTGTACTGGTAGCTGTTGTTCCTGGGACAGCATAGTTCCTCGAGCCCACAGCATCACTGTCATCCCGGACGGTAACAGACATGAGTTTGCAAGTGCCAGTGGTGCTGGGGCAGCATTCCTGTCATTGCAGGAGTGGTCTGAGGTGTTGGTGTTCCCTTTCAGACCGAGGGGGTGTGTATTATGTAGTGCACAAGTTTCCAGTTGCCAGTGTCTGAATCTCACATGTTTGTAAACCAACAAAGAAAAAAAAGAGAGCACATAACATGGGATTCAGAAATAATTCATGATGATTTAGTTTAATTTGAGTTACTACAACCCTAAAGCCCCATTAAAACCTAAAATGAATGCTATTTCCTCCTGAGAGCAGAGAACAATCTGCTAACTTTTGCCAAGATGACAGCTATTATGGTGTACAACATGAATGCATATAAATTACAAGGTTTATATTTGCTGTTTTTCCTAATGTTAACTTTGACTGGCATGTCAAATTAAAAGCAAGAGGGAAAGAAAAGGAAAAACCTGTATCAGATTAAGAAACACGTAAAGAAGTGTAATTTCTAACTACAAAACACAACACCTTCACACTTCAAACAATCCAAACAGGTTTTCTTGTAATGATTAGGTTTCACTTTTTTCCCCTTTGTACTAGAGAGGCATAGAGAACTACAGTAGTATTTGGAAATAATTCAGTAAGCTGTGTTTTTTCACAAGTCTAGTAACGCTGGAGATGTTTCAGGTTTTCTACTGTTAATGTTTGGTGCAAGGAATACAGGAAAATTAAAGTAGGTTGAAAATTCCTGATGGAAACCAGTGTAAAAAATCAAAGAAAATTTTATATTTCAGGACATGACACTGGAACGGGCCTGAACACTCTTGTAATGGCACTTGCAGCCTTTTGCAGGTAAACAAATAGGAAGTTGCTTTCCATTAAGGAAGACAGATGCTGCAGAGAGTCTGTGTCTCCCCAGAGCAGCTGCTCTATCTAAGATCCAAATAGGTCATTTAAGCCCTGATCCTAGAATGAGAGCTATTGGGTCAAAATGTGCCTATCCAGGGACTAAGTCATGACCTGATAAAAGTGAAAAACTGGGATTTTCATGTATACTTAAAACATGTTTTCAGAACATGAATATTTCAGAGAGAATTTTTTTCCTGCCTCACTCTTTATATTTGGTACAAAGAGCTTCAACTTTTGCTCATTTTAACTCAGCTGATTTTTGCTTTCATTGTTCAGCTCTTTCTTCATTCAGATAGTTTAATTTACCCACTCTCTTATACACAGAGCTACTGTGTTTATGGATAGTGAAATGTTTTTCTATATGTCAAATGAGCTTTTTAAAAGTATTATACTCTGCAGGCATGCAGGGGATGATGTTTAAACATAGCTTTCTCTTGCCTAGGCTTCCAGACGATTGAATTTTGAATCTCCTATGAGGTAAAAAAATTGATTATGGACCATTTTGGATAGGGTTTGTAACATAACTGTATAGCTATCTATTGATGTGCATTACCAGAAGCATCATAAAGCAACTGGATCCAGGATGTCTTTTTAAGGAGATTATTGGGTAGGGAATGGCTTAACATTTCTAGCTTCCTGTTGTATATTTTGAATAAGGGTATTGCAGCAGAAGTCTACTGGAATATTATCTTTTCCCTCTTACAGAAGCTAAAAAGCTCATCAACATGTAATTGGAAAGGCATAAACTGCCCAAGACCCGAGGAGCAGTCAGGGATGGATGAGGCAGAGACAGACTGAAGGCTCACCTTTTTGTCCTGGCAGTGAGCTGGGGCAGCTGATGGAGCTGGTAAGGAGCGTGGGGAGACTGCTGTTCCCACTGCTGTGCCCTGCCTCACCCCACAGGCCTTCTCTGACACTGACACTTGCACCATAGCTTTTGGCAACAGTTTTCAAACCACAGTTAATGGCGTCTCAGATGCCAACGGAAGTGAAAACATACTTCCTCCACACAGTGAGCTTTGTAAGATGCCTCAGAGTTCAGTGTTGGACTTAAGGAAAGGCTAGATCAAAGTTGTAATAATCCCTGTTTCTTCCTACTGAAGAAAATGTGACTTTATAGTCCTTACAGCTTTGATCCTTCCCTTTTCATACTTAAAAGAACCAACTTTTAATGTTCTCCGTGAGTCTAAAACATTTCTCAAGTCTGTTAATTTTGAAACTGTATTTTTTCCAATTGCAAAGTCAACAGTCTTAATTCTATCACTAATTTTGGCTCTCTCTCTCTCCTCTTTTTTTTCCTCTCCCTTTGTGGTTTCAAGTTCACTCTTTTATTGCTGAAAAATCCTAGTATTTTTATTCTTGTTCGAAATCTGACTTCTTCCAAATCCCTAGGGTTCTAAGCCAATATGTTTGGTAATGACTTCATACAAAGGAAAAGGAAACAAAGCCAATTTGTGCTTTCTGTTGTTGTGATAAATGCATATATGAACTTTCAGCTGGTCCTGGCTTCAAAAAATAAAGTAACCAACTTTTCTGGGTGACACTATGGTCTGAAGAACGAAAATAATTTTCTTTGTTTATTTTTTTTTGTGCTCAGGTGACTTATCCTTCATGTTTGAAAGCAAAAGTAAGAGATGCAACCATAAAATTGAAACAGGGGATTGCTTTAAACACGAAATTAGAATAAGGTCCAAGCTTTTGAATAAAGATTAATGTTATGTTATAACAGGCACTGCATAAAATCCCACAAAGAAAAGCCATGCCCCTAAAGAGAGCACAGAGGTGCAGATGACTAAAAAGCACTTGAAATCACCCATCACAAATTCAGGTTTTAAGGAAATCAGCATTTTCTGTGGAAAATACCAAATACTATCAGGATTTTTTGTCAAAGGATATTTTGTTCACACACAGTGTGTGGTAAACCCTCAGTAAGAGCTACCAGTACCAGTATCAGCTACTGAATTTTTGTGTGATGTTCTTTTTTTTCCCCACTGTTTCTTGAAGTGCCTGTATTCTTCATAAGGCAGGTGATTGCAAAGCCTTTCTCAACTTCTCCTTTCCTTTTATCTTACTTTGTAGTTTAAACAATGGGATCAGGTTTTGCTTTCTGAAGAGTTCTTGTATATTTATACCCATGCAAATGAGAACCAAACAGAACATGCATGCAGCCATGAAATTGAAATCAAGCAAAACTCCTAAACTTCAGCAGCACCGCCACCCTTGCAGAACTGTTGGTGGCCAAGTTTTCTGTAGTAGGAGCCTGTGTGTAAAACTGTTTATCTGGACACGTTGGTTTTGGGGCAGAGCTCCCAGTGACCCATTTGAAATCAGAGCAAACGTCGTGTTCAGCGTGTGCTGGTGCAGCCCCATCAGCAGCAGATGAGCTGGCTGGCACACAGCAGGGTCACGTATCTCTGCCCTGCGATGCAGCAAAAGTGACATTAATGTAGATGTGCTTAAGTAACAGTATAATTCTGAGTAGTGTCCTCGGAGGATGGGTTGTACTGAGAACCAGTATACTGATGCTAAATTGTGCACTAAATTGAAGGCTTAAAAATGAGGAAGCTAGTAAAAAAGATGTTAAGGTGAAAAGTGAGGAAATTAAAGTGTTGTAGCTCAGCATGGGGGCTACTTAAACATCCCATAAAATGAGTAATAAATGACTACCCCTAGGAAAAAAAAAAAAGAGCAACTCAAAGTGTAGGATTGCAAATTAATAGGTAAAAGTAAAGGCAAAATTCTGGAAAAGCTGAACATGTCTCTGTACCGGAAGGGAAGATCTCAGCTTATAAAGAGGATTATAATTAATGGCAGGTAAATATGAGACAGAAATGCGGGGATACTAAAAGGCATTTTGCAAAGCAAACAGCCAAAAGCATATAAGCAAATAACAAAGAATTGTTTAAATCTACAAAGATCAGGAAGCTTACTAATGCAGACAGAGCCAGAGTCAGCTAAAGGACAAAGCACTAGGAAAGGGGGCAGAAAAAGGAAAGGGCTGTGTGGTAGCTCTCCTGGCTGCTTCTCCTGGCCATGCTCTTTCCTGGACTGGTGTCCCCCACTCTGCATATTTTTCTTTCTTGCCATAGGCCTTCTCATGTGATTTTGAGTGTCTTTTTTTCCTATTTTTCTTTGGTCTGTGGACCTTATCACTGGGCACAGTCTATGGCTTGCATTTCCAACTGTCCCCCGGAGAAAGGAATATTTCCCCAGGATTATTTAAGTCTGGAAGCATTTTGAAAATGGAACGCCTGTAAAATCCCAGACCCAAAAGATCCTTAGGGAATTTAATCTCTATAAATGTTTTGTCAACATTTTCTTTTACCTCTTTTGTGGCTTATATTGCAATGATTGAAATGTGGGACCATATGGTATAACATAAGATATTAAAATGATAAAGAATACACAAAGCATCCTTGCAACAGCTTTGTGCATCTGCTTCAGCATCTTGGCTAAATTCCAATATGGGTTATTAGATTCCTAAATTCCCTACTCTTTAATTGTCTCTGTGATGATGTTGAATTGTTTCTATTCTAGTGTCCTGTGCATCTGTGCCTCAGTTTCCCAGCTGTACTGTCCTCTGATTAAAGAGCTGATTTAGGATTAACCCTTGAGCCCAACTGCTAAATCTTGCTGTAGCAAAACAGTCCTTGAGATCAAATTAATGTTTTCAGACACACGTCTGGGTTGCTTGTATTCAACTGGTGTCTTTGGAGGGCCGAAGGAGTATTTCTCTCAGCATTTCGAAGTGTCCTGAACAGGGCACTTGAAGAGTAAGGCACCTTGACAGAGTCTGACATCTCAAATAATGTGTTGCTAGCACCTCATCCCTCACTAAGCACCCTTCTATATGGTGAACATTCACCAAATTTTAGCATCACAAAATAATTCGTGAAATTTGGAAGTGAAAGAATATTAAAATAATGTAAGTTTATAGCATGCAACCTAATATTTTTCTAGTTTGTTCTCTGAATATTTTGGGTGTGTTTGGTATTTAATAAGTAGAATGCTGACTTTAAGTACATTCTTTTGCCTTAAGCTCTTAAGATATTATTCAGGCAGTGAAAGTAATGGAAAATCACTGGTTAACAAAACCCCCTGATTTTTAGATGAGGTAACCACTTTATTGTGTAGGGGTTTATTCTATATTACACTATATTTAACGATAGAGATATATTTGGGGATGAATGAAGGGAAGTAGTTGGTGAGTAAAATTGATGATGGATTTCCTTATGTAGTCATGAAAATGACACATAGAACCTTTTCCTTTGTACAGGAGAAAAAATAAGCTGTGGTTTTGAAATGTAGCTTAAGGGGATGGCTGGTAAAAAAAAAATGCTGAAAAAAGTTAAGAACATGTGCCAACAGTAACTGCCTGTGTTTGTTTTGCTTTTGGTTAAAAAGTCATTTTAAATTGGAAAAGTAAAAATTTACGTAATCGGGGATTTTGATAGTATATGAAGCTGAACCTTTAGAATGTCCACAGGTTTTGAGAAAAGATGAAATTTTTAAATTATAAAACATGTGTTTTCATGGTTTGCAATAATAAGTCTAATAATGCCTATGTATATATTTATATAAGTGTCTGCATACACAATATCCAGGGAAGGTGAGGGTGGGAGGAAAAGAACTTCCAATAACTTGGTAGTCATATAAAAACAAATATTAATCACAGTAAGTTAAAATTTCACAACAGGAAATGTAGAGAGCCAAATCATACTCCCCGTGCACCATTCAAGTAACCACACTGTGCTCCAGGGAGTCCTGGGGGCAAAGGATCTTCCCACCCAGATGTTCCACAGCTGCAGCAGGGCAGGCAGAATAGGCTGTTTCTTGAGGAAAGCACAGTCATGTGGGGAAAGTGTTTGGCTGAGATCTGCAAATCTATGGAAGGGAAACACTCAGATCCATTAACCAGCATTCAAACCAAGGTGACCTGGAAATTTCCAGGTTTATTATTTTTATGATTATTTTATTGTAATAATTTTTTTGCTCTGTTATGGGGGAAAGAAACACGGTTGCAACTTCACTGAGGCTGGTCAGGAGATAATGTGCCTTACCTGCATTTCAGCTTACTCCTTGTGCAGATTTGGTAATATTATCTCAAATATAATTTTTTTCCTAAACAGGCACAGCTTACAATAAAGCTGGAGGCCAAGTATCAGAGTTTTATTTGTATCTGACCTTCCCCTGAGTCAGGAGTGTTTGAAAACAGGTCACTGTTCCATCCAAGAGTCATATCAGATAAAATATTTAGTTGTGCATGTGGTATGTATTTTTAATGGAAGTGTTTACCTAATGCACATTATATTGTGCTACAGGATAGTTATGTCTTCTTACTTCTCTTATCCCCTGTGTTACCACTAATGTAGACCAGACAACACTGAACACCCATGATGGAAATGTATCTTAATTTATACAAACCACATTAGTGTAAAAAAGCTAAAAATAACTGCTGTTAAAAGAAAAAAACCCCCAAACATTTATAGGAAGCATTTTATTTCCTTGGCTCCAATTTCTCATGCATTGATGATTAGAACTGTTAAAAACCCACTGCAGTATTTCGTCTGTGTATTAAATTTATGGGCTTGAAATTCCTCACAGAACTGATAAGTTCTGAGCTCTGGCAAATATGGATGGAGGGGAGAAAATATAGTGAAAATATGGGTCACTGAGGAAATAGGTGGCAGAGGAGTATCCTAGAGAAGAACACACAGGCTATCAGAATTGTGTTTCTACCTTGGGCATGGACTTTGTGTTTTATGTCTTGTGCTGCTTCTTGGCATGTCTGTCTTGCCCACATAGGTGCAAATTTGTTGTCTCCTACACTGTGTGGACCATGTGCTTAGCCTGATGGGAGCAGCTCGGCCAGCGATACCTGGGTCTGCTCCAGCAGAAGTTGTCAAATCACACCTCTGTGTTCCCAGCCTGAAGACTTCCTATGCTCAGTGATGCCAGACTCCGGGAAAACACTGGTAAGTTCTGTGGCTTGTCCAAGGCAGCCTACAAGTTTGTGATGAATCAGTGTTTGCTTCTCTCATTGAACCTGTAAAAGATCAGTTCAGAGGCTTTTTAAACCTGAATGTATAAGGTGAGGCTTCAGGTACCTAAATTAGGATTGGACTCTCCAAGATGTAAAGCATTCTGCAGGTCATCATTCACTGACTGCAATTTATCCTCAATCCTATTGGGCCACAGATCCTTAGTGTCTCAGAAATTCACACTACTTCTGCTCAAGTAAAGAACATTGTCTGTGAAGCAAATTAAACACTTCAAAGCATTTTGCATGCTTATTACCTGCTCACTTTGTTCATAGCTTTCTCACATCGTAGCAGCCAGTGAACTTCTCCGACTAAGACTGTCTTTCCCCTTTTCTGCACCCTGCTCCTGTTATGCTTTTCATGATATACTATGGCTAAGAGCACCAGACCTAAGAGAGGAAGAAGAACGTGGATCCAGCCTTGCAGAATGAGATCCAGGAGATTGCACACCATGTGAGAAGTAATGGCTTTTGATGCTTTCTGGCATACTATGTGATCCATGTGGAACACACCAAAAATTGAATGTTGGTGAGATTTGCCTGGTGTTTCTTAGCTCACAGTCTGTGGGCAATATAGGAAAATATGAGAATCCTTGCGGGATCCCAGAGTCATGCGGTCAAATATTCAAAAATAAACACAGTTTTGTCAATGCTGCTAATGCTTTTCTGCAGATCTCAAAACCATTCTTCAGCCTCATACTGGAAAGAAAAAAAAGTTCTGATAATTTATGTTACCCAGATGTTTTAAAATTCAACAGCCTTCACTACCCATAAATTTAATAGCATTAAACACCTGCTGGCTCAGAGAAGCAGTTCTTGCCAAAAAGAAAAGCAGGAGCAGAGAGATACACTACTAACGTGCTCTCTTCCTCACTGTCAGCCCAGCACAGCATTACCCCATGCAGAGAAAGTTTTTCTAACTCTGTGCTTCAGAGTAGAGGACTCATGACAACTCTAGCCTGCCAAATAATAAAAAAACAATGAGGGGAACAGAAAAGTGAGTTTGGAAAGTTAGGAAGGAGACTTGTCTTAGGCACTCGCTGAAACTTAAAAGAAGTCTGATTATGGAAAACTGTGGAGAAATCTGTAATGAAACATGAAAGCCTGGGGCCTCTTGGAAGTGGCAAAGGAGCACAGGTCTGTGACAGTCAGTGGTGCTTACACCAGTCTGGGAGCTGGACCTGGAACGTCAGAGGAATGTGACTGGTCTGACTGCAACAGGAAAAATGGTCATGGATAAGCTTCCAAAGGACAGGTTTTAAAATCTGTTGAGGAACTCATGAAGCGAAGGCTGAAGGGAAAAGTGAAATGCTTGAACAATTGAATAAGATGGGAAGTCATTTAAGAGTACAGTTTTGGAAGGAATACCAGTGCACTAAAAGCAGAGAAAACAATGAACAGAGAGAGTTTTAACAGGCTTGGCTGAATGTAGCACATAGAAGTTTTCAGTACTGTCTTTGCAAACATAATCTTCACCATAGTATCACTAGATTTACAAGCCCTTTATTTCCTTATTAATGGGCATTTGAATGGATTTTTATTTATAGAATAGTTGCTGAAAAGAAAAAGACTAAACAATGGCTTAGAGAGAAGTGAGTGTTACCAGATGGCTGTGGGTGGGTTGCTGATTAAAAAATGGGGGAGGAGGACTTTGCTGTCTGTGATGGACTTTGGAGGCTGACAACAGGAAAGTGGAGTACATTTTTGGAAAAATTTTTGTAGGTGTAGGTGTTTTTATAGGTGTGGTATTTTGGAAGAATTGCCTAGCAATCAGGCCAGGTTTTCAAGATGACATTAGTAAATAATGAAATAGAAATATTTAAAGTTGGATCTCTGACAGAACAAGCAATCACCTCCTGTTTGACTTCCATGAGACTGTAACAGTCAAAAAACCAGTTGGTTCAGCCACTGTGAGCAGCTTGGAGTGTGGATTGTGAGCATCATCTTCTCCCTGAGACAGTAGTGTATAGAGCCAAGTGATTGCTTTCTCATATCTCAGTTCTTGCAGAAGGGCTGAACTGAAGTAGCACTGCTTTTAGGAGCAGCTGATTGAAAAATCAGTGAGAACCACACACCTCAAAACTAATAATTTGTGTGAATTAATTTTTCTAATGCAGCTTATGGTGGATCTGTGCTTGTACGTGCTATCTTAGTTTGATTTGGGAGAAGGAATAGTTTTGAGGCTTTTGTTTCAAGAAACATCTCCAGGTAGAAGCTGTAATAATAATGTTTCACAAATAGGAGGTAGTTTATGTTCTGCTCTTGGAGCAAACCAATAATGTACCTCAGACTTCAAAGGGAAATGTATTGTTAATGGAAAAATTGTCTTCATCCTCTCTTTTTATTTAAGGCAGTCTTTGCTGCCAGTTTATCATGAACATGTAAAGGTCTAATGCAGTATGGATTAGACTGTATAAAATTGAGAGAGCAGCAAGAACTCCAGATGTTCATTAGTGAAGGGGTTATTGTAAAAGGCCACTGAAGAACTTCATCTGTTCTGTTCCCTCAAAGATTTCCAGTCATTAAATAATTTTCAAGGGACTATTATCAGCAGATTCTGTTGTGTTTTATAAAATCTTTCCTTTAGAACACTGTGGGCTTAGTTCACCACTGGCTTCAGATGAACAGTTTCCTTGCAGTTGTCCCCACTTGTGTTAGTGCTGAATTTAGGCCTCTGCCCTTGTGCATACATACTACGAAGGCCACTCAGGTGCAATGACAGATGGGGTCTTAAAACTTTATTGCCCTGCATCTAGAAACATAAGTAATAGTCAATTTTGCATTGCTCTAACATTTTTTAAAGTCAATTGGATTTTTTGATTGTATTTCATTCTTTTTAAATAAAGTGTAACAGGCACACTTACAGGGCTAGATTTTCGATTTATACACAGAAAGGCATTTTTTCCTCCAAACAAGATGCATTTCTGCTTGCTATTGCAGTGAGCTGCATCCTGCCACATATTATTGTGCCCTATGCCATAGAGAAATACCTTATTTACCAAGAGAGAAATCCAATGCTGATCTTGTTCAGAATGTCAGAATAGCTTTAGTCATAGCTAAATAAGAGGCTGGACAATAATTTATTTTATTTTCATTTCATTTTGTTATTTGTGTATGCATGTGAACATGACTGGGTGGGATGTTTAGAATGTTTGTATCATCTTAAAAAGAGGAATGGTCCTCTGGGTCATCCAAAGATGCCTACTTGTTCCCTTTTTCCAAGTCTGTTTCACTTTTTCTTCTCCTGTACCAGCATCAGTTCTTTGCTTCAAAGCACTATTCTAGCCCTTATTTTTTGCATAATTTCTTATATTTTCGTTGTACAAAGAAAGTACTTCTTACTTTCTGTAAGAAGTTTAGAGGCAGCTTCTTACAGAGAACCAAGATGTGCTTTGTAGTCTTGATCATCAAAGCAGTTAACTTTAAGGATGTGAATAACAACATTGCCCTTAGTACCAAGCATACAAAGGTGGACTAGCTACTGTGAAAGTTCAATTTTGTTGTCATTTCCTTTCCATTTTCAAAATTGTCACTTTTTGTTTAAAGTCAGTGAAACTGTTAGTTGTAAAGCCGTGGAGACAAAAAAGTTTGTCTTGTTAGTTGAATATACAGTCCTCAAATATAGACTCTTCCAGAAATGTGAAGGATTTGGATATTATTCTCATTCCTTTAAAGCAATAATTTCTGAAAGCAGCCTTAAATACATATATGCAGGGAGAGAGATTCCTTGAACAAAAATACAGAATTTTCATAACTTTTTAAGTCCAAATGATACAATGCTAAATATTGTTAGAACAGTTCCTAAATACTCTTTTTGAAGACAAATAATCACTCAAGTATTGAGAGGACAGAATGCTATTTTTGACTTCTATGCTTTCATGAAGCTCCTGCCTCTTATTGGCTTAAAATTGAAAAAAATACCACAAAACCACCAGACCTCTCCTTTTAAATCAAAAGACACACAGTTTCTTGCAAGATCAGTTCTTAGTAACTATACATCAGGCTTTCTAAATTTTGATTCAGAACGGTTTTTAACGTAGTCTAAAACTTTATCTTCTGTTACAAAACCCCCAACGGTTACTTTTTTTGTTCATTGTGTTAAAATATACGGTATAGAGGGCACAACCCTTCCTCAATCTTTGTTGTCACAGGTGATGACACTGCGGTTTGAGGCCAAATTCAGTCCTTGATTACAATGAGAGATGGGAGAATATGCCTTTAGGGGGGAAAGTGCTTTGGATCTCTCAAAACCTTTTGATTAGACTTCTCTTTCATTGTGTGTATTAAAACCCAAGACTTTTCAGCTAAGATAGGAAGCCAGACAAAATACAGTGAGCCATATCCTTACATGATTTCTCTCAAAACAACTGTACTGAAGCGTATTTGTGTTGGTAGAAGACCTCAGCCATACGAGTGCTGCTCCTGACAAGTTCCTAGATCTGTCAGGGCAGATCAATTCCATACTTCTCACAGTGTAGTGAAATTACAGTCCTCACAACAAAATGCATACCTTTGAATGTATGGACATGAAGCTTAATCAATAACTGCATTACTGTAAATAATTTCCTAATTAGGTATATACATTTATGCTGGTGAATGGAAGGAGGCTTCATGGAACTGGTCCGTGGTTTCAAGACTTGTGGCACTGTAACATAATTTAATGCTAAGTAGAATTCTCAAATTAGTTGTCACTTTAATACCTTCATTTCCCTAATTTTGAAACCTGAGAGACACTGATTATTTGAATTTAACCCAATGCTAAGCCCGTTTAGTGCTAGGTCCAGTGTTAAACTAGCACTAGCTCCAAGTGGAGCCCAAAGTCTCAGTTTAACTGTTGTCTCTTTGTTGTTCCTGGCAAAAGAAGGGCTCATACAGAGGGTAGAATAATAGCAAATGGAGAGAGAACTGCATCTAACCAGGACAAGATTCTCAAAGAAGGATTGGTTTGAACTCCTATCGCTTCCCAGAGCTGAGCTGTTGGTATAGTCTCTACAAGACCCACTGACTGGCACTCCTTCCTCAGGACAGGGGCCCAAAAGAGATTCTTTTAAAGGGCTGAGCTGGGATAATTTTCATAAAGCATTGCCAGCAGGTGAAATGAACCTTTTGTAAATTAACCTTGTAATTGATGTACATCCAGGTGCAAAGGCTCTGTAATCCACTATTCCCAAAGCAGATCTGTAAGCACATCTCCCACATGAATGCCTTAAGTACCAGGCTGTGAGGGAAAACCAGCTTGACCATTCAGGAGGAGGAGTAGCATTGGGCAGCAAAGACAATCTGGACAAAAATCAGGAGCCTGGCTCATAGATAACGTGTTATTAGGCTCTGCTTGTTTATCCTGAATGCTTTGTTTACCAAACTGTAAATAGGTGTCCTGTTCTTGATATGTGTTCTCAGAGCTGCTCACACACGTTACATTAAACTATAACCAAATAAAAAGGAAAAATAATTTTGAGAGTGACACATACCTTGTTTCAGTGACTTCACCAGGGGAAAATCTGGCAGGTCTTTTTGGAGTTTGAAGTCACTGATAATCCTCACAGACTTCAGAGGAAACCATGCGCACATTGCACTTTCAAAACCAGAAAATCATGTTTCATATGCCACTGTAAAGGTACAATACTGGCATATTTGCAAAAAAATACTTGGTCTAAGGAGCTGATGGTACTTAGTTCTTCCTGGTAGATTGGCAGGATCTTCCAATAAAAGGATTTGATATTAACAAGAGAAAGAGTATTTCCAGCACTTGCAGGCTTGGTATCCCTAAATAAATGTTCTTGCCTTTTGAGATAAAGCCAATACTTTAATGACAGAAACCTGGAGAGATCACACACACTTTTGTCCGGTGCATAGGATTTGTGAAGCTGACTAAGTGAACATTTAGAAAGGATTATTTTTTTCTTTTTTTTGATCATCTTGTTTGTCTGGTTGATTTATCCTCCTGTCCTCCTTACACTGTCTACACTTTAATCTGTTTCTGGTTTATGGGAACTATAAAAAGTCTTTTACACTGAGAGATTTACTTTATTTGAATGCAAATTAAAACTATTATCTTTCCGTTACAGGCCAAAGATTGCAAAATAATGCTTGTTTATAACTTGAAAAACTAATCTTTCCCCTCCCTGTAATGCCATGTAAATTGTTCAGTTAAAGTAGAAATGTACAGTTAATTTTTGCCAATCATTTGTATGTTTTATATGTTAATTTGCTGAACTAGATAACAAGATGTAGAGGACTTAGATTAGAATGATATGAAGCTACAATATACTTTGCTGCTGCTGACTCTATATAAACACAGTCTTAGGCTCATGGTGGTTCCACCGATATCAAAGAAGGCAGGGCAGTCTATGTCTGGTTCATATTTTTAAAGTTAATGCATATGTAAAGGTGAAATGGAATTCACAGAAAGTCTGCAAAGAGAGTGAGAAGAGGAAGAACACTTTGCCTTTCTACAAACACAGATGATATTTTGAAGCCTGACAAAGGAACAAAATGCATTTCCCAGACACTGATCCTGCTGTTTCTGTCTACGGGAAACTGTCAGTACCACAATCAGATCCTTTTGTGGGGCAGAGAGTCAAATGACCCTGCAGCTGGGTATGCAGTGTGCTTGTGGAAGGGTTTGTTCCTTCACACATTGAGAAACTAATGGACATTCAAGGCCATACCAGTAACCCTGGCTTGATTTAGTTCTTAAAGGCTGATGGGACCAATAGGAGATGGAAGAAAAGACGTTCTTAAAGGTCAGACACCTCCAAATCACATCCGTTTTCTGTTTTACCAGTATTGTTATTAGCTGACGTGAAACATTTTTGAAGCTGTGAGAGCAGCTCTCTCTAAGCAGTGAAAGCTACTTTTGACTGCCAGCATTCCGGTAGTGGGTTTGGTGTTGTCTGCTTGCCAAGTGAGCAGTTAGCTCAGCTGAGGAAGAAAGAATTTTCACACTGATAACTGATAACACAGCCAATATCCACTGCCTTATGTCTAAGAGATTTTTCTTCAGCTGAAATTTTTCTTTTCTATGAAATAATTAAACTGTAACGTTTTATAATCCTGAAATCCTTCCAGAAATTGGGGAGAAAACTCTACTGGTTTCTTTTTGGAAAAGCTCAGTGAGTTTTCACAATATGAAGCCTGGAATCCTCAGTTAGCACAGAACATGCCAGTTTCTGCAATGTAAAAAATTACTTCATGGTTTTGTCTGCATTTGGTAAATTCTTTTGTGTGACATTAAAGTCACTGCTGAAGAACACAAATCAAAAACTTCAGAAAGAACAGCAAAATTGCAGTCTCTGTTTTCTTTTTCTCCTTATCCAAACCTGAAGTCAATCAAAAATAACATTTAAAATGAAAGTATGTGGGGTTTTCCTTTGCAGAAAAAAAGGAATTAAAGCATAATGCAGTTACAATGCCTATTATAAGATAGGGAAATCTCTTTCAGGTAATTATTTTTTTCTTGTTGGAATTTTTTTTGCTAAGGAAAAAAAAATTTTCATAATCAAAATTTACAGGAAAGGAAAGGTCAATGTCACTGACAGTGTTAGGAAATTCTAGCAAGAAATTCAGACTTTCACTTGGAAATAATTTTGTGTGGATTTAAAGTGTGTCTTAAATGAATTGTTTGAAGTTTAAAATACCTGAATTTATATTCAGTAGTAATGTTGATCCAGGATTAATGTTACAATTTGGAAGGAATCTTCTGCATGTAAACTAACTTACTTTCTGGAAAAAAAAAAATCTAGGCTGTATCCTGTAAAATTTCTCTTTAAAAAGCTGTGGTTTTCAGATTATTTCTGCTGGATCTTTTCTTGATCACTGTTTTATACAAACTGACCTGATTTCTAAATAACGTGAATAGACAGGAAGGGGACTAGGGAATACAGATACAATCTTAAAATATTGTTTCTGCTAGTGCTATGAGAAGTGGCTTGGTTAATATTGACTGATCTACTTTTATGCTCTGTTTTGAAATACTTTAATTTGAAGCTTGAACTGTGAAATAACAGGGCCAGAGGAATTTCCCTCTTGGTTTTTACTGCTTTCGAAATTAAGACATCTTAAAATCTGGCGCCAGTGTGTGGCTTTACTAATAGTATCTATGTGATCGTGTCATTTCTGAGAAAGGCATGTTTCAAATAAAAAGGGAATGTCAACCTTGAGTATTTTTTATTAAATCTCTTTTCTTCTGCTCTTCAAGTTCAGCTTAAGCTGACCACTTCCTTTGTCTGGTTTATTTTTATTAGAAATGAGCAGATTCATTAACTGTGCGACTTGGTGGTCAGGCAGTGACTGGATATGTCCAATAATGGGTAATAGCTGTATTTTTCATTGGGAGACCAATGTTTGCTTTGGAGATCGCCTGGGGAACAGATGTAATCTGAGACGGCACTATGTTTACCTCTTGTTTCACTGATATGCTGAGCATGTTTGAAACCAGTGAGAAAGAAAAACAAACACTTCAGAAGAAAGTACCTGCAAGCACTCACTGTATCCCAGACTGTGTCCCTGGGCAGCCAGAAGCTCCAGTAACAGGGCTGTACTCACACACACATGAACATGCACGCACACACATGCAGATATACAAACGTATTTCATGGTACAGTCGCGGCCTGAGCCGGCCTTTCTGGCTGACCTGATGAGTCACTTTCTTTGCTGTGAGGGTGATCAAGCACTGGCAAGGATTGACCAGAGAGGCTCTGTGTTTGGAGGTACTCAAAACCAATTGGACATGGTCCTGGGGAGGCAGCTCTAGATGGCCCTGCTTCAGCAGGTGGCTTGAACTATATGACCTCCAGAGGTCCCTTCCAACCTCAACCAGTCTCTGATTCTGTGATTCTGTGTGTATCTAAGCCATTTGATGAACTGCTTGTCAACTGGTACAAGTCAGCATCAAGGCTATTGATCAATGTCTGTCTGCTCGTCAGAAAATTTTCTTCATTTAAGTAGTTTCACGCAATCAGTTTAATTTTATTTCTTTTCACTCCTGTTTGCGGTTTATTTCTTGTCTTTCCAGCAGTTTCCACTTTCTATTGGATATTATTGGCAATCAAGGTCATTTGGAGTAGTAGTTACATAGGTGACTCAGAAAACAGTCTGAGAGAAACGTGAACAGCAGTATTCCAGTACTATACACAATATTAAAATAATGAGAGTCTTGTCTTCTCGCAATGTTCTCAGTGTTATTTTCCCTGTCAAGATGACTGAATTTCAGATTGCAGTTTATATGTATGCAATAAGTAGCACTAATATTTGGTAAAGAAGGAGGAAGAGGAGCAAACAACAATTCATATTGCCCATTTCCCAAAGCTGTCTCTATACTCTTTAATTGTTCCTTTTGCCAAGCACTCTTCTTGTGGCAGCAGAATAAAACATTTGTCCAAGCTTTGCAGAGTTGCCAACATATGTACTACACACTTACTCGATAGAAATTGCTGTGGATGTACCCTCTGGGAGGCACTGCCCACTTCTGTGGGCTACTGTATGGCTCCCAATGAATATTCAGTGTCCAGAGTGTTTCTTTCATGTGGTTCTAGCAAGCACTGATCGTATTTAATATGTCATGAATGGAGCAGGAAGAAGTGACTTGTCACTAGGGCTGTTCAAAGTCTACAGGGTTGGTTTGTGTAATGGCTTGTGAAATGAAACTCTCAATGCACTTCCAGTAATTGGTAACAAGCCACATTTTCCAGGAGGTAAACTCTTCACAACACTATCAGTTTCTGCTTCTACAAGGTAGAGTGGGAGGCAAGGAAAAAAGGCCAGGTCTAAGGACAGAGTGAATCATCTTCAATTACAGACAGGTAAAGAAAACTCTGTGGAAGACCAGCCTGTCACTGAACCCTCCCTGGCACTCTGTGTTTTCAGAATGTCCCTGGGAACAGAGATTCCCAGCTGGGCAGGAGATAGCTGAGGGATTTCCTGAGCAAACAGAAGCTTTTTCTGAATAAACATCATGTCAGTGTCACGGTAGTTGGCAGATTTTGAGGATGCTCTGCAATAAATCTAGTGTGTACTGCACTAAGTTGGAGAGCAGGTTGCAAACCTAAGCTTTGAAACTAGCATTCCCCGTAAGTGGGATCTGGATTTTCTACAGGAATTTCGGTCTACTGGATGCAGGAGTGACTGACTTACAGCAAAACCCCTGCCTCTAAGGAGCTGGATACACCTGTATTATTTTCCAGCGGCAAACCCCCTCCTTTCTCACCATTTTGTTACAGCTGAAAGAACCTGAAATTGGGTGAAAAGGGGATACTGTGAGTCAAACTGCTTCTTAGGACTTTTTTCAGGGCTGATGCTTTCAGATTGACCGGTTTCCCAGAAACAGTGTAAGGATTCAAGTTGGACCACCAGATGGAGGGAAGAGATGGGAGAGAAAAGACAGTTCTATATTGGGGATGTTATTCTGACTACAAGAAACAAAGGTACGATCAAATTATAAACACAGTACATTTGTATGCTGTTCCTACTCTGTCTTCCTAGAGTGGGAGAAACAATTCTCTGCTAGAAAAGGAAGGAAGCACAGTTCCTCTTGCAGGTTCAGTGGCAGAACCCGTCAGGTGACATAGTTCTCACTAGTTGGTTTACTCTATTGTGTTACAGTCTCCAGGGATGTGCTCCTGAGTAATCCATTTTCTAGCCTTTTCTAGTAATATTACATTGATGTCTGTAAGATCATGGGCTTTTAGCTGGAAGTCAGAAACTGGCAGGTAGGGTTCCCACCTGACTTCTCAACTGGTGACACCGCTACTGCCTGCAGTTTTGTCAACAGGGACAGGTTCCAGACTAGCAATGAAGAAGTAGAGTGGTTTAAAAGAGGAAAGGGAGACAGTCAAAATAGACAAGGGCCTGGCAGAGGCATTGGTGTTACCAATCATGTTGCTTTGGGGAAGATTTTGCCTGTATTGGCGCAGATAGTTTTACTCATGGAATCTGTCACATAAAGAGGTGCTTCACAGTCATGGCAGTGTTTAAAAAGTTTCTCCAAAGAACTGTTAGTCATCCATACTTGGTCTCATCAGTAGGTTGTGTAAGCGGTACGTGACAGGTATAAACTCAAGGTTAATACTTCCCTGTAACTCAAGTATGCTTGGGTACAGTAAAGACAAGAAACTTTTCAGGGTCCAAGTCATGTCAACTTGAAGTGTAGAGTGCACTGCACTATTGTGTATTGACTGTTATCTTTCCCTTTTTTCTCCTTTTCTGGAAGCTCACGTGTCCCAGACTGACGGTGTTGACACAGAGATGGCTACAGTGATGTAAGAAGCAGCACTCCTCTGGGTACAACGTAAGCACTCCTGCGATGAGCTCATTGTTAAAGGTGCCTTTCTGGAGATGCTGCAGTGTGACATCAGTACCAGGCTCAAGGTGGTGTGCACTGAGCCTACAAACTAGGCTCTGAAGAAATATCTAATGCATGGCACTCCAGGCAGGAGTGCCTTTGTTAGACTTCAAAGCAAGTCAACAGACTAGATATTATCATGGAAAACTATGTGGAAATGTGGAGGGCTTTGGGAGCGTGTCTGCTAGACTAGCAGTGAACAAGCAATTTCAATATGATATGATGTATTCCACATATGCTTGTCTTTTCATCATCTTCTATTGTTGGAATTACTTGAAAAAAGTTTTACAGGAAAGATGTGGTGGATTACTTTCATGTGTCACAGTACATACCCTTTCACACATTCAGCCTGTGTGACTGCAGACTGTGGAGTAACTCCTCTTCCCATTTCCTGAAAGTAAAAGATGAATGTTAAAGGCAGTGTTCAGATAAAGGTTTTATTCTGAAGTCTCCTGAATATTGAAATCCCTCTGTCAACTCTGTTGCTCTTGGGATTTCACATGGAGCACAGCGTAGCCTCTTGAGTCTTGCTGGTATCTAGATGCTGTTTAATAATTTTGTATCTTGTCTTTCCTAAGGAGACTTTGAGACAAAGAATGTTGAATTGCTTCATGTTGCTGAATATGAAATCATTGTCACATTTAGAGTTGGAAACAACAGATGAAATAATTTCAGAAAAAAAGACTGGGATGTAACAGGGTAAAGGTGATGATTGTGATAATTATGATATTTGAATAAATGCACAGTACATCACACTGTTAAATAGCAGATGTGCTTTTTTACAGCTAAATTTTTGTCAGTTTCAAATTAAAACTGAGGTCAGATTTCTGAACTGACTTATATCCCATATGATTTTATCAAATTCAGAAGGATGCCATGGCATGTAACTTGGCACTGAAGTAGGTTTTCAATATGTGGTTTTATAATTCAGGTGCAAAATACTACTCTGGCTTGTGTGTGTCTAAAGGTTATTATACCTTGGACTGTACTTCTTTTCTTTGTTTCAAAATTTAGCCTATCAGCTGAACTGCTAATTTTCTCAATTCCCTTCTGCTCCTTTCCCTTAATTCTTCCTTTATTGAAAACTGGTTTATTAAAAAATTACTGTTAGCCCAGAATGAGGGCTAAGGTCAGCTGGCAATTTTAGGATATTACATCAGACAAATGTAATTTTTCAAATCATATTTGAAAATTGGATACTTGACCATATTTGACCAGCCTTCTTTTTCTTATGTGCAGATCAGTAATAAGAATGCAGTAGCAACCATTTTTGCAATGACAGTAGGAACGCAATAGAAAGGAAATTCTTTTCTTTTTGTTTCTATTTCTCTGTGCAAAACACAGTGACAAAAGTACTCTAAGTGAAACTGACAAATGTTCTGTCTCTGCAGGTATCCTATAATTAGGAAGTGTTATTTCTTAGTAAATTTCTTGGTGCCTAACAAAATACACCTAGCATTAAATTCTTACACGTGAGAATGTTTTGTTCAAAAGCATCGTCACTGCACTACATACCCACATAGAATCAAGTAATATAAGACCTGAAATGTATCTCAACGCAACAGGTTATTTTATGTGATTATATTATTCATTATTGAGATTGTTCTTGCCTCTGATGCTTGAAGTCAGGAGAGTCTTCAAAGGCTCTTACTGTGCTAACAATGATACTCTATTTGCTCTCCTTTTGTGTCTCTCTAACAGGTTGCTGGCACATTGATGAAAAAGATGCACACCTTGCACATCATCTCTTGTGGTATGTGAATGTTTAGCAGTTGGTTTTGAGGTGTGCACTTAAAGTAATAAAGTGGTTGCCTGTTCACAGTTAGTTTTTAAATATCAGGTGACCCCAACCAGCTTTCTGGCCTAACAATCTGCCAAATATAACTTTAAGCTTAACTAAACACTTCTATGAAGAAAGTTTTACAGGACTGTGTACAGAATTGGCACCTATTGGACTTCAAAATTCTGGCTGAGGGGGAAAGGCTGAACAGATGAACACAGCAGTGAAGATTGTAACCCAAGCATTGTGTTGGAATCCTCAAAAGCAGTACAGCAACATGGAAGAGATAACTGCAAAAAATGGTTAATCACTGTGTGCAATTATTTCAGTATTTCTTTCCAGGACTTGGTCCCTCTACAGCTGAAGTCTTTGGGTATGTTTTCTACTTTTCATGGGGAGAAGATCAGTATGATGAAATGAATCTTTAGAATAAGGAGTCTTCTTTGACCTCTAAGAAGGTCTGAAAGCACTGGGCTCACTTGTAAGTTGTTAAGCAGAAAGAAAGAAAGTCTGAAGACTTAAGAAAGTCCTTAAATAGATGGCCTCATTGAGACCACCTCAACTTGTCAAACCATGCTGCAAATAGCAGAAAATCCCCTTTCTTGTGGGATTTTCAGAGCTTTGGGCTTCTAGTTAAATTGAAAACATTCAGCGCTTGCTGTCTCTGAGCCTGCCATTCTGTTTTATATCTGCATCTAAGGAAGAGATGAGGCATTTAAAAGAAGCAATATGAGGCCTGCTTTTCAGTGTCTTCAAGTTTGATATTTAGCTTATGCTGGCTCTACTAAGGTACAATTTTTGTTTGAAGATTTTTCTACAGCTGGGCTGTTCACGAAACCACCTTTCCTCTGTTTGGGTCTCCTTAAGCCTTCACACCTTTAAGCTAAATAAGGATGAAATGGGCCAACACCTGAGTGTGATATCATTAGCTTCATTTCCTTAAGAAGCCAGGATCAACTTGCAAAACTTCTTAATAGCCATAATTAGTATACAAATATAGGTATGTTATTTTAGCTGAATTAGTTTACGTATATGCTGTCACAAGAGAATGAATTAAGTGAGGTTGACCCTGCTTTCAGTAGGAGGTTGGATTTGGTCTCCTCTGACCTGAACTGATCTGAACTGACCTGAACTGACCTATGATCCTACGGTCTAACAGCTTATTTTGGTCCCTACTTCCTGCTGCCCTACTATTCTTTCTATGCAGACAGATGTGAACAGGCAAATAACAGAATATTTGACACCATGAGCTGAGGTGCTTTTCTAACCTGTGAAAATGTCTCTTTATCTCATGTATTTGGAAGTTATTCTCACTGTAAGAGTAATACTTCCTTGTCACTTAATTGTATCTGTCTTTCCACTAGAACTACATGCTGTGGAGGACACCTGTCCCCTAGGTGCCCTCATCTCATTGTTTATATGACTTGTATTATTAAAACTTCATTTCTGATTATGTTAATGACAGAAAACCTGGACTTTGAGATATGATGTGTAATATAACAAGGGAACAGCTAAGCATAAAAACTGCAAAATTAAGTCACGGGTAATATTTTTTTTCCTTTTTTCATTTGGCTGAGTTTATGCTGAAGTCCGTGTGTTTGTTTTAGCCCTTTTGGGACATAGTTCAGCACATTATTTATACAGAGTTACTTCAGTGGCTGATTGTTATTAATTACCACCCTGAGTTCTTTGCAAGTCAAGCTGGACTCCAAATGAAATTTGCTTTCCAAAGTAATTAGGAGTTAATGTTGCAATGTGTATTGCCTGTTGTATTGTATTCTTGTAATAACATTTAAAAAAAATTGTTCATTTGCTTGAAAAGACTCAAATCTTTCTCTGAAATTTGGAAAATATTAAAAAACTTACTAGAAAAGATAGTCCTTCCTCAACTCTGTGCGTGCTTAACTGGATGAAAAGAATAATATCAAAGACTCATAATGGCATTCCTGTTATTCTGCCACTTTATTGGTTTAAGAGCCCTCACTGAAAGTAGTATGCAAGTTTGAACAGAATTTACACTGTATTAGGTAGCTTAGACCATAGAGTCACTACATATACACCTGTAGCAGAGATTCCTTTCAGATCATCTTATAGAGATGTCCTTTGGTTTACAGCTGATCTGAGAATTTGGTTTCAGCTCATCAAGATGTGACTGCTTAATTTCTTCTTTTTAGCCAGCATCTTCCAATCTTGTTTCTATGTACAAGGAAAACTGGACAAAAACCCAAGGGATTGACAAAAAAAAAGTGATGCTTTTTTGGCTGTCTAAATAATAAGAAATCTCCCCAATAGATTTTCATGATTTAAAGTTTTCTGAAAACTTATGCTTTCTCCAAGGATTTTTTTTTTAAATTAAAATAACTTAAGAACCATACCCCTGGCATGCTAGGGTGAAGAGTTTTCATGGAAAGAACAAGAATTATGATGTAGAGAGCATTTTCATTAAGATACCAGGTTTTCCAAAATTATTCTATTGTTATATTTCTGCATACACTTAGGCACAAAGCCATAATTCATTTTCTTTGCACATTTACAGCTTAATTGAAAATTTTACTTCCCACGAAGGTTCAGGAATCTCTGCCCTACTCTTTTTTATGTTTTTATAAATGCTGCCAGGAATGGTAACTGGCAATGAAATTTCCATGTTTGTAACTTACATTTCTTGATGGTCCTTCTTTTCTACATGCCTGCCTAGGACTTTGCAGTTGAGTGCTGGGTCAAAGGTTGAAGAGAAAAAATGCAAGGACTTTCTGGCCTTTCCTTACCTATTTCCTGTAAGAGAGAGATGTTTCAGCCAGCCGTGAGTCTCATCAGAAATTTCATAGTGATGCAATGCCTGAAATTCAACTATCATGGTCTGTAGATGAGCAAATTTTGAGGTGGCAAGTCTGCTCATACTTGTTCAGAAGACACCTATGATTCTGTGAAGCCCTTACTTTAAATGGGTACTCCTCATCAACTCTCTCAGTTCTCAGTTTCCCAAAGTGGAAGGCAACTTGCGCACATCTTTGAAAAAGTAAAATGCCTTATTTTAAGAGCAGAAAACACAGACCTTGGCAGAAACACAAGCTATCACATAGTAATCTGCTTTGGTAAAAACATACTCATAGTGACTGTGAGGATGTCTCACACACACTTGAATATCATTGGCTTTGCAGGATGCAGCAGTTGAGAAAGACGCTGCCAAATATACAGGGAGCAGAACCTGATTTTTTGTTGCTTTCTTTGACTCTGGGATCTTTTTGCAGCCAGCTGAAGCCAAAATCTGTCTGCAGGTACTTTTCCAGGCTGGCTTCCCGGTACCCATTGCTAATAAGGTGGTGGCTCTTGAGGTGAGGCTGATTGTGATAGAGGCGAGGAAGGAGGGCCCTGACAGCCGTTTAACACGTAATCTATTCCTTACACCATAGGGCTCTGAGCTCTGCACACCAGGAGAGCTTATTCTGGTGTCCCTGTTGTGTTATTTACCTCTGCTCTGAGCAGTTAAGTCCACCACAGCTATTTAGTAAATTATCAGTTTTCTTATTGGCCCTAAATTGTGCCTAATTAAAAATCTGACCTCCACAAAATAGTCGTCTTCCTAAAGACACAGAACATAAACAGGAAAAATCAGCTAATTGCTGCAAAAACTGCTTTTGTGGCACTGTAATTGGACCTCAGTGAAATGAATGAACCCACTGGGGATTCCCTAATGAATGTTTAACTGCAAACAGTAGTCGGGCACTTAAGCAGCTAGGCTGATGGTCCCTAATGAAATCAAATGAAATCAAATAAAATCGAATAAAGGAATCTGGTGCTTTACTAACCAGATTTCTTGGCATTGGGACATAAAAATAATATAATTCTGGTTAAATAAAATGTAAAGAAATGTTATTTATAAAGCAGCAAAAACTTAGCCAGTCTTGTTTGGATTTTCTTTTTTATTTCTAGTGAAAAAAACCCACCATGGAAAACCCTATATAATGCCTTGAACCTTTCTAAAGAGCTTTTGTTTATTTTTCGCTTTTCTTAAAAGCACTAAAACCTTTTGTGTTTTCTGTTAATCACATTCTCTGGCTTTATCTTGCAATATTTTCCAGAGGCTAGCTGTGGAACTGCATGATGTTGGCAATTGATTAAGAAGCTTTTCATTTTTCCAAACCCTAACAAGGAGACACATTCTGATGACAACAGTAACGTGAGCTGTGCTTTGTCTCCAAATATATATTCAACACAATGCGTAAAAATCTGGCCTTAATGTGTATGTAATGTGACATTGAAAAGCAAGTCATTAAACCTGACCAGTAAAGGACCTCAAGATTGTATTAATGCACAAAGCAAGCTTAAAGAATAAGGGACATGGCACCATCACATAACTTTGTGTATTATTATTATTATTATTGTTGTTATTATTATTATTATTATTATTACTATATTTTAACCTGAGTTGCAGAATGATGTGATCTTGTAAATCATTTAGAGTGTGGGTTAATTAGGCTAAAAACTTGCAAAAAATCTCTTGAGTGTTTGAGGGTTTTTAAATACAGTAAAAAATGTTTCATGATATTCCGCTATTGAGTTGTAACACTGATGACATGAAAACCTGTTAAACTGCATTTTGCTTTGTATCTCACACCTTTTAAATCTTTGCTGAAACTTACTGAGGTTATGTGTTATTTTGTAAGTACTGCAATTTATCCAAGTGAGAATTGAAGAAAATTCAGTTTAATCATGCACTGCCAGATTTATTTAAATAGAGAAAAAGTTCTACTTATCATTGTGTCTAGCTTTTGAATACATATAGTTTGTTTATGTATTATAAATAAAAAGTCTGTTGCAATATATTTTCAGAATTATGAGTTCAAATATCTGCTGGCTGTTTCTTGATGTGTGTGATAAATGGACATTCAATATTATTAACAACAGGTAACATTACAATTACTTATCCTTGCCAGTGAAAATATTTTTCATGAGTAATTAACACAAAGAGAAGGAATCTTGCAGTATGATTTTGCTTCTAAACTGCACAGTTAGAGCAGAGTATTCCTCCATTCTGAAGTATGATGTGTAACACGATGAACTTATGAAAAAATGGTGAAATATGAAAACATTAATATATACATTTGTGTATACACAGCAGAGGGGCAGGTTTGAATAACAGCTTTACATGCTGAATTATGAGTCATTGCAGAGACTTAATAAAGCAGTTAAGTCATGATGGCAGCAGTTGCTAAGTAGCTATCCACGGAGGAATCACAGGATATCCTGAGTTGGAAGGCACCCACAAGGATCATCACGTCCAACTCTTAAGTGAATGGCCCATATGGGGGTCAAACCCACAACCATTATAAGCACCATGCTCTAGCCAACTGAGCTGTGTATCTGAACTGTTTATACGCTCAGTATCTGAACTGTTTATAATGTTTCTTGGAGTAATAACTGAAAATGAAGAGTGAGAATAAAGCAGATTTCAGCTAGAGAGGGATCTTGACTTCTTTGGTGGAACCAAAACCAGTGCTGTGGCTGGACAAAGTAGTTCAAAATAAAAAAACCTGAACATGTTACTAATGTCTGTTATCTGTTCAGGGTTTATTGAAATATAAAAAATGAGTGGTTAATTCGGCCTAAAGTAGGAATATTCTTAAAAAACTGAGACAGGAAACCCTTGGAACACATGTTTCATGATGGGCTAAATCACAGCTATGAAATAAATCCCTCATTCTTCAAGGAGAGTCTCTCTTTTGAAGACTGCAAAAGCTGAGAAGTGCTATGTTGGAGGGAGACTGCATTGAAGAAAACTCATAGTTCTTATACATGAAATGCACCCACTGCATTGGTTAATTTGCCATGTAAATACTTGGGAGTGTTTGGAATGAACGGCGGGGAAAGGTTATATCTGTATCTCCATCTGAGATCCTTGTTCAGTGTACTGGTGCTGAGTTCAGAGGGCACCATACTTGGACTTCAGACATGGGCACAACTCTTTGGTCCCTCACAGTCGTATGCTGAATGACCGTATTTGAACTGAGTATAGGAGAAGAACATTCAACATGGGAAATCGCCTCTCAAATTGCAGCTCTTTGCAACCTCTGCAAGGACAAATGGCACTGCCTTTCTATACCTGGCTTTCAGTTGCCAGATCACACTTAGAAAATGCACAGTTTGATAGTATTATTATTTGGAGTGTCACATACCATTGTACATTTCCCCAAATATCTTCTTGCACATTTGTGTCTTATGTAAAGAGACTTTAAAATTTATACTGATAATTTGTGAAAGACTCAGGAGAGCACTTGATAACTTTACAGTTTTCATCCAATACCTGTATCATGAGAATACAGATACTAGAGAAATACCTAACCCATTGCTTTTAGTTATAGTTTGAGACCCTATGAACAGATGGGTGTTTTTTAATTGAAAATGAAACAATTTCAGCTCCTTTTTGTTGAGCACAGCTTTGTAGTAGTAAAATAATGTTACTGAAGAATTTTTTTTTTTATATTAACAGACAAACATTTCATTTCCTCTAAGGATAGACAGGAAGATTGAATAAGTGGTAGCAAAATTAGGGGTGTAATGGGATGAGAGGCTATCTCAGGTCACTTACAATAGTACTTAACCAATGGCATAGAACAATAACATTTTAAATACACACATTCAGATGCTCCAACTGTATCAGCACCCTTTCCAGCATGGAAGCCCAACAGGTAATTGTGCAGAGTCATCAGAACATCCCCATCAGGGCTATGTTTAGTTCTCATCTATGAATCAGGATCTTCAAAGGTAAAAGCTGAATGTTTTCAATATCCAAAGACAGAAATGTAAAATATCAATACTGAAAACTCTCCAGGAACATTTCTTTAAAGATAAAGCTTTAAAAGATTGTTGAAGGTATATTAGCCAGATTAAGAAATTTAGTGAATGTCATGAAGATATACAAGCTCATATGGATAATACAAAATTAGTTGTTTAGTTCAGGGTTCAAGGTGAAAAATTTGAGCATATCTCCTTTGCATAACACTCTGCTTCCAGATACCTCTCTATACCTTGCCATTTGCCCAACTTTTCAGTTCAGTTCTTTCAATGAATAACAAAACATTTTTCATACACAAATTAAATTTTGGGGTTTTTTTACAGGGAAATATTATAATTTTGTGTATCTCCAATTGCAATTTTACTCATCTAATCCTGTCAAAAGACGAATCTGTCCGTGTTTACTTCCCATGGCAGATCCAACGGGCACTGAGGGTGTCACGGTGGGTGTTGCACAGAGCTGCCACTTTCCCTGCCACAGCCAAGGCTCTTGGCTCTCACAAGGCAGCGGCAGCTGTGCCGGACCCTGTCTCCTCAAGAATATTATATTGCTTATAAACAAAGCAGAAGGGATTTTCTCTCTGCAAAGTAAGTTTAATTCAATTGAGATTGTCAGATGATACTTTTGTAGCTATTGATAGAGGGTAAAAATTGCTAATTTTCTACAAACAAAAACGGTGAGAAAAGGTGAAATTTATTCTTTTGTGTAAACTAATGAATCAGATATGAATGTGCATGTAACTAAAAATCACTTTTGTGAGTACAAATGCCAATGCTACTTACCTAGGGGGAAAAAAAGTACTATTTCAGTTTATAGTCCTTTTTTCCTTCTCCTGTCCCCTTTCTCCAGTTTTCCAAATAATGGCATTTTTTCAAGCTGTGCCAGTTTAGAATCACAGTGTCCTGAGTTGGAAGGGACCCACGAGGACCATCAATTTGATAACCAGTAAGCATTTTCTCCATGTACTTTTTTAAAAGAAAAGGATTTACATTAGTCACTTGCAAATAGGCAGAGAACTGGGTAGAAAATTCAAGAACACTGGTGAAGTACATCAGGCACAGTTTTCCTGCCAGAATTCATAGCTCTTCTTTTGTGTTTGATTTCTGAAATCTTAGACTCACATGTCATTTCATGCCAAATGGGTTTTGTGTGTCACCATAAACACTTCGTGTGTTCCATTTTTTTACTGTTTGTCAGAAAAAAGGATTTAATTTTTTTTTTGAGGATCAGCTGGTACAGATTAGCAGTACCTCTCCAAAATTATATCTACTTAAGAAAATACCTATCTATAAAACTGACTATGACTTGAGTTGGCCTTTGTCTGCCCCCAGAAAAGTCCACAACAAAGCTACTGCTTATGCCAGTGGAAACAGTATCAGTCTTTTTACAGAAGGTATTTTACATAAGAAAAATGGGAAATTGAATTGTTTTCCTACTATTGGAAAATAAGAGAAACATACTGTTAGCAGTAGTTCAGCTTGTACAAAAATGGTTCTAATTTTTTAACTTCAAATTCTTCTGCATTAGTAGCAAAACCAAAATGTTTCATTGTCTCCCACTTCAGTTAAGAAAAAAAAAACCTGATTTTTTTCATTAAAGGTCCTTAATATGTAGAAAGACAAATGATATAAATAATATTTTTAAAATCACCTCACAGCAGTAGGCATAATTTAGTAGTTTTTTTATTCTTCATTTTATATTTATATACGTGTAGATACATATAGATAGATACAATTGCATGGACTGTGTACAATCTACAGGTCTGACCTTTCATCTGGGCTGTGACCCTCTGTTCACGTGGGACCTCTTCACTGGGAAAGCTGGGCATCAGACTCCTGTACATGCACGACGTGAAAGGTCTCTGGGAAAATACAGTCTTAGAGGGATGGGAATCCCAAGTGGATATATTTTTAGGGGACTGGAAGGAGGAATACATGTGGGGGGTAATGCCAAGACCAGTGTCTTTGATTTGGTCTGTGGAGTAAGTAATGAATTGAACTGGTGGCACTCAACCTTAGAGGCTGAAACATGGCTCTGCTGCTTGAACATTTGCTGTTGTCAACCCTGATCATGAGCAGAGGAGAAAAGTAATTTTCACCAATGATACGTTACATGTTTCATTGACTGAAATGATGCATTTCTCAGGAAGGTCTTTATTACAATTCCAGCTGTGAATCACTGCTCTAGATTTCCCCTAGCACAACTGAGATCAGAGTCCCTTCCACACAATGTGTCACTATCAGAATGCTGAAAATCAATCAATGATTACAATTTGTGATTATTTGTGTATCTACAGGAGTAGCATGTATTGATTCCCAATCTCTACATTGCCCTTTATGCTGACAGCCATACAATGAAGAAAAACAATAAGGGAAAAAAAGGAAATCAAATAAAACTCCTATATAGTCTATGTTGTTGCAACTGAATTAACGCAGTAGTAAGCATGTTAAAATCCAGCCTTACCAATTTTATTTTCATTTTGTGTAGTATTAGGAAATTTAAAAAAATTAAATGTGAAATAACTATGCATTAATGCATCATCTGGAAATTAAAATCAAACAAGTGAGTTTCTTGGTCTGATGCCATAGGAAGTGCAATGTGAGGGACTTATCAAGGAAGAAGCAAAACTACCTACAATCTGGGGAGACTGCACCAGGGAGCTGAACAGCATATGCACACAAACAACAAAGGAAGAAAATAATACATTTTTTTTCTTCTTCTTCATTTTAGGCTTCTGGGATTAATAAGCAAAGGGGAACTAGAGTGCTAGATTTTTTTATGTTAAAAGGCTCATTTGCAAAAAGACAAAGTAAATGGAAGAAAAATAATTTATGCAGTGAACTGCTAATCCAGCTGTTTTGCTTCTGGGCTTAATTGGATTTACCTAGAATTGATATTTGGTGTCAGCATGTGTTATATCATCAGCACAAGCAATAGTTACCAAACATAAAGAATCCTATCCAAGGCAAAATATTAATTTATTCAGCTCATACTTATTGTAATCACTTTTTATTCATGTATGTTACAACTTAGTATTTCTGCTTGATGTCATTTCGTATATGTGATCCAGTTTTATTCTATCTTAGCATCTGAAGCAGTTCAGCAATGTAGAAGACTCACAACCGAACAAAATGGGCTAGGAAATGGTTATTCATATCTTGTTCTGCCTTCCAGGCAGCTGTGCTGGCTATAAAAGTGTGCATTGTACCTAATGGTAGGTGGGTGACATCTGAATTCTTGAGCAAGACATATGCTGTAGTGTACAGTACCTTCAGCAACAAGAACTTTACTGGTTCATTCCGGAAATGTGGCGTTACCTTGAGTGACTGAGTGAGATTTGTCAGCTAAGAAACTTCGCTTACATATAAATGCAAACCTGAATCTGTGCAGCGAAGCAGGGAAATTGTAGTCTTTCTGCAGTACAGGGGAAAGAGAGTATAGGAAGGATGTATCTCATTAGAGGCATGCATCTCAGATCCTTTAGAATAAACAAATGATTTTTCAACTGCATTAGCCGATAAATAAGGAATTTTTCTCCTTGGTGAGATAATAGTGATCCATGGTTCATTATATACAGGTATTCAACAGATATTTGGACATTCTCTCCCAACCTGCAAGATTTAGGTGATCTGTTCATGTTGCCTCATTTGTGGTGATTGGTTTCCTCAGTAACAGTTTGTTCTGACTGTCTGCTCTGGGGACAGAAAAACTTGAAAAAGCCAAATAATTAATGCATCAAGTGTTGAATAGTGCGACATGAATTGTATACGTTCTTGCTCATGAATGGATACCCCTATTTGCTGGTGAGTTCAATGGGTCCTGTTCCCCCTTCCTTGACCCCTGCTCCCAATATTATTTAAACACACTGTCAGAGGTGATGCTCCTTTTCAAAGTGGTGGGTGATTCTGCATCTACATAGTAACACATGGTGGGCATTAAGGTCCACACCCCTCAGCACAGGGAACTGAATTTTAACAGTGGAGAATAATGAAGGAGGCTGAGTATTCCCAAGCAGTATTCTCAGCTGCAGTTGATCAGCTGTGCTTATGAACCCTGCCATAAACCTGAACTGATGATACACCTCAGCAGAGGAGACTACTGCCTCACTCCCCATCTTCTTCTAGTGCTTGCAACCCATGCTGTCCACCTGTTTGCTGTCATTTCTGCACATGGTAGATAGGAGACCAATTGGAGGCTGTCTCACTTGTTGTGGCCTTCAATCTAATGGGTACTAAGCCCCCAGGCTTGTGACCCTCCCCTAAAGCAGACGCAGAGCTTGGCAGCTCTGCCCTCTGTCCTTGTGTCATGGCCGTAGACTTGCACACTGGTGTTGCCTCTGCTTTGGGGAGCAGTGGGAAAATGGTGCCTTTAGTGATGTGCAACAAACTGGGCCACTTCCAAGCCTCCTGATAAAACACCAATTGCAACACCAGCATTATCTGAGTCAACGTTGTTCAGATGAGTTTGAATAAAATGCAAACAAGATCATTCCGAAAGCAGTAAGAGGTTATTGTCACAGGATTATGTTGTGAGCTGGCGAGTAGGAAAACCCAGAAGGCCCATCTTTTAGAACTTCTATCACCAAGAGCCAGATAAGTAGAGCTGCCACTCCTTTTTAAGCACTATAGGTAGATCTGGCTGCCTCACCAGCTCTGCAATGGAGGAAGCATTTAGATGCTTGCTGTGGCTGTGGCAGTGGCTGCTGCTAAGAGAATTTGGACACTGTCCCCCTCTAAAACACAGGGGCAGGGTATGTGCTTGGGAGTTGGAAGTCAAACGGCGGAGATGAATTTCTTAAAACAACCTCTGCCTCTGGGCATTCTCTAGAAGTGTCTCATCTCTGACCTCTGCAGAGTTTTCTCTAGGAGGTAAATTTTAACTTCATTTACAGTCTTATTTTGGACATAATACAATTCATTGTTAATGCAGCTCCACTGATTCCAGTGTCTTCGTGTTGAATGACCTGCAGAGGGGAGAGGGTTTTAGTAACTTGGTCTGCTGATACTTATGCTCAAGGGGTGATTATTTCATCACAGCTGGCTAGACGAGTGCCACCCTCCAAAGTCAATATGGGGTGTAAAGATGAGAAACATTTTCAAAGGTAACTGGAGGGAGTCAAAGTGGAAGAAGCAATGTTTTTCCTGCAGATAGCTTAACTCATTGCTAGGATAATTAAGATTTACTGACACTGAGCAATTTGGATAGAGTAAGAGAATTTAAAATTAAGGATTTTTCTAGGTGCATAGCTGCTGTTTGTCAGGGAGTATAGGGCTGATATTATTTTTCATTCCACTGATGTCCTTCTCTTTGATATGGCTGACACTCATGGATGAGAGCTGTACTGGCCCTGTCTTTCAGAGCAGACATGAATGAGGGTAATTCCTACCATACCTTTCTGGCCATGGGAAGTACCTCTGCTGCTGACATTTCACAAGTAGGAGCTGGTGTCAAGGGAAGGCTAGGGTAAACGAAGGACAACTTAGGGACATTAGAAGGAATTTCTTCATGAGAAGGGTGATTACACATTGGAATGGGCTGCCCAGGGAGGTGGTGGAGTCACCATCCCTAGAAGTGTTTAGGGAAATACTGGATGTGACATCCAATGCCATGGTCTAGTTGACACATGGTGGTGTTCAGTCAATGATGACCTCAGATGTCTTTTCCAACCTAATTGATTCTGTGATTCTGTGATTTTGGAAAACAGGCCTGAGGAGCAGTGTCTGAAAGAAACATCTTTCAGAATTCCTATGTACTATTTTCCTCCTGTCTTTACATCACAGCCTTTGGACACAAGACAGCTTTAGGGATCTAGATTTTCATTAGCCCTGGAATTACTGCCATTTACACTTATGCCTACCTTGATGATTAAATATGCCACTTAATCACAATTTAAGTACGCAAAATGACCCATGCTTTGCATTTGCATCTATTCCTCTAGTGAGCACGATAAAGAGGTTTCTGGATCTTTGCAGTACTGAACGAGTACCATTTTTACCTGAAGATCTGAGCAGCTTCCAAACTGGGATTTTGAAATGATTATTTTTTGTTATAGGTGACAAATATTTCTAATACCTCTATCTTTTCAAAGTTATCATCTTTCTGTCTGCTTACCTGCAGGTGCAACTTCTGTCTTATTAACAGAAATACTAAGGAAGAAGGAGTGATGTGTGTGTTTATAATACTTTTAAAGCTTCAAACACTTTCTTTTTTAGGTGTAATATAGGTAAAATAAGAGAATTATAATTAATTGCTTATTTATTTGGTCATTTTGAGAATGCAGGCAGTAGTATGCTGGGGGATGTGTACATGGGGAACAACAGGAAGGATTTCTGCTTGTGTGCCCATAAATTTAGGAAACCAGTGCAGATGAAAACAGGGCAACACAACATGATATTAATATATCCTCCCAAAATATCACAAGAAAACTGTGCAGTAGATAATTACAAATGCTGCTTATACATGCAAGAAATAGTTCTGGTAGAAGCTAGAGCCAACTTAATGTTATAGCCAAATCTATAATTTATATGTTGTTTGTTGAGAAAAAACCTGCATTGTATTCTGGACTAACCATGTTGTGATGGAAAACCACCAGCCTGTGGTTTTCCTTGCCATCTCCGTAGAAAGCAGTATCTACTGGAAATCCATAGATGGCAGCATTTCACAAAGAACTCCGCAACTCCTTCCTTCCTTTCTTCCTTTTTTCTTTTCATTCTTTTCTTTTTTCTTTTACTTTTCTTCCTTTTTTTTCTCTCTTCTCTTCTCTTCTCTTCTCTTCTCTTCTCTTCTCTTCTCTTCTCTTCTCTTCTCTTCTCTTCTCTTCTCTTCTCTTCACTTCTCTTCTCTTCTCTTCTCTTCTTTCTCTTTTTTCCCTATTTTTCTGGTTTTTTTTCCATTTTTCTTTTTGTTTTCTATTTCTGATTTCTTTCAGATTTCTTCTTCTTCTTCTCTTTTTTCCCTTTTCCTTCCTTCCTTCCGTCCTTCCTTCCTTCCTACCTTCCTTCTTTCCTTCCTTCCTTCCTTCCTGCATTCCTCCCTGTCCTCTTTCTTTTTCTTTCTTTTAATTATTTTCTTTCCCTTTCCAAACCACTTCTGTGATCTCTTGACAGGATTAAGTATTCCTGTTGTTTTACAGGAAGTAAATAAATACTTTTAGTATTTTAAAAACCACTGAAGTATATCTGAGTGGTTTATAGTATGGAAAAGATATCAAAAGGATATTTATAACATTTAAAACATTACCTCAGATTGGTGTGGACGGCATTCTGAGAGCAGACAGTTTGCATTACCCACCTTCAAATTATTTTGTCAGATCCTGGTGTGATGGGACTAAGACTTCAAGAGAACAATTTTGTATGTTTGTATATTGGGTTTGAATTTTCTTGAAGATTTAGCAAGTGCCAGGGAAGAAAGTATCTCAAAATAAAGTAGAAAAATGTCAAGAGGACAAAGTCTCCACTAAATATATCAGAGTGAATGATTCCAAGTTCCGTAGTATTTCTTCTTTATTAATATATCATAAAAACTCTGCTTTGCTTCAAGACAAAAATCTTAAAATTTGTGTTACATATGAGAAAGCACTTTTGTTCTGTGAAGATTTGTTCTGAGGAAGTTCTAAGTTTCCCCCCAAATTAGCTTTTAGACCGATGTAAATATTATCCTCAGTGGTTTTTGCATTTCTGTGAACCTGAAAAGAGAGCAATGAACCTATGTTTGAGTTACACATGCACGAAAAAGTTGATATATAAGAAGTAATAATATTGTTGAGTCATAGTTGAATATCAGAATTACAAAGTGAACAATTTTATCACATAATTAGTTCTCCAAGAGGACAACATATTTTGATCAAATGGGAAAAATAGCTGAGAAATTAAATGTAGAAATGTAGAAAATAGAATAGATGCAGCTGGTATAAAATATATAATTCCTTGGTGAAATAAACATTTTACAAATGCAACTATTCAGTTGTTTTTACAGAGGATTCCCACTTATGTGAACAAATGTTTCAGAATCTGGCTATTTGTCCACAATCCAGTTGAATTTGGAGTCTAGATGGTTGTATTTGTACTAATCCTTCCAGATTCTACTGAATTCTTGAAACCATAGAAATTAAGTCTAAGCATGTCAGACAAAGGTGGCTGTTTGGTCTGGGTTTCTCAGGGTAATATTTTGCATCCTCCATTGGCCAAAAACATGAGAAATCTAGATGGAGTGTTAAATATGTGTGAGATGTTTCCTTCTGACATAGCTGGATATTTCTGTGTTTGTTTAATCTCACAAGCCAGCATTTGAGTGGGAAGACTTTTTTTGATTACCAAGAACTCAGGCATGTTCCATGCAATTCTTCCCCAAGAATTTGTTATCACTGCATTTTTGAGCATTGATGTAACTGTCTCTCTCCTGTCATCTTCATAAATATTTGAAAATTATTGTAACTATATTGCAGAATTCTCAGAAGATCCCTGAGAATCCATGTAGTTAGGACACTCATTGGGAAGATGGCAGACCACAGGTAAAATTTCTTATTGCCTATTTTAGACATTTAAACTAGGTGTTTCATATGCTCAGGTATGTGGGAGATTGGTGACTAATCACCAATTTATTAGACTTTTTGATGTGTGTGTGTGCGTGTGTCTTGTCTAATAGCCTATTGTGGACACACAATACATTTGTAATAAAAGCGCTGGATTTGACTAAAATTATTTGTTATCAGCTATATGTGGAACACATGGGTTCAAATCCTAGTTCTGCCACAAATTTCTCATGTAACCTCAGGCAAGACAATTTATCTGCCTAAAAATTAGGCACCTAATCTCAGCTAGTCATCTAGTCTCCCACTATAGTCAATGTGAGAGATAGGCACCTCCAGAAGGCAGCTGTAAGCCCTGTTTTAGACCCCTATCTTTGAAGAAGATGAATCACCCCCTGCAGGTGCCTATATCTGCACCCAGTGATACTGAGGGAGCCTGGGTGTCTGGCCTAAACAAGTTGCTTAACTATTAAGTAGCTAAATAAAGGGGAAAAGCATTTCACTGTGGGTATTCCTGTGCCTCCTTTGCCTGAGCGCACTGAGAAGAATTCAGCCCATTTGTGAGGGATGATAAAGCAGACACATATGGGCAAGATGGTTGTGGGTGCTTTGCAAAACTTGGTTTGTCGACATCACCAGCTTTACAGTCTCAACATGTAGGAACCAACAGGATGATTTGGTCTTCAGATACCAAAGTATATCCCATATTTGCAAGGGCAGGCACTCTCACTTTCTGTTAGCCCTATGGATAGTGATATAGAGCAGAAGGAAACATAGACACTTATTTAATCTAAAATGTTCTTGTTGGCTGTGAATGTGTTTAAAGAAATCTGTGGTCTACACAGATGTTTTGTCTTTGAACTAGATGTTAAGTGACGCTAAAGGTGAACACTGATTTGTGTTCAACTCTTTTATGCAAACAAACCAATCCTGAATCATTTAATTATGCTTCTGCAAGAAAGATAGGAATTTAAACAGAAAGGAAGGTCTGTGTTGGTCTATGAAGTTTTTACTTCATCCTACAATTTTATATTTACTACCAGCTATCTCAGGAGGGTTTACTCCTCTCTATTAGTCAGCACTTTTAGACTCTTGTATTGTCAGTTATAAGGGGGTTATTCTCAGTGGGAAGAGTTATGTTTATCAATGCAAGAGAGACAATAAGCTATATAGCCTTGTGCTACAGCCTAGTACCATAATCTGGGGCTACCCTATATAAAGGTCAGAAACACAATGTTAGTCACAAAGACAATTACAGGAAGAGGCACAAACATTTATTCTTCTGTTTGCCCAAATGCATGAGATCAGTAGAGTGCTTTGGATAGGAGAACTGGGAACAAAATGGAACTATGGAAGAAATGCTTTTCCCCTTTCATTTTTCCTTGGGACTGCTGTGTCTCTGTGCTGCTGCAGCTAAATCTCTCTTGCTAAGTGTAAAGGGTTGGAGAAGTGGGTACTTATATGTGCATTTGAAAATGAATGTGGTATGGACATAGAAAAACACATAAGTAGATCAAATTAGGATTAGATATATTTGAAAATGCTTTTTAAAAATAAATGTGATATCACTTTTATCTGCAGTACAATTTAAAAATAAAGTATTCAGAAGCATGGAGAACTTTTACGTATTCATAGATTTCATTAATCTCTGAAACGGACAGAAAGGGCATGAAGAAGAAGCACGGGCTTAGATGCAGAAATATATATTTATTTTCAAAAAAGAAAGACATAGCTGAATTTCTTATACTTTGAAATCAGACCTAGGGTGTCTAATAAAAACATGTGACTTCTCAACTTTTAGACAGGGAACTTTGATCACATGCTTGACAATGAAGATTGTTCTGTGGAGGTAAAGAACAACTTGCTGATTTAAGCATATTCATTTTTCTCATGCTATTAAATGAAAGCTTATGATCATGAAAAGTGAATTTCTAGGTGTCCTTTTGTCTGTATCTGCTTTTCTTTTTCATCTGCAGTAAAACAATATTAAAAAAAAGAGAAAATAATAAGAAAAGGTGGTATATGGACTGAACTAAAGGAAAACAATTTCTTTATATCCTTAGACAACAAGGCTGCTGTTTCAGATGACATTTTTGGTTTTGACAAAATTGTCAAAAGAGATTTAACTCCTCTGTTTCCAGATCATAAGATTTCTGTAAAAGCAAGGGTGCTGAGCAAAAGAATTCCTCTGTCTATTATTAAAGACAGATTGGATTTAGCAAACTCGGTGTTATTTTGAGATAAGAAAATTGCACAGAAATAAACAACTTGACATTTTACTTCCTCTTTACACTCTGCCAGGGATGGAAACCACATGAGTGTAGGCATACTGGCTTGGAAATATGAAACATGACAAATCTTTGTTTTGCTTTGTTTTCAAACTCTAAACTGAAGAAATTGTAAGTTTCCCAGTGAATTACAGTAAGGTTTCCCTGGATAACCTATGATTCTTCAGAGCCTTTTTTTTTGGGTTTTAGGAAACTCTTAAGCCAAGCTAGTAGTTGTTTATTAGTCTTCAGTGTACAGTTCAAGCCAAATAATTGCAAACATACCCATTCTTATATCATCTTTAAACTCTTGATACTGGAAGAAACCTGTTTCCTCTTAGAGGAAAATGTTCTTATTGACTGGGACAGTGAGTGATATAAAGTGTGGCCCCACTGCAGTCAGTGGAAGGTTTGCCCTTGAGATAGTGGGACACTGTTCCACCCACCTGGCTGTTACACCCGTCTTTGTACAGTACCAGTGCACTGCGGTGCTTGTTGGAAGCAGAACATCAGAGCTACATGCACTGCGTGTCCCAGTCTTACAGCGAGCCCAGTTTTCCCTTTTGCAGTCAGATGAGAAGAAAGAAATTATGATGGAAAGACTGAAAAAAAATGCTGTTGAGATGCAGATTTTTTTATGAGTTAGCAATCAAAATTAAAACTTTACTGTCCATCAGCTGATTTTTGTGCGGCTCAAAAATCAATCAATCTATTCCATTGGCATGATTTTCTACCAGGGAAAAACATTTTTGGAAACTAATCAGTAAATTAGATATTACTTCATTATGTAATGTTTATCTGGAAAAATATGTGTAAATTATATTTCAGGAAATTTCCTAACCCTTCCAAAATTTGTTATTGCTCGGTATGCTGCTCAGTTATTGTAAGAAGTTACGAAGGATTTTCTATGCTTGTGTTACCAAGCACTCAGCTTATTTCCAAGAGGAACAAAATAGTCTCTGAAGAACTAGGAGAGAGTTTGAATGAGCTAGACTTCAGACCTGAAAATGCAGTAGATATCTCAGACTTGGGTTGTATCCCACTATGAGGAAGGGACCACCTCTAAACTTGAGCTTTGGAATAACTTTTAAGTTAACATAACCCATGTGCTTTACCTAATTTATTACACCAAGCTGCTGTGAATTTCATCTAGTGTTTCCCATTTCTGACGTTAGTCCTTTTTTCCACATATGAAAAACCAAGATAAGACAAATTAATTCCCAGCCAGAGGATGGATTAGTTAATATTCAGATTGCATTTTTAAATATTATATATAATACTATAGAAAACTCTGGATAAATATAATTTAAAATTCTGAAAACCATCTTCAAGATGTGGGGGGCTTACCAGTCCTCTTTAAAAACAGGCCTGTTGTTATTGTGGAGACACACTGATGCAAACTGTATTATCAATACATATAGGAAAAAAATTCACCTAAAACTGCTGAATTTTGAATCAGGTAGAATTTAACTTTATGAATAACTTAGTAATTCTAAGGGTAGAAAAATTAGTGTCATGGATGAAGAGGGAAGGATTAATGTTTGTAGAGGCTATTACTAGCTCTAGTAGTGACAGAAAGAATGTGGCATGTGAAATCATAGAGAAATGGATGGAAAAAAGCTTTCAGGTAATCCATAGGGTCATTCTGACAAATATGAAAACGTAATTATTTTGGCTTTTTAATTTTTAAATGTATTTATTACTTTTACAATCATTATTATACATTATACAATGAATATTCACCTTCTGTGGCAGCCAGTCATTATTTCATAAAGGGAAGAGGAAAGAACATACCTCGCATTAGAATCCTGCCTATAAATGCCAAACAATATGTTCTTCTGATGGACAATCTACTGTCTTGCAAAGCTTAAGTTTCATTTAGGAAACTTTGAGGAAAATTTCCTTATGACAGAATATTTTTCATTGTAACTTTTGACCTGATGTTAATTTAGGTATTAAGCTAGAATCTTGTTAGAAATTGTAACTTAGACCTGCAGTTTGTGTTGTAACCTTGGTCTTGGAGATTGCCCTACTCTTCCTGTAGTTCAGTGATGATTCTTTTTGTCTTAATTCAGTCATATATTGTGAGTGTCACAAAACTCTGAATGCCATAAGAAATAGACTGGCCAGGAAGCCAGATCTATAGGAGAAAATGAATATGTCGTACATTTATTTCTGAGATGTCATGAGATAGCTTTAGTAACATAGCTGACCACCAGTGAAGCAATTCTGACTGGTTTATTGAAGTACATGAAACAATTGGGTAGAAAAAACCTAAATTATTGCTTTAAGTTAAAGAGAAATATTAAAACAAATGGTACTACTCTTTCAAAATATTTTTCTTGACTACATACCTTGTTTTGTGTTTCTTAATTTCAGATAGGTTTCCATTTCCTCCTAAAATGAGAGGAATGATGCAGAAATGACAGTTTCTTCATGTTGGAAATTCTGTATTTTGCACATTTTCCCTAAGGTAATATATTTAGTCCTCTGCGTCTTAATGCAAACACTCCTTACTGATCCCTATGATGACTGACTGGGTGATAAATACTCTGTCCACAATCCAGCCAGGTCTTCAAATCAGTGAGTGATAATGTTCAACTCTGACATCTGTGTGAATTGCTAGTGTGGGGTAGAAGCTGTGCATGGCTGGGGAGGGTGGTCTTTTCAGTCCTGGTTGACTTCACACTTTGTTATTCTGTATTAGGCTGTCACTAGAGAAAGGTCAGGTCTGCAACTTTCAGCTATCCCAGCTGAACACTTCCCTCACTGAAGTCTACTCTTTGTAGGTGGCCTCCATTTGTTCTTTCATCTGCTACAGGGGATAGTAATGCTTTCCTTCTCATTGCTCCAAATATACATCCAGCGTCTTAGTGTTTAATATCATTTGTTTGTGGACCATAGAGTGGAAGAATTTCACAATTCATTTTTTGTAATCCAGATGTCTCATGCAGGTGTTTGCGGAAAGCAAATGACGACTCTGTTAGCACAGACCTCTGAGCAGGTGTGAGCTATCTGCCCTAATATGCACAGCAGACACAGGACCCAACTCTACATTCTGATTAAGAAGTGAAATTTGACTTCTACTGCAATGGGAACAGTCTTTCTTCCTGGTCCTGTGTGAAGGATGGAAAAAGTCTTCTAGTGGTGATGGACCAAGTCACAATGAATTATCTATAGTAAGAAATCACTGCTGGACCTAGTTGGTATCTCCTGCATCCTAATCATGTGCTCGAGAGAGAAAAGAAGAGACAAGTTCACATGCTTATCATTTATTGTGTCCGATGGTAAAAAACAAAGTGGAAAGTAGTGGCAATACTGTATTTAGTTTCTTTCAGATTTGCATTTTAATTCTTTTGCTTTAAATTTTTGATATATGATGTTCTGCCATGTTTTCCTCATTTTCTGTCATCATTTACTAAGTCAGGAGACAAATTCCACTTTTTTAACCACTGTGTGAAGCTGATCAATTTCTTTTTGTAAAAATATATAGTGCAACTTATCATACTATTCTGGAAGCCTGGCTTTTCCCATGCATTCCAATGGTGATCTCCATTTCCTCTGCTCTAATCAACACCATCAGCACAGGAAAAAAAAATCTGCTTCCTATTTGAATTTAAAGTTTCCTGTATTTTTATGTATCTAAGGCACTTTGAAAATGTTTTTAAATGCCTAGCCATTGAAAAAACCCTGTTGGTTCTGTGAATGATCCTTTTCACAGGAATAGTTCCATTGCCTTCAGTTTTGCTCTGAGACAGGAATAAGTGTGGTGGAGGGGAAAGAAAGAGTGGGATTGGATCCAAGAGTAAAGGTTGCTCATCTGGTGCAGTGTATAAGGATTAAAGCATCCCTGTCTGTTTTGGTCAGGTTTTAGAGTATCTTTCCAGTTTCTCCAAATAAGCAACCTTCTCAGCATTTATTTTCTTGAGACTGGATCTCTGGACCTAGCATCCTGAATAGGAGTCCTTTTTATTTGGGGAAGTTGTCCTCTAAAGTGCCTGACCCCAAGTGCCTGATTAAAGAATGACTGGCAACCCTTATGGACTGTGGATTTTTACAGGCTCAGTACCATAAATTAGGGTGATATTCCACTAGAAATACATGCATAAATAGAGATTTCTTATGTGAGTAGCGTAAACTCATCCTTCCTTATTTTTTTGTCATGAAGTGCACTTGATCTTATTCAATTGCTTAGTGCACTGTGGTAGAATTGAAATAGAATAGTGTCGTATTGCAGAACCGTAGCAAGTTATTATGGTCACGGTCTCTCCTCTGACTATTTGCAAATTAGCATTTTACTAACAGGAGAAGCATATGCTAGATTAAAACAAGGAGGATTTTTTTTCTTTCTTTCTTTCCTTTTTTTTTTTTTTAAGAAAGACAGAAATGACAAAAATTATGCTCTTCAGTTTTGTTGTGAAATATCTCTCCTTTTCAGGGAAATATGTTTTCTAGATGGATTGCCACCTGCAGAGCATACTATACATCTTTGTTAAATTATTTTCTGTCTCTGCAGAAATAGCAGTTTAGTTTTGTAGTATTTTTTAAACAAAATGACTGAGCATTTAGCACAATTATGTTCAGCACTATAATCTTTTTTTTTTCTTTTGTCGAGCCATCCTTTAACAGGGAATAAAAAATGAGACACACTGTAAGCTATTTTACATAAATGAATAATTATGATTGCCACATATTGCCAATTGTAATTAGAGATAATAATGCTAGGGTTTTGGAGCTTTTACTCATGCATTGCTTTTCCAAGCAAAACAGAACTTTTGTAACATTCATCCAGTTAAGTGAACAGATTGGGGTTTTCTCCTCTCACCAAGGACACACACACACACACACACACACACACACACACACACACACACACGTGTTTTTTTTTCCACTGCATTTTTTTTAAGTAATAGCTTTAATTAGTTGAAGGTAAATAAGTAAATAAATGACACACTATAAATAGTAGGCTCTTAGCAAAATTAGAGGCACATTAAAGATAACACACTTTTGGGACTAGGAGATCAGTTAGCAAGTCGTCTGAGCATTAGAGGGAAATTGGCAGCTGCTTACAGTTAGCAACCAAAAGTGCTGTAGGTACTGTGTGCATGTGCAGATCATTTAAGGGCTCAGTTTCCCTTATTTACATTCCATCACCTGTGGGATCTGAGAAAGGGTTTTGGGGGGGTTATTTATTTTATTTTCGTGGGGAGAGTGGGTTGATTCCTGAAAACTGCTGAGTTAAGAAACAGTGTTAGGCATACCTGCTCTCAGAGCAAGCAGCTTACTGCTGTGGTGCTAAAATCTTCACTTTATGCAGTTCTCGGGCACTGTGCATCCATATTGACACGAGAACTTGGCATGGTGCTAGACTAAAAAACAATGCTGTTTAATCAGGTGTGGAGTGCTGGCTTATTACTTTTGCCAGCAGCTTTGTTTTACTTGGACTACATAGCCTTGTAAGAATTCAAAGCCATTGCAATATTGCTGAAGAAGCTTTCTGAGATGTGTAACTAACCATAATGCTGTATCTCCAGGGTACTGAATGAATGCAGCAAACGAACTGTACTTTGCAACTGTCTCATTTTCCTAGGAAAAATGGACCAACTTCTGGAATTGTTGTTCAGCTCCCAGTCTCAGTGGGAGTTCTGTCTGAGCACAGACAGACTAGAGCCTAAACAATGAGCATTAAATTCGGTCCCTTCATCTCAGGATCTCACAATTCTTTTGGAAATGTTAACAAATTAAAGTTCACAACCCCCACCCTGTAAAATAATCCTGTTCCTCTTTCACAGATGGGTAAAGAGGATCATGAATCAGAGACAAAAACAAGAGCTACAGATCAAAAATCTGACTCTAGAGTAGGCTGCTTCATTGTCATTGTTCATTATTTTCCATAGCTCTGTTGATCCCCAGCCTCTCATTACGCTTCTCAAGAGTTTTCACAACTGGAGTTGAGGGTGTTTGGACGTGATTTTCCACATGGATTATTTGATTCATTTTCCTCATTCTGCATATCCCGACTTGACTTTGTCACTTAAACCCTATTTGGAAGGGTGCTGCAGCCATTTCAGGTTACAAATCCTGCTGTTTTCCCTACCACGGAACGATTTAAATGCGAACATAATCTCGGTTCCTTGCCCTGCAGAAGCTTTCATGTGGCAGCACATCTCACAATTAGGCCACACCTAGCTGAAATCTCCCTAAGGAGTGCTCTAGAAACCATTATCCTCTTTAGGGATTGGTAACCTGGCATAGATAAAAATAGGGGGGAAAAGGAGACCCAGTACTCTCTTAAAATGTACACTGAATTTTTTAAATGGGATTTGAAAATGATTGGACTATTGTTGCTGCTTTTTTTCCCGGACAAGGGATGCATCAAAATGCTCTCCAAGTAGTTTGTCCTTATTACATACCTTAAATTTCTTCTCTTAGAGTAGAATCTATATGGTATCTTCATATACTAGACAATTTCGACAGAGTTTTACAAGTTTATGTATTACCATCTTCTCACTATTCAAGACCTCTCAGCAAAGTTGCGGTAACAAAAGACACGGTTTTTGAATAGAGTAATATTAGAAAAATACTTTCTGTGTTTAACTTATTTTAATGTAGTTTGTTTACTACCTACATGAATTCCTAGTTGCTCTTTCTATTTTCCTCCTATATGCTGTTCTCCATTCCCTGCTTCCTCATTCTCTTCTTCTTCCCTGAGTACACACTTCCTGAAACCTCGTTCCCTTCTTTTTCTCTTAGTTGAATATTCTCTACCACTCCATTCTTTAGCTGACTCCTTTGTAAGCAGATTCACAACACGGTCATCTTCTTTCACTTTATTTTTTCTCTGCAGGAACCTTCTTGAGGTTGCAAGTTTGCTTACTTTCTTGGTGTAACAACTCAAAATGATGTGCTTATTCTCTGTTTGCAAAGCTGTTAGCTGTTGTCTGGGCTTTCATCATGTGGTGGTTCAGTGGTTTTATCTCTCTTTTTTGGTTTCTCTAGACAAGTACACTTTTGTGCTGTTACAGCCTTTCATATAATGCTGCAAATATCAATTTTCTACCCCTTTAATTAAACCTCTTCTATTTGCATTACTTGGACAGGTATGTTTGCTTTTACGTTTTCTTAGCTTATATTCCACTGCTTTTAAGTTAATTTTCAAACTATTCCTATGCTTTCTTTTATTCTGCCCTTCTTTTGTAGGAGAAATTCAACAGAAACTTTCAGGTCCACTCCATTGCCTGCATTTCAAAGCCTTCTTTAAAATTCTCCTTGCCTTCCTATGTTTCTTCAAATTTCATAAACTTTAGTCTATTGTCTACTGCCTATCCTTCTTATTAAAATTTTCTCCATGTTTCCTTTTACTCCCTGGACATCCTTTTGTTAACCATTAACAGCTTTCTTTACATTATTGTTGTAACATCTTACAGCTTTAATCATCATATTAATCTTTGTATAATGCTGATTGCCATGGAGATCTCAGGCTAGGACTATCCCTCTTGAGGATTGTTGAAACACAAGTAAAAAGTAAATGGCACTTCAGTCTGTTGTCCTGTACTACACTTCTCATCAGCTGGAATCAAAGACCTGTTAATCTGTCTATCCTGCAATCTCATTACAGAGTTTGTTCAACCACTCTTTACTCCTCACATGTAGTGTGACAAACCCTGCAAAGTTGTCCAAATAAACTCCAGTCTCACCTAGTCAAGATAACACTTTATTTTTCTTATATTACTACATGCAAAGATCCCTGGATAATGATTCCTAATGAACCTGAGGACTATATGGTGCAAGGAACACCACAGGGATCACTGGTTCCTTTCATTCATTTTAGGCCACTCTGTGCTGCCAAGTTCATGTATATTCAAGCTGAGCGTACAAACTCAGTTAAATTAATTCCCTTCAGTATATACTCAAGGCCAAAGACATAGAAGTGCAGGCAGAAAAGAGCAGAAGGGGTCTAACAGGGGGTTTACAAGTGACAATTATTTTAGGGAATTTTTTGAAATGAAAACTGAATGAGGAATCACACCAGATTACAATGATGCTGAGAGAAGGGGCAGTTTAATTTTTGTTTGTTGGACTAATGACGGAAAGAGGGTAAAATAATTTCGCAGTATCACAGAATATTCTGTATTGGAATTTTTCCTCTGACACCAACCTCAGAGCCATGCTTTGACCTGATGGATCTGCCTATTCCTATCAATATCATTCCTTGTTGCCAGAGGAATTGAGGAATTCACAACCTGTGCTCCTGTTCCCTCTACCAATTGTTCCAGGGCCCTGAAGTCTCTTTTGATTGCTTTCTGACTTCTCTTTGTTATGTTGTTTCTGCCAGTTTGAACAACAAATACCCTATAGAAATCAGAGGGAGAGTTTTCCAATGATGTCCCTTATCCAAGCCCCGGGGAGGCAGCAGACTTCCCTGTGAGTTGGATCCAGTCTGCATATTGGGCCCTGTGTTCCTCTTAGAAGGGAGTCTCCTATTACATCTACCCTTCTTTTCCTTTTAACAGAGGAGGTCACGATGCAGGGTACGGGTGGTGTTGTCTTAAGACGCACTGCTGTGCCAGGAGGACCTTTGCCCACCTCATCCATTGTCTGGCCTTCTAATTCCAGAGCCTCATACCTGTTGTAGAAGGTACCAGTCCTACTTGTCAGATTCTGAGAAGGAGGATGAGCCTTCCTCCTGGTACGTGCCATGACTTGATTCCAGCCTTCATCTTTGACAGACCCTCGGCTAACTGGCCTTTAATTACCCTGAAGGGTTCTTAGCCCACCTGCTTCTCCACGACAGTGGAGGTTCCAGACTCCCAAGAGTCTTGAGACTGTAGCGTCTCTGAAAATCACTGGTCAATCTCTTGCCCATTCTCTCCGATACTGCAAAGCCTGTTCACTTCCTCCTGCAGCTCCTTCACCTGGCCACACAGCTCCTCGACCACAGCACACCTTCTGCAAAAGAACTGTTTGTCGACCCAGCCTTGCTAAGGGGCATCGGGCACTCCTGGCAGCCTGTGACCTGTAGAGCTACACCTGCCAGCAGCAGGTTTGTCTGGCTGGAGGCCTCTGTCCGGCTGGGTCAGCGACCCTCCGAGCAACAGGGATTGAGCTTTACTGCATGTCAGCACCATAACTGAGGAAGCTTAAACTAGTTTGCTAATAGGACTGGGGCTGAAGGATCCCTTTGCTCTTCCTTACCACTTTCCTCACCCAATCAAAAAAGAGCCCATTTTAATTAAATGACTTCTTTCAAAAACAAACAAGCAAAAAGAAAACCAAAGAGGAAAACACGAGATTAGCTCAGTTGGTCAGAGCATGGTGCTTGCTAATAACACCAAGGTTGTGGGCTCAATCCCTGTATGGGCCATTCCCTTTAAGAGTTAGTCTTGATGATCCTTGTGGGTCCCTTCCAATTCAGAATATTCTGTGATTCTGTTAAATGATAAATCACAGAATCATAGGCTGTTTGGGGTGGGAAGGGACCTCTGAAGGTCATCTGGTCCAGCCCTCTGCTTAAACAAGATCCTTTAGAATATGCTGCCCAGGACAATTTCTAGATGGCTTTTGAATGTCTCCAAGGGTGGAGACTCCACATCTCTGGGCAACCTGTGCCAATGCTCAGTCATCCACACTTTTTCTTCAGTGAAAAGGTGTTTGCTGATGTTCAGAGAGAACCTCCTGTGTTTCAGTTTACACTGTTGCCTTTTGTTCTGTGACTGAGCACTGCTGGAAATAACCCTTCTCCTTCTTTACAAAACCTCCCTTCAGGTATTTAGATACATTAATAAGATCCCCCTGAGTCTTCCGTCCTCTAGACAGAAAAGTCCTGGCTGTCTCAGCTTTTCCTCATGGGAGAGATGCTCTAGTCCCGTCATCATCTTAGTGGCCTTTGCTGAACTAACTCTGGTGGTTCCATATTTCTGTTGTCTTGCAACTGTTGTGAACTACTTATCCCTTCCCTTTTAAAAAATGTATTTTCAGATGCAAATTTCTGACTACTTCATCACAAATGTGTGAATAGCTTTCATCAACCCAAATAATTTTCCAAAGGACAAAATAGTAACCTTTAGCTCAAATTACATCAATAGATTTCTTGTATGTTTTTTTACAGGCTACAGATTTGACAGGTCAGCCTTTCTGTTCTGTATTGGTACAATCCCTAGATAACTTCAATAAATTAATACAATCACTCCTGGCTTACAAAAGTGCAACTCTACTGAGATTTTAAAATTGATTATAATATCACATAAATAAACTATGTTTCTCCTTTTCAGGAACTGAATTTAAGCATTTATACAAATTTTTTTATCTTGATGTTTTTTATGAACTTGAGGCTCTTTGTATTTATAAGATTAGAAATTATTCTTAATTATTACCATTGTTTCGGGAATTTTTCAAAGTATGAAAAATGTGAATAACACCCTAGTGAGAGAAAAAAAACCTTTGCCTGCTAATGTTAGTGCATTCTTTATTTAAAATATATAATCCATCCTCAATTTATGGCTGTCTTGAAAAACATATATATGAGTAAAACATATTTTTTGACTGGGAGCTCATGTTTGCCTTTTCTTTTTAAATTAAATATAAAAATCTCTCCAAAAATATTAATTCAGTATCCTTCTTTTTCTTATTTTCTGGTTAGCTGTAATTTTTTGCCTGCAATAACAAAGCCATGAAAAAAGACAGCAATCCCCTTGCTCATTTGATATAATTCCACACTCTGAGTGTGAATACTGGCAGATCAGCAGAATGAGCCATCTGCAAGCTATAAGCTGTGTCTTTGCATGAGTAGATTTAGGATAAAAAAAAAATTGTCTGACCTGGAAGCCAAACGTTACTTGGCATCTTTACTAGAGAACCCTGCAAGGCCAGCCACTGCTTGTGCTGAATTTGTGTCCTTTCTAAAATACACGTCCCTCCCCCTTGCCATCATATTTTATAGTACATGTACATAAGTGCACACACAGAAATGCACACACACAGGGCTGCACCACAGGCCACCTCAGAGATGCTGTACTGCAATATAATGGATATCAGACTTCATAGTCAGTCTCTGTTGGGTTGCTGTGCTGGTGAATAATGAATATCATACTGCAAGGTTAATCCCAAGTGGCTAGTTTCCTGGTTTTAACAGGCTGGGTGTTAGTCTGAAACGCTTGTAAATGTCTACAGTTCATGCATTGTACTGTGTAGGAACATGCACCTCTAAACACTCATCTTACTCAGGCCAGTAACTCCTGCTGAAGTGAAAGGAGATAGTCAAGGATGTAGCACAAGATGGATTTGTTTCTACAGTCGTCTCTTCCTACACTGCATTCCAGTTATTATTTCCCAAACTGCTGAAGTCCAACCTCAAACAAAAGAGTTATGCATGATGCCAGTTTTTCCTTTTCATGAATTGCTATCTCCCTTCTAAACTTGATCGGCTGGCTCTGACATCCCAGTCCTCTAAATTATAGCTTGTGCCTTCAACTAATGAAGTCCTTGGCAAAATTCCCATTGACTTCATTCAGGGAACGATCCAGCTGAACTAGTGTTGACTCTTGAGAGCTCCTGAGCCCTTGTGGCATAAACGTAAGCTGCAGAGCCACAGGATTTGTAAAGAGTTGTCGCTAGATTATAGAACATTTGGAACAGGCAGAGTCTATTTTTTCAAATGGTTTGTGAAGTGTGTTTTTCACCTAATGCACTCTAGAAATGATGAAGTGACAGTAACTCTTGTCAGATGACACAAAACCTCAAACTTGTGATAGGAACAAGGAGCACAGACCAGCCATTTGTTTTCATTGCCCTTCTGGAGATGCATGTAGGAAGGAACTAGAACAATACCTTTAAAAAGAAATCCTTTTTTCCCTCTCTAGTTTGTCTTTTTGGCTTCCTTCTCTATTCAACCCATTGGGAGAACTAGAATCTGATCACACCATCCAAGCTGTTCTAGCTAAAAGTTAATGCCTTCATAGGGTACATTTTCTGTTCTCCTGTGCTTTCTTTAAAAAAGACCTTCTATGAATTGCATTAAAATTTTCCCTCCTGTTAACTTCAATGACAGCGAGACCAGATTAAAACAAAAACAAATGAAAAAAAACCCAAAAAATCAAAAATCCCTTCTCCAGCATTTAAAGACATGGGGGTTTATTTAACATGAAATACTGTATTGCATGATCCTTCTCCTGCAATTACAGTGAGCATTAATCCTGCCTAACTGCCCTGTTATTATAATCTATAACAAGCTAGAGACATCCCCAGGTCTTGGGACTGCAGGTGATGTTACCTCTGCACTGCAGAAAGTAAAAGCAAGTGACTGGTCATGCTATTACGGTGTGATATAAGACATAACAGGTACCAAGAGGGAAATATTCGGTATCTGAATGTGTGGACATGTTGGCTGTGGCAAACAGGCCTGCAGAAGGAGATTTCAGCATCCCAAAGTAGGAGGTAACTGTGAACCTGCAGTGGGGAAGGGGTAGTGCTTTGAAGACTGGTGCTGGTGCGCTTGGCACCTGCTTGTGTGAGCCTGGGAAATACTGGCAGTGTTTGGGAGGGCAAAATTTGGCTTCTTTATGTTTTTCGCCTCCAAACATCACAGTGACTTAGAGCATTTCCTGTTAAACTGTGAGCACTGTTGGCCATCTATAGAATGGGGCCTTTGTTCTGCCCACACCAGTATTTATGCAACATCCATCTTTGTGCTTCATGACATTTAAATGACAGAGTGCTGGACTCTGGCTCACTATAATAGCATGGTCTCTGTTCTACCTGCCCCCTGGAGACTGAGGCCATGTTTTGAGCAAACTAGACAATTATTCTATTTAGGGGGTGGTATCAGAAATGCTACAACAGAAGCAGCAACAACTTCATAAGGCACGTGTTGGTACCAAAACAGCTCTAGGTACCTAATGTTAAGAAAGCTAACAGCCCCATATCAGCACTTTTCTTCCACTATCTGTAGTACCTCACACACTTTTGCCCTTCCATGAGAAGTTAAGGATGCAGAACAACACTTAATGCCAGCAATAACCACATCCTGCCTCAGCAGAGGGAACAGCAGGCAAGTTTTTGAAAACAGAAGCTAGAAATCAGATCTCCAAGCAGGTACTTAACTATTTGTCTACTGTGCTAATTTCCTAAAGAGCTTTATGCCAGTCCTGGAGTTTGAGGTCAGGCACGACAGCAGGAGAGGCAGCCACGTTAAGGGTCAAGGGCCCCAGGAGGTGGAAACTTCTGCCCATTCCCTGACTCATTTAGGTCAGACAGTGCTTACTAAGAGTTGAGAAAGCTCATTAAGATGAGGAATGAAAGGAGAGATGTTGGCTTTAGAGCAAGGAGAGTTGCAGCATGGGAAAATGGCCCCTGAAGCTCGTGTTTTCTGAGATGATTTCTTTTTCTTTTCTTCTTTTTTTCTTTTTTCCTTTTTTTCCCCTGAATTAATAAAGTAGGCCTGAGGAAAAAGCCTGAAAAAGATTTTGGCAGGATGTTAGTCCTTCCTGGGTTAGGGAAACAAGCCAAGAGCCTTAGAGGCAGCTGACTCTTTAATCACATATTTAGTATCTGGGAGAAAAATATTCTGAGGTAGCTAAGTGACCTCTAGGACCAAAACCTATTTCAAATGTTGCTCAGAGATTTAGGAACCAGGGCAACGTGTGAAGCCCATCATCTTAGCCCTCCTAAGGGCTCAAAATTTTATTATTCCCTAAAGTTTGATTTTTTTGGTTTTGGTGTGGGGTTTTTTTTTGTTGGTTTCAGTTTTGTTTGTTTTTTTTTAATTTCTGGTCCTGTGACATTTTGTAACGGAGACTTTGGATTCTGTATGACATTGTCACGTGTGAAAACATTAACTTTGATTTTCTGTTGCCAAAGTTCCAGCTCGGCTCAATTGGTTTCATGGGTATTTATACCCTTTAACAACCCTTAAAAGCACAGAACTATGGATATGAGTAGTTGAACATAGACTTCTCTCTCCAAGCTTAGATGAAAGTATGAATATAATGAATAAAATGAAAATACATTATTTCTCTGTTCAGTGGACTGTTTTGAGGCACAAATCCAGACTGGGTCCACAGAAAACGCCATGGTCCCTTCTGCAGCTTATTCTACCATAATTGAGAAATTCTATCTCAGCACTCCACCCATCTCTGAAAACACTTCAAAGGGATCAGGAACATGGGCTATGTGATCACCAGAAAAACAGTAAAAGTTGGGAACTAAACTGTGAGTGTGAATACATGTAACTGAATGATGTAGTTCCTAATAGAATGCCCCTACTGCCTGTAATCACTTTTACAAAGCATGTTCTCACAAGAGAATGAGAAATTACTGAAGGCAGTTAGCCAACTTATCCCAGAATGATGTTTGAATCCCACAAGAGAAAATTGACTGCGACTACACCTAGGAATTCCGTTCTCTGGGAGCAGGGGTTGTTTTGAAGTTGTGTGGTCATGGCTTCAGTTGACTGTTTAATTTGATGAAAACATGGCCTTATTTTGACTTTTCTCTTTGTTCAGATGGATTTAAAAGTCTGAAAAAATTGCAAAAGGTAATAGCTTTCATATATGCAGATGGGATTTAAAATGTTGATGCTAATATAGCCATGTGTGCCACTTCAAAATATGTAAAGGGCCTTGTGGTCAGAAGCCAGCTAAGTTATAGAAAATGTAAAAGGAAAGCCTTTGTAGTCTTATTAAATCTGGAATTCAGCAGTGTAAGTTCTGACCTAAAGGAGAAATACAATCACTCATACGTTGCTTTTGGTTCCTAATTTAAAAACTTTCCCAATTACCAGAAAGTGCTGGAAATTAAATCACTTTTTTTTTTAATTAATAAAAACACTGAGAAAAGTGGAAAATTATGTGAAATCTCTAGTAAGAGACCTTGTTGGAGAGTTTCCTTTCAGCAAAAGTAATAAAGTAATCTGCTAGAGGAATTCTCTGATGAGACAAAAGGAAACTGAAATGACAAAGCATGTAGTGCCACCACAGAAATTTGAAGCTTATTTTTTAAAAAGGGAATTTTTCTGGACTTCTTTTATGCCTTCGAAGCCAGGGATCCATTTAATCACGGGAGCAGAAAATCTAATGCACTGGTAGCTGTCTGTTTTTCAGATTTCTTTATTTTGCATTTACATTTGAAACTGTTGGAAAGCATGAAACAGAAAATCGCTTTGCATGCCTTCGGTGACTAGTACCCATAAGAAAATTAGGCAAGTTTTGACCACAGCTCCAAACTGCTAACATGTGTGGCAAAGGAGGAAGCAGACAGTCAGCTACTGATTCAGACAGAGCACAGAATTCCAGCACAATTAAGCACGAACAGGAGTGGTGGCAAAGAAAGCTGACTGCACTGGGTGCGCTGAGATGGGGCAATATCAGGTTATCATATTGTAGTTAAGCCAGGAGAAGCTGCTGTCAGCAAAGCCAAACCTAGTTTGCTCCTTGGCTGAAAACTTAAATATCAACACACTTTAATTATGCATAAAAAGATAAGCAAAACTAGCAGCTTTAAAGTACTGTTATTAATTGCACCAAATGTTAGTGAAAGATTGAATTATTCATAGTTATAGTTCTCAGGGGTTTCTTGATTAAGGGAAGTAAGGAGAATTTGTTGTGAATATCTCGTTTCACATAGCGTTCTCAGTTTGCCTAATGCAAGAAACAGGGACATATTTTCCATGTCAGATCTGCACAAAATGCATATATCTGCTAGTTCCTTAGCAACCTTCTGGGATATGCCTGCATCTACTCCCATAAACTCTGCATATTGGAAATCATCTCCAGTGGGTTTCCAGGGATCAGTGGATTTTGCCACAATAATAATACCATTCATGTGTAGTTAGAGTAAATAATTTTATTTACTTACAGCATCATTTCTGTGTTTTGGGTTTTATTGAAATGTTTCTCTAGGAAGATAATACGTAAACACATTTCTTTGAGAGCCCTCGGTATGAATGAAGCAGGCTACTGTACTAGCTGTATATAATTTTGTAATAACTGAAAACAAATAATGCTCATTCAGAAGTCAAGTTGTTCTTGTCATAGCTCTAGCCCTTTTTCTCCCTGCCTTTTAACTAGAGGCAGTAGCCAAAATTAGTATAAACTTCTAGAAAGGAAGATTTTAAAAGAGCAATACATCTTTATAGTTTGTGCAATTTCCTCTGCAAAAAGAGTTATTCTTACAGCACACATGCCTTAGATTTATCATTGTGGTATAATTTATGTATGATCTGAACCTTATCAAACAACCCCATACTTTAGTAACTTGCATATTTTAACGGACCAAGGGATGGCTCAGCTTAGTAATTTTTACTCATGTGAGTAGTAGAAACTAGCTGGAGCAAAGAGTAAGGGTCCCTTGCATGAGGCAGTGTTTTGTGGATTCAAATTTGGCTCAATATGTTCACTGCAATCAGAAGTATGTGGGTCTCATCCAGTAGCTTATGCAGAGGATGTGAAAGCCTTCACCGGATCCAGCTGAAGAGCTTTGGTTTAGCTGCTCCTGCATCTGGCTTTGCCAGTGGTATTTGGACATTGAATGCATTCTGGTATTGTGATTTAGTGTATCCAATACCCTTCCACAAACAGGAGCTTCAAGACTGGACCTCCTTACTTCTGGAGATGCTGATGGAATTCAGCCTAAGTCCCTGGAGGAGCTTTAACAAGGACAGTAGTGATAGGACAAGCAATAGTGGCTTTAGACTGACAGAGGGTGGGTTTAGAATAGGAAGAAAGTCTTTACTGTGAAGGTGGTGAGGCACTGGAACAGGTTGCCCAGAGAATTTGTGTCTGCTCTATTCCTGGAAGCATTCAAGGATGTATGGGGCCCTGTACAATCTGATCTAGTTCAAGATGTCCTTGCCCAAAGTCCCTTCCAACCCAAACCTTTCTGATTCTATTCAGTTTGTGGCAAGTGAGAATGTAATCTATTAATGTTAATAAACGACTGGAAAAATCCTGTCTTTTAAAGCCACTGAAGGCTTTATTGTTTCCTTCACAGAGGCAACTTATTACTACATATTTTTTTGTTTATTAAGGATGAGAACAAGCTCATATTTATGTACAGCTTTGTCTTACGAGCAAATGACAAGTTATAGTACTTTAAGTCACATTTGAGTATGTTAATACCTAGAAGGATCAAGCAAAAATCAGATAGATCATATATATAAATACCTGTTTAAATAAATATAGAGACTCTCTACAGAGATAGATAGAATATATATATGCATATGTTTATAATGCATATATAGTCACATAGATATGCATTATCCATTTAAATAGTTATACAAAACTTTACATGGAAATACATATGACAAATTTTTGATGTGATGAATGCTCTAGCTGTACTTTCACACATTTGTGTAATAAAGGTGAAATTGTGTTCACACTTTCCTTATCAAAATTAATTGCATGTTTAACAGCATGTGAATATGATCTTTAATTATCTTTTAAATATGATAAAATTTGTAGCTTACCTTTCACGTGTTAGTTTCTATACAAAATAGAAAAAGATTTTGTTCAGGGTTGCCTACTTTCTCAACACATTAAATGGTATTTCTGTGGCTACGATCACAAGACATGTGCTTAGGAGGAGAGAAGTCTCCTGATGTGGTTTATAAGAAAGAAATGACAAATTTTCAGCAGAGTTGCCATTTCCTCATATGGTGATGCTGGGCTGGGCATGAAGCTGAGTCCCCAGGAAACCTAATCATTCCAGCTTCTGATAGCTCATTTCAACCATATCTGCAATCCTGTTGTTCCTATTCTCCACCTGAGAGGTTGCTTGGTCAGCTTTGGTTTGGCAACTGGTTCAGAGGATGAACCTTCTTAAAATAGAAGAAGTAATAAATAACTGCTATAGATAGCTTGGGCAGCAAAGGACAAATAGGAGGCATGTAAGAGTTTCAACGAGATTTGACATGTATTTGGTTGTGCTCATGGTGGGAACCAGTGTCCCTTGTGTCATCATTTTTCCTTACACTGCCACCGAGAGCTTCTCAGGCAGGTAAGAGAGTCTGTGCCAGCTGCTGTGCCAGCTGGCCCCGTGCTGACTCCTTTGGCATGTCTGTGCCATGCAATGATGTGGTGCAGAGGTGTTGGGATTAAACTTGCCCTGAGCTGTTACGTCCACGCTGTGTTCTGCAGTGTCACGCAGAGATGCTGGCCTGAGTCCCATCAACAGTATATTGCAATAGTATTGTTCCACCACCTCTGAGAACTCTTCCCTACATTTTCTGTGATAGGTTTGGTCATTGTTACTGACACATATCTCATTTTTGAACATTTCAGCACGTAATTCCACTTTAGTTGTGACACAATTAGACAAAGACAAACTCAACCCAGCAAATAGTTACTGAGAAAATCACTATCAAAACCTCAGCTCCACACCAGTACTCAGAAAAGCATAAAAGTCAGTGTGGTTGGCAAACCTAATACAATTAAGTTGGTTGTTTGGATTAGAGTTTCTCCTGACTGCATCTTCACTTGTTTTGTAGTGTTGCATTCAGGCCAAAAAAGAATCTTATTATGGAATTACCCTTTCTAGAAAGTCACTGGAGCTCATTTCCTCCAAGGATCATGTGGTTTCAGGATAGATACCCTCAGACATCAGGTTTCAGCTAAATGGAGACATCCCATGTGCTCTTCGGGAAGTCAACCTCAATCTTGTGCTGCTGTGTCAGGTAAATTGATAAAGGATTTATTGACCAGCTTTGCCCTGAATAAGGACAATAATTTTCTTCTTAAACTTCCACCCAGTGCTTTGGCAAGCTGAAAGCCTGTACTAGTGCCAAACGTGTAATTACTTTACTAACAGCGATGGCATGCATGCCTGTTCTGCATGATCCTGTTTTGTTGCTTCTTCTGTTGGCTATGAACAACTCAGATAATAGGAACCTCATCCCTGCATCTGTCTCTCAGCAAGGTGAGCTTTAACCTAAGCTTCGAGCAGGTTTTAAAGAGGAAGGGGATAAATACATCAAAACAACAAAAAAGAAAAATACATGAACAGGTAGTGACTTGGTAGATATTGCAGAAAAAGAGAAAAGCAGGTGCTGTCTCAAGGGCAATAAATGTCATATTGCTGTAGTGGGCTCTGCACATACATGTGGACCATTGTAAGGTGGAGAACACCTGTGCTGTGAAAAGCTGCCACAGTGTCTCAGAACATTCTTAAAGTATATGGATTGTGCCACATGGTGTGGTACTCATCCATCCATAAGGGTCTGGCTTCTGCCACCATGTTCTCTATTCTATTATCTTCTCTTCTATTCTTCACCAATGGAATACTCAATAAATAGGTAAAATAAATAAAACTTAACAATGGATTATTCTTTCTTGCTGTCTCATAGGGAGATGACAGTGCATGCAATATGTAATTTTATTTTAAGCAGCTTTCATCTCTTTCTTTTGTGACCTCAATTTATAAATGTGCAAGGAATGAATTCATCATCTCCAGATAGGATCCTCAGATGAGGACTCCTCCATTTTTTGTATGTATGAGTACGGTGTTACTGCAATTTCGCTCACTGCTTTATTCTAATTTCTTAACAGCTTTACTTCACTGCTTGTGCATGTGTGTATACATGCATACAGACACACATGTATGCCTAAAGTATTAAGTTGCAAAAATGTTCATTATCATGCAGAAAAGGGGTTAGTGACCTGTAGATGCCATGTGCAAGTTAAAATTCATTCTGTTTTTATCTCTAATATTTTCTCACCTGCTTTATTCAGTAGAATACACATTTTTAAATTACCAAGCAGGGAATATATGTCCTTTTTTCTAAAACTTTTTTTTTCCCCTTCTGTGCAGCAGCAGCTGCCTACCATGTTATTGTTTTTTTGTCGCTAGCAGGCTTTTTGGGTGTGTGCCAAGGATTTTGTGTGGGGAGCAGGATGATTTGCATCTGAATGGTGAATGGCAAGGCTGGGTGTGGGTACACTCAGCCACACCAGGTGAGGTAGAACAGCCGCTTCCATCTCACCTGGAGTAATTAATTCAATAAAAAGTTAATTACAATGAAAGGGAAAAACAAATTTCCATATAACAGATGGCAAATTTTTAGTGCGATGAAAACTAAAAGGATTTTCTTTTTAAATACCAGTATGGTGTGCCCTAAATGGTATACAAAATTCTCTTGATATATACTTAAGTAATGGCATATGTTGTTTCTGTATACTGGCTCTGCTGTGCTTTTAGATACATATTTTCTTCCGTTTCAGATATGTGCGAGTTCTTATTCACAAAACTTTTCATCAAGACATAGTATTCCTGGCAGAGTATGTTTGTGGCTTGATTCCTGGAGGAGTTGCAAGTCCTCGGTGTCCATCAGTCACTCCTCTTCCAGAAACTTTTGAATGTGAGAGTCAGGATGTCACCCAAACTGTAGAGAGGAGCAGATGCTTATGAAAACTGAGGCTGGGTTGCAAAGAAAAACCCTGCCCACTCCTTTATCCAGAAAAAGCCATGGCATAAAGTTTAGCCCTTTTCCAAAGCATTTGACTGGCCCAGTGCCTGAGAAACTGGCTGGGCAGTCTGGAGGCAAGTACATAGCTCAGAAGTTTACATAGAGCAGAGTCCACAGCCATCTTCTGCTTAGCTGACAAATGTGAGTGGAAATATGAAAGAAAAGAAAGAGAAGAATAGGCTCAAGATGGGCACAAAACTATTACTTAGTAGAATTTGGCACACATGTTGATGGTAGAGCCATAAAAGTTAAGGGGCAGAGCTGGGCTTTTAGTGGAAATAACCTTGAGAAACAGTTTAATTTAAATGCTTATAGAATAAACTCTTTCTTGACAAAGAGAAACCTTGCATACAGAACAGAAACTAATTGTGCTAGAATAATATTAAAAAGACTGAACTCAAGATTCTTTGCTATTGTGCAACTTAGCAACATGTTTATAATGATTACATGCTCAAACTTTCAGAAATGAGAGCTATGTATGAATGTATATGAGTCTTGGAGGAATCCTGATTTTTAAAAAATACTGAGTCCCCATGTGAGAAAGCTGAGGTATTGACTTCAGTTCCTTCTAAGGTAATCCTTCAGTATCAACTGCTACAACTGATCCATGATTTAAAGTATTTAAAAATGAGAATATTGTTGTGTAGGCTTAATATTTTTTTTAAACTTACCTAGTCATTCCTAGAGGATTTTGCATTTCTTCCCTTTAACTGGCTCCAGTAGGAAGTTAGGTTTTTTTCAGAAAGTCTGATGGCATCAGGCAAAAATATGTTGTTGATCAGGAAGAAGACAATGATTGCTGTTCTCAGTGACAGGTCTGATCCTACACCAGTTTAATGCTTTCCATTGAGCCAACACATACAGAGCATTTATCAAGATTGAAGGTTTCCAGCTGGAAGAACTCTATTCAAAATACTGCCAAAACTTTCCATCATTTTCAGGATTGGATCCCTGGTAGGAGGCTTAGGAAGTCCTGGTCCTATTGTTGTCAGTAGGCAGACTCAGTGTCCTCTATTGCATAAGGGAAAATAGGAAGGGAGGGGATGATTTATTCTACAAGATAGCAACTTCCCCACACACTCCCACCCCGTCTGCAGGTAATTAAAAGTTGCTGGTGTAGTTAATCACACTGATAGTGAAGGCAGGCTTCCACCACAGATCTGGGTGGCGGTGCTGGCAGTGTTGATGGCACAGCCCAGGTGTGTTTAGCACCCTCCCGGGGATCCTTCTTGTCCCTGCCTTGCTGTGGCTCCAGGCACCTCTGGCTGCATGGGGATTCTGTACCAGCTATAAGATGAGATGCTCTTCTAAGAAATAGCAAACGTAGAGACATATTACAGCAAAAACACATGCTGTGGTTTTGTTGCAAACTGCATGCTAAATGATTTTGACATGAATGTTTTACTGCTATATACAATGAGAAGACTGGTGACATTCTGTCTCTGCTCTCTCCAATGTACATCTTCTGTTCTCCACAGAAGATGGCCAACAAGGAAACCTCACACAGTGAGGCTTGATGTGTGCTCTGTAGCAGTCCTGCTGTTTGCTACTATCCTGCACTAAATTTAGTGAATGCTGTTTGGTTTTTCAAGTGGAACAAATAAATCTGTCAGTATTTTAACTTGAGCTTGTTCTACATGCCGCAGTTAACATTCCTTAAGCCTCTGTGTTTGATATCTTATTTGGAAGCTCACTTCATAATTATAGGTGGGACTGTTGGGCTCCTTATTATTCAGGCTACTCTGGACCTGAACCAAGGTTTAGTAATGAAGGAGACAGTTGTCTGAGGGACCCTTGCTTGATTCTTTGTCTGATAGACCTGCAAAATGTAGTTGCACAGGGCAGGGGTTTGCATGTGAAAAAGGTTACTTCCATAGTAAAGGCACTTAAGAATTGTCCAGATCAGTAGGATTCCTTTTCTGCCCTTACCATCAGATTCTCACAGTTGTTTTTTGGGGTGATTTCTGATTTTGGTATCTTGCTTCTTTTGCCTACCCAAGATGAGAGGTTAGAACAAGGTCAGGAAAAATAAGTCATGCTTAGAGATGCAAATGGAAGTGCTCTGCACTTGAAAAGATCTATGAAAACCAGTGGCATCTCAGATCAGGTACCCAGAAAGAGGTTTCACATAAGATCTCAACTTTTCTGTATCCCGCTTCCTCATTTGTAAAACAGAGATAGTCAATTGCCATCTCAGGAAGATATTATGAAAAACAAAAAAGGTAAGCACTGATACCCACAGAGCACTGGGGTACAATAATGGTGAAGGTACAGAAAAGATTGATAAAAAATTATTTTAAGATCTAAATAGGGTTCCAACTGTAGAGCTGGGGACCTCACACTGAGTAATAAGAAGAAAGAGTTATTGCAAAGTCATTAACTCTGCACCATCCAGTCTGCTCTGGATAAGGTGAAATTCACTTGAAAATAATAGACTTTAATTACTCACATGTTGTTGTAACACACACAGTGTGGCTGAATTAGATATGTAGATAAAATCTGAACTTCCAAACTTTTGAATGCTTGATTTTGCAACCCAAGTAATACTATTCTGGCACAGGGAGATGGAGGGAGATAGGGTTGTTTGTGACAAAAATGTAGATTCTTACAATCATATGTATGCTTTCTAGGCTCTCTTTGTTCCCTCTGTAATAGCCATAAGATTTTAAGTGCATGAAACAAGGAGAAAAAAGGCCTCTTGGTCATATTAAAATACCATAAAAGGGAATGAAATTATGCCCAGATCTTACGTTTTTACTATGATAAGAAAACATTCTAGAAACACCCCCAGGATGCCTTGAACAGAATCATTAGACATTTGATATGAGACATGATATATATTTTATTTTGAAAATCATTTAAGTTACAGAACTACCTTGAGGCACTGACCAGAAACCAGTCTCTATTCAACAGACCACTAGGCAGGTATTTGGCAGAGGACAATCCCTGCTCCAAAGAGCCTTCAAACTAAATGATACATATTCCGAGTTGGTAGAAGACAGCTGCTCAAATGGCTGACACAGGCCTATGCTGTGCAGACATTGAGAAGACTAACTCAGGATATATATCTCTACACTACAGTGATGTGCAGTCCTGTTGGGCTTACTTGAACTCTAGAACAATCACATTCAACCAATATCTTCAGCTTCCTAGATCCAGCTCTGATGTGTAGGCAAAACTGAGCAGGAGGCAACAGGGATGGGAAAGGGGAGGTAGCAGAGCCAGGATAGAGAAGCCTAGTGAACCAGGCTTAGGCTTGCTGCTTCTGTATCAGCCTACGGGATGTGGGATAGGTTGGGAAGAGTGAAGAAAATGACAGTTACTACTGGGATGTTGGTCTTGGTGTCCTGGACATCCCTCGCGTCCTGACTATGCCCTCACTGGTGGCAGCAGCAGCAGCCTGAGTTTTCAGTGACTGGGCAAAAAGGCTAAATACGCAGCTGCTGTCTTAGACAGCAACACATTTTGCTGTTGCAGCAGGGCCAGGAGGAAGTGGTCCAAGCAGAGAGCTGGTTGTACATACTTGTGCTGGGTTCTTCAGCACTTCCTAAGTGACCCTGCAAAGGAGTGCATTGTGCCACTGCTGAGATAATAGCTGCACCTCAACACCTCTGGTCCAACTCCTTTCACCTGTATAGCGCATAGATCTTCTCAGTAAAATATGCCTTGTGGCTCTATTCACTCAAAAGGGAAAGTTCTTGGTTGAGTATTCCCCACAGCGTGGATTTTGTAAGCTGAAGTTTCCTCCCACAGCCCTAACTGAGGTATATGGTCCTTTGTTTCTGTATTGTTTTTACTAAGCTACTTTACTCAGCAATCTTATCAGTGTTCATGAAACTTTAACTGTAATGCATTTCTTTCTGCTTAAATGCTTTTTTTTGCAAAATGCTATTTGTTTCTGCTGCTTGAAATTATATTTAACAGTATCCAAGCTAAATTTATGCACGCACATTTAAAGAAGGAGCCTAGATATAATGCATTTTTAACCATGTGAAATATATTAGTAATGGTACTTACAGAAAGAAAAGAAAAATTATTTTGGCTTGCATTAGTTCCATCTTTGCAGTGCGCAGATAAGTACCATACCTTTGACAGTGTAACTATATTAGGTTTGCCTCAAAGCGAACAGTCAGCAAGCCTGGTGCACAACAGCCATAACAGGTGTCTTGTGTCAGGGGTGCTGTGGCAGCAGCAGCTCCGCACACTTTTCAGCATATCATCTGCTACAGCTCATAATGGTCCACGTCAAAGACAGAGAGACAGAGCATGTGAGCTCTGTCAGAGCATCACCCCAGCTGTAATGCTTGAAGAGTGGGGTGTTGTTGCCATCAGCAGAAATCATAAGGGAAGAAGGAAATATTAAAATACAGACTTGACCTTGCCCTGTTTGCCCTGCCTCAGGAATTATCCAAGGAAAGGAGAAGTGTGCTTATTTGGTCTTTTTTCCTTGCCTTTAACATGTGTTTTCTGTGTTAGAATAAAAGCAGCTAAAGGCAGAAATGCATTTAAAGGTGGCTGAAAAAAAAATGTTAAGGAAACAAGGACTTCTTATAGTGTCATAACAGTAACGAGAAAGGATGTGGTAATATCTCACACAGAAGACTATTATTAAGTGAAAACCAACCAGCAATGAGATGTGGGGCTGACAGACTTCTTTACTTAGCTAAAAATAAGCAAGCTGTTGTTTTTAGTTTTTCCAACTGCATTCAAACAGTTTGGTAGCACAGATAGAAAAATGAAGCATTGTTCTGGCAAAACGGATGATGCTTTGTGCAGCACTTGATTACTGGTGTTCAGGATGCCCAGATGCCAGGCTGGTTGTCAGCCTGGGGAGGATCCAGCCAAACAGGGACCTTTCTAACTGCTTCATCCTTGTATCCCACTAGCACGTGCAGCCCTTCCTGCCCTCAGCTTCGTCTCGCTGTTCAGGAGAAGCTGGGAAGGCTGGAGTGACCACAGAGGGTTTTGGGGATTGTGAGTGAAGTTGGGAACTGTTGCTTGCTTCACTGGAGGCCTCAACCACATGACTGAAGCCTGCGCTCTCTGCTCATAGGGTGTCTAACCTCCATAGGTGTTTTTATGCCATCCTGCCTCCCCCCAGTAACTGACAGATCACACTCCAGTCATTGATATAAAAGCCTTAGCCTTCCTGGCAAAACCTTCCTACCTAACCCCACTGGGCAGTCAGGAATTAGACATTTTGCTAGTGAAGACCCCTCAGGACCAGCCCGGTAGCTGTCTGTTAAACAGGCACAGGTTGTGGTCCTGTGAGCAAGGTCAGCAGCTGAGAACAGTTGTTCCCCAGGCAGTGCCCTAGGATGTTGTCCTTGGCTCAAGGGTCCTCTAGCACATTCCTGTGGAGCAACAGGTGCCCAGCAGGAGAGAAGCGACTCCCCTTGCTATCCTGTGCCTACCAGTGCCTGCCATCAGGGTGCTGGCTTGCACTCTCAGGAGCAGGGAGTGTGAGATTGCATCCCCTCGGGCAGTGGGAGGAAACAGAGCAAGGTCTCCTGCATACTGAATGAGGGTTTTAAGGACTGCATGGATGCAAAAGGCCTCCATAGCAGCAACTGTGTGTCACAAAAAGGTAAGCTTGAATCCTGCACTCTTTCTGAGTCAGTCTTTTCTCACAGTGTGAGCTGTGTGTGCTCAGCAGGAGGGGCTGCATGCTAGGGGACGGAAGCTAGAGGAGAGGGGACACTTGTGGAGTGCCAGAGGAAGAGGAGCGATTTAATTCTCACCTCTGTCCCCAGCACATTTTGCTGGACAGTCTCTTGAGTGCTAACATCTCCTCTTCTGTGGGCTCTTGTTTTCAGTACTATTCTGGGGCAACAGAAACAAGGGAAAAGGTGGAAGGATGGATTACACTGTCTAATTGCAGGCATCTCACTAGGCTCTGAATGGCACATGGGTAGACAACTGTTAGATATCTGACCCTGCCTAAGGAAACTCTCCTGAATACTGTCAAGCACCACAGAGGGAGCCCAGGAACTCACAAGGACCAGACTTATCCCTGGGTTCAGGCTCTCACATGTGAACAAGCTGATAGACTACACCTTTATGCATCTTGTTTTCTTTTACTTGATCCAAAGGAGTTTTTAAAGCTATTTCAGTTCACAGTTTTCACAGTTTATACAGCATGGATAACTGTGTGTGTGCCCCTGTCCAGGGCAGGTCTTGGCGGAATAAGTACAATTAGTGTTGTGAGGCACAGGGGTCCTGTGAAGAGAGGAGAGAGAATGCAGAGATACTGCAGACAGAGCCACACATTTCCAGCCTTTTATCTGAAAAGATACTATGTCCACTTATCATCAGACAATATAGTTTGCCAAGCAGATACTTTCCCCATGAGAAAATGTAGAGCTATAAAAATATAAGGTCTAGGTTGAGGCAAAACACTTGCCCGTGCCAGACAGGAGCAACTTTGCATGCCTGTGTAGAGTGAGCTGGGATCCAGACCTTGCTATGAAATACTTCTTGTATGGGAGAGCATTTTTAAAATCCATGGAGTCCAATTCATCACTGTTTCAAAGAGAAGAAGCTGGATTCCAGCACATTTTATCAATAAAAGATCATATGTAGTCAGCAGTGTGATTTTGGTTTTTTTATTGCTTTACATCATCTCTGGGGAAAGTATTTACCTCAAGAACTATTTTGCCAGATGACGAGTTGTACTTCTTTTCATTGTGTCCAAGCCATAACTTTGTCTCATTTGCATCTACTGACTAAATGGTTTAATTAATTTTGCGTTGTGCTTACTGACTAGTTTTAATTAGCAGTTAAATCAGTTCAGTTAACGAAAAAATGTAGGTGTTTACATGAATGCAAATCATGATGGGTTCTCAGGGCTTGATTCAAAAAACAGTTCCACGCCATTGGTGATGAATTCCTACAGGCTTTATACAGAAGCTGAGCACTTCTCCTCCCCCAACCACAAAGGATAGGGCTTTATGATTCATTAACTGGCCCAGGCTTTCTTTTTCTCTTTCCTTCCTTGTTGGTGAGGAGAGTGAGGAATGGAGGCAGATCAACTAGGGTTTCAATCCATTGTTCTTAGTGCATGCACTCAATATTCGTGCAAGAAAGGACAAGAGTGTCTTTGGGTTACTCTGTGCAACTGTGTCTCCCTCCAGTGTCCAATTCCAGCCAGTATGGCTGCTGCACTATTTTTAGCCACTTATTTTTCTGTTGGCTGGGTGTTTGCTTACATCTGGTCAGAGTGGGAGTCATGACAAATGGATTTTACGACAAGCAACTTCTGTATTCTGCTGTCAGCCAGACTCTGGTAATATAAGCACAGTGTTAAGAACATGCTATAAGGTCTTATTTCTATTGTCATTGGTCTTGAGTATGTTTAAAGGAATTTATCTTGGAAAAGCCCTCCTTCTGGTGATGTTGGCACAAATGTCAATGGATACTTTATTGACTTATTTTGAATGAGAGGTGCAGACAAATCAGGATCAGTATAACCTTACTCCACACAAAATTTGCAAACAATTTGAAAGAAAATCTCCTCATCATTGGCATAAGAGTTATCATTTGCCTGCACTTAAATATCTATATTTGCTGGATTTCCTGTGGGTCATTATGTTGAACTCTTCCCCATAGGGTGTAATAAAGTCCGTGATGCATAAATCTTAAAGGCAAGGTACAATAGATGAGGATGAATTTGTCCTAAGACTACAGTTACCTTACTCAGCTTTCCCAATAACCTTACCCAAAAGGGAAGATCAGAGACAAGAAGATAATTGGTGAGATCATCAAGAAATGACTTCATAAGCCCAGGCCTTTCATTTGAAGGAAGCTGGCAATCTGCCCTCCTAGAAGAAGGTGTTATTTCACTAGTAACTATAGATCAAAGTCATCCGGGGTAATTACTTGAGGAGTTAAGTAGGTAATCAGTTTGGGAAACAAAAAAGAAAACCAAAAAACCCAACCCCTAAGTCCTTGGAGCCTGAAGAAAAATTAACTGGAATGCATGCTGTCTGTAGTTTTGTTCTAAAATTAAGTTTAATTTCATAAATGTAATTTCATAAGCTGTTCATCAGATGTCTTGTTGAGGGACCCTGTGCCAAACTCATGTGACACAACTCTGTTCCCAAGCCTCGAAAGGAGAATAACTCTTTCATGTTTTTCCTTGTGCTTTACCTATCTCACGAAAAGGGACCCTACTCCCATCCTCATTCATGGGCATTCTCCCTGCAAATCCCAAAACAAGATTAAACTTCTTTTGTTAGTGATTCCAGTCTCCAGTGCCGCCCTTCTGACACAGTTTAGTGCTGCTTACACTCACCATGAAGAGAAAATGAGGTCACAGAAAGGAAACCTCTTTCTCTGCAATTTTGAGAAAACATGTCTTGCTCATCCCATAAATTTGACAATGTAGTTGTGTTTGGGATGCAGGTTGAGTGCTCCACCAGCCAGTGGGCTCCCCTTCTGATATGTCTTCCCATAGTAACTTCTTCCTTTAAAGCCATCCTATTATGTGTGCCCCCACGTCAGGCATTTACATTAATCAACAGGTGTCACAAGACAGCAATGCCTACCCAGTGCAGAGCCCGCTGCTCTCACAGCCCCTTCACACTGCTCTGGAAACATCAGGAGCGTTGAGACAAAAAAGCAAATGAATCTTTCAGTCAAAAATTAAAGACCAGTAGTTAGGGGACCTAATTTTGGTGTTTGTTGGTATCAGTAGTCTGAGAGAAGAAATGTCATCCGCTGATTCTTGTTTTTTTGCTGATTTTCTATTTGTTTATCTAATTGTTGATTCAGGAGTCATGTGAATATATGAGGGAAGTGTTTTTCCTTTATCTCCCCAGAATACTAATAGATGCTTTTTGGAACTGTTGCTTTTTAAATTTCTGATTTCACACAGAGGTTCATGAAGAGTCTTGTACTTCATAGTTGCATCTCTCATCAGAAATGTATCACCTGGTGCTTGGTTTCCTTTGGTGTTACAAAGCAAACTTGTTGTCTAGAATATATCACATGAGGGCACTGCATAGCATCATTTACAACGATGCAGGAAGTTGAAAAGAAAGGCTCAATCAACATTCAAAGCTAGCAGAGCTTAATAGGCCAGTCTTTCATTAAGTGAATTCCTAAACGTTGAGCAAATTCTTTCAGATGTAGGCAGCTAATGGCTCAGGATGCATGTGATGCACTTGTCATTACACAGACACTGATACAAATACTTGAAGCTACTTTTTTCCCCCGGAAAATTCACATGAGTAGAAGGGAGGAATAAAAAAGAGACTTCTCTCAGTGGTTTCTTTCATGTCACAAGAAGGAGGGTCATGTGTTTTAGTTTAACTGATACATTCCAATAAAATGATTTTCAAAGGGACAGGACAAATAACGACCATGTTACACATGGTGGCTGGTGCACATCAGATGGAGCTACTTTTCCCATACACAATATATTTGTTATTTTGCCAGCTGGTCGCAATTCATTTAAAGTGTCTTTTTATTTATTTTTATCTAATAAACTAATATATTGACAGAGTGAAGCCTTTATGGCTGCTAAAATTTTGATGAATTAGTTTAGTTTCCATTTTCATTAAGAAATCAAAAAAGCATGTCGTTCTCACATATAGTTTCTATTAAATTAAAAAAAAAAGTATATCTGGAAACCAGGTATTTTTTGTAAATGTAGATGCCAAGATATCAGCTAGAAGAGTATTGCATCTCACTTATTTTATAGATGACTTTTAAACTTGCTTACACAGTTACTTGCAAATAATTCCCTAAAATGCACATACTTTTGTTCCTGACGGAAAAATATGCTGCTGCATTAAGCCAGTGTACTTTAGACTTGACATTTGCATAGGCTGAAAAAGTTTTCTTGCTTTACAGAGTCTCTTGAAATGAGGTCCTCCTTGCCGTCTAGTCATAGAGATTTTAATTAGTGTCCTGACACTTTGTCTCTCAAGTTGGTGCATTTATCACCTTCCTTGTCTTTTGAAAGGTGATAGGACATCTTTGCCTCTCCACAGGGTAACAAAATGACAAACGAAGCATTCAGCTGGCCTTTGTATATAAGGGAATTGGGGAGGAGGAGGAGGGAAGAAGGATGCAAAAATAACCACCCCAAAACAACAGCAACAAAAACCAGTTCGGCATTCTGCTGCTTAATTATCAGCCAGAGCAGAGAAGCTTAATAGTCCAGCAATGGGTGGAAGGAGCTTCACAGCATCAGAGGAAACAATATGCAATTAGTCAGGGTCAGGATGCCCAAGATCAGATTTGCTTAAGGCTAAAGAGAGACAGAGGAAGGCTATGGCAGTGTCACAATCTGCAGCCCGGTTGTCTCCCTGCGGCAGGATGCCTTTTGCTTCAGTTTCTAATTAAACAACCAGGCAACCAAGCGTGTCCACTCCTGGCTTACTTGTGTATAGCTTGTTTTGCATTCAAAGACTTGGAGTGCTTGGGAGGGTACTTACTAAACCTGAGGATTAAGCTACAAATATAATTATTGAAACAGGTGAATACAACAAATAGTTGTCAATACAATGAGAAATCCTGAGCTGATCTCCAAAAAAAAAAAAAAAAAAACAAAAAAAACCCAGGTTTTTAGTTTCACTGTCTTAGAATTATTTTAAGTTCCTCAGAGGCATGTTAATACAGCCCAGATTTTCCCCTCCGGTGTAATATAAGCCCAAGTGCCTCTGACTGTGGTCAGTAAGAGGAGCCTGGGGAGCGAAGCTGTCAGCGGGGCGAGCACAGTGTGATGCTGCTTCTGGCAAGGCCTTCCATGCCTGAAAACCTGCCCTTCCTGAGCTGGGTGTTGTATTTCTGCCTTTGTGTTTGAGATGTCCCAATGGATGTTTCCTTCACGAGTATGTCTAAGGATGTTTTGAACTCATTTATACGTTTGACATCCCAAGCATTCCATTGATAAAATTTTGTCTCTCGAGAACAAGTACTTTCTTTCATTCGTTCAAAACCTTATGCCTGTTGCTACCAGTTGTGGTCCCTAAGTTATGGAAAATAACATGCACACACACATACACACATACACACACACATATATATATCTATAATTAAACATAAAAGGAAAATAATCTATATTAATTTTCTTCATGACTTTTGTGATTTTATGAACTCTATTCTAACATTTTAGGTGTCTCTTTCACATGTCCCAGATTATTTAATCTGTCCATATAAGGAAGCATTCATACTTCTGATCATCTGTGCTGCTCTTCTGCTTACTGTTCCAACTCTCCTGCATACTTTCTGAGATGCTGGTTATCCAGAAGCAGATGCAGCATCGGACACAGCACAGTTATATACAGCGACATATGGTTTTCCCATATGCATTAGTTTGGACTTATAACCAAAGCATTCCATCTGCCATTTTTTAACCCAGGCACTGAATACCATGATATCCTTCTGCAGCTGTTCACAGTCAGCTTGATGACCACAGATCATTTTGTATCAACCCCAATCTTAGTCACCTCATTGTTGACCCTGTCTTTGGAATCATTGACGAGTAGGTTGAACAACAGATGTTCCAGAAGAGGTTCAGTGGAATCCCGATGTGTCCCACTCCTGCTTGTCCCATATAATTTGTTCATTCTACTGAAATCCAATACATTTTTTCTATCAATGGAACAAAATTAAATAATTCACTATAGAATATGTGAATTGTTCATCATTTTTATAATGGTCTAATTTGCAAGTTGCTAGCCTTTGAACTGTTCTGCTATTGAGCTATTGAGCAATATTCCTGGTGGCATTCTAGTTTCTTCCATGCCAAAACACAGTGTGCTATTTCATTCTCACAGAAAAAATCAGAATCACAAGACTTTGGACTTCGATTAACAGAAGACAAATTCCACCTACATGTGACACCATGCAAAACTTAATGAAAATTAGTTGATTTGGGGCAAAAGGTGATGGAGGTATTGGAAAGAAACTAATTGAAAGACCTCACCATTTTATATTAAAGGAAAGAACAGCATTCTGGAGCATCCTACGACTTCAGAAGAAAAATATTACATTATCTGGATATTTCCTGGAGATCAGTTTGTGGCACAGATGGTCAAGTGTATTGTCTTTCCCTTAGAGCTACAGATCTTGAATAGGTGGAAATGAAAACCTGCATTTCCTAAGCACAAGCATAGGAGACAAAATATCTTTAGGCCATAGCCACTACTGTGTCTCAGCCTTTGGGGTGGTTTGTGCTTCTGTTCACCTCTGACACATTGCTCTGGTCTTTAGTATGTATCTGGTAATGCTTTCCTCTGTACAAGAACAGTGATCATCCTTCTAATGGGCAGCATAATAATTTAAGCATATTTATATTTGTACTAAAAGACCACAGTCTCAAAGTATAATCTAAAAGATGGTTATGTGACAGATTATCCCTGACAGGATTTAGGAAAATGTCACGTATCAGACATACAGGCCAACAGTATGTAACGGGACTGCTGCCTCTGGCAGCTTAGTTCTAGCAGATTTCTAATCACATGTATTTCAGGATGATAAGAGGCTTGCAAAAATTATTTATAGCTTTTGAGGGCTCCTCTAGACCAGAATGAAAGGCACAGTTACTTGTGTTCCTTATTTGAGAAAGTTTTTTATACCAACCATCCTAAAACTTCCTGTATTTCCATTTTAATGTTTGGAGATTTCCAGGCAGATGTAACAGAATTGTTTCCGATGTGAGGTTTTCACAGATTTAACAAATTAAGTGACAAATTAATGTGTCTTTGCTCTTCTCCCCCCTCACCCTCCACCCCTTTTCCTATTAACACACTGTTTTGTGACCACACTTAACCAACCAGCAAACTTGTACCCCTAATGTTTATTCTACTTGTTTTCATAGCATATTGCCAGAAAATATGGTTCTTGGGATATGCTGGAGTTTTGATTGCCTTTCCTCCAAGGTATTGCTAGGAAAAACATAGCTTCACCACTTAATACTGATGCTTCATGCTGATGTTTCTTCTAATTTTCTTTGCTTTGTCTCTTGATTTCAAACACACACCAGACACCTGAAGAAAGTGAGAGGATGAAAGAGTAGAAATCCCATTCTACCTGGAAGGTCTGTACTTTAGACCCACCTCCTAAAAACAATGGTACAACTCAACAGCTCTTGCTCTGCCAGCATTATGAATGCTTTCAAAACCCTGCCAGGAGAGTGCAAACTGATGTATCTATTTTTTTTTTTTTTATTTTAATAGAGCTTCTAGACAAGCTTGGAAATGCAGAACTGTTTGTAAGCTTTTAGGTCTTGGCCTGTGAGCGACCTCTTTGCCCAGACTTGCTAGTGAGCTGAATAGCTTAACTCAGGTCTCAAAGAAAAAGATACAAGCCCTTGCTGGAGCCCATGGCGTGATTAGTTGTTGCAAAACCTTCAGCCTGGATTCCTTCCATTTTGTGGCTTTCAGATCTGTTGCAGATAGGCTTGATCTTGTCCTTGTGGAATACAGAGGCCAAACTCTTCTGCTGTGCTTGCTGGCATGTGTTGCTTGAGTTAGTGAAAGCAATATCTGCAATTTGCTCAGAACACAGGATCCACCAGTTAAAGCTGCTGGTTGACCATGGTTACTATCACATTTCTGACAGTAACTGCTAGCAGATGCTTCAGAAACAGAGAATGCAAACAACCTAATGCATCTGGCCAAACAGGAAGTAGTACCCAATAGGAAGGAAAATTATTTTCTGTCATTTGTTTTGATCAATGTGTGCCTTGAAACAGACAATGTAATTGCCTGGTAGTTAGCATCTATGGTTTTCATGGAGGAGCTTGATATATTTTCCTGGGAGATAAATACTGTCAGATAATCAGAAAGAGAAACAATTCCGATACGGAGCACAAAATATGGACAGTTCTTTAAAATTCACTTCAATGACGGATAAGTATTGGGTGGGGAAAAAAAGAAAAAGTATTTTGAATTTTTAAAATGCACTTGTCTTTTAATGGGAAAAAATTCAAAGATGTTTTTCATTTTGTCACTCTATTTTGTGATCAGGAGCTGAGTTTCATCATATGTTGCCACGTGCTGTTTCACGAACATATCCATAAGTATCAGGCAAGCATGTGATTACTTCTATTGACCTGCATGTCACAGTGCATGAATGGCTGCTCTGTTTGCCATGAGTCTTCAGATCAGGCTTGGATGCATTGCCTAACTGACTGTCTGCTTGTGCCCTTCTCTTTGGGCCTGCTGTACTTGTACTCTCTCTCCCCCACCAGTCCATACCCTTTCTTCAGATCTCTGTTTAGAAGGGAATGAATACGAAGCTGCTCTTTGTCTCATTAACCAAACTGTCTGAGTTTCTTGGCTGGCTTCTTGTTATATGACAATTTTGATTAGACCATAGGCATTTGGGGACTATAAATACACTAAGTCTTCTGTGGGGCAAATGGACAACATTTTTGGCTGCAGTTTAATTGGTGGTTCCAAGAAGTTGGGACTGTGTTTTGCTTAATTGAACTGACTTTGAAAATGCGTGACCCTTCCTCTAGTCACAGAACAGTTTTCACATGATCAAAATCACAGGCTTCAGCATCTTCATCACTTATTTTTCTCAGTCTTAATAGGGCAGGAGCACTTGGAAGGGAACGGGATATAATTAATCCTTTGTGTTCAGACCTCTTTTGCTGAATCTGCTTCCTTGTTATTTTTCTTATGATGTTACAGCCTGTCTGCCTGCTACAGTTTGTCCACCTCGTCCTTTACCCAGGCCTGTAAAGAGCAGTCATGTGGTAACAAATTTCAGCCCCATTATAGACTTGGGTTTGATTGGAAGGAATGACCTGGGCCAGAGAGCTTCAGCTTGGCTGGACAAAATCTTCAGCTTTTGTTGTGTACAAAGTTATTATTTCAGTGGCCAAACATGTCTTTAGGAACAGAAAAAAATAATAGCGAATGTGAAAGAATTTTTTAGACATTTATTGCTTAACTGGTAAAATTAAATGCCCTTTTACTCATGATTTTATCCATAAATAAAAGTTTTTATAGAATGGTTATACATTTCATTTGGTCAATGTGTCCTAACATATAACACTTGCTTATGCTGTTCTAAATAAAAATAATATATGAACGATATATACCTGATGTTACTCATGTTCTTAGGTTTTACAGCTACAATGATATTGCCACCCATATGTAATGGAACACCAGGATACATCTTCTGATAAATCAAAGGCAGTAGCCCCGTACACCTGAAGGAATAGAGCTGCTCTCTTGGTAAAGAGGAGGTTTCAGCAGATCTTTAGGGAGATTTGCATTGTGTAGGAATCTCCATTTACACAACAAGTGTAGGCACCTGCTGTGCCAACATCCCTTAGAGTCTCCCCACCTGAGAGCACAGGCGAGATGATCTTCCCCGTGAAGAAAAGCACTAAACCATAAAAGGCATTTTTGATTCAAGTTGTTTGTAGACAGATTTGAAAAAATAATAATGGATAATAGAGCCCAATTTTGGCATTTTTTCTTAAACAAATTATGTGTCTGAAATTGTTGTCAGTACTCTGCCAGCTCTGTGTAGAGGGGATGCTCTATCCACACAAAGAACACAGTAAACCATTACAGTCAGACTTAGCAGGTGTAAACACGTTTTAGTGAGTCCAGTTCACCCACACAGCAAAGATGCCTCCCTTCTCTAAAATCTACCAAACCAATACCTTAGACAACAGCAATAAAAAACTACTTTAAAAATAAAAGGAAAACAGAGAAAGTTATATTAGGCAGCAAATTGGACTCTTTTTTTCCCTTTGCCTTAAGAATATAAAAATAAAGGAACTCTTCCAGGATACAGAAATTTGAGGTGGACCTGATTCTCCTCTCACCCTTTTCACACTGGACTGATAGCGAAGCTGTATGTACATCCTTTTTGAGGGAAGATTACATCTTCTTTGCCACGTATATTATTGTAAAAATTGTACAATGAAAACAATTAGAGAGCAAGGCTTACTCATGCTAAATTCCTGGATCCTGTGAAGTCAGTGATAAAACTTCAACCGATGCTGAATGTCTCAGAATTTTGCTTTGAGTTTTAATTCAAGCAGAATCACCATTGAAACTCAAGGTTTGCCAGAGGATAGACAGTGTGATTGAGGTTGTTCCTGGACTGGGAAGGTTGCTACCCCAAGTGTGTATTTTTCTGCAGCTCTCCTGTGACTATTTTGCACATATGGATGAAATATAACTCTTAGAATACACATGCCTGTGCATTTCTTACTTAACTATGAACCCTGTGGGTCAAGCGTTAAGTGCCACACAAACTAAAGCTATAAATAGAACAGAAAGTGTCCTTAAGAGAAATGCTCTTTTTTTTCTCCCTTATTCCCAGCTGAGTGATTCTAGGATTTGTGATTTTATTTTTGTTGTTGGTCTTTTTTTTTTTTCCCTGAATAGCTGATGGTTTTCTTGACTGGAGTGGAAGGGAACAGCCATTTCTGTCCTTCGACCTTGTTCTGTGCCGTGTTTCACTTGGTGTGCTCACGCTGAGTTCACTGAAATGGTGTGGACATTTCAGCACCCTGCCTCCATTTAGAGGGAGACTTCTGCATGGATCAACTCCAACGTAACATGACGTTGGTAGGACAGAGAGTTCAGATCATAAGCACACATCTGTTTTCCTGTGATATTCCTTACCTCTCAGCTTGCTCTGTTCATAAAAACAGAGTTTACGAATTTTCCTGTTTAAAATATGGTCTGCTTTTCCAATGCACCAGTTCTACTTTCTGATTTGTATAAAAAAATATGCTGTGACAGTGCAATATGTACTCAAGGTTATTCTTACTGGTAGTAAAAAACAGATTATCTCTGAAAACATATGGAGTCCTGCACATATGAATATCTCCTGCCAAACTGGAGGAAGCAAGTGGAAACAAATGCAAGCAAACTTCAGGAAGAGAGTAGCTACAAGTTGTTTCTAAACCATGCACAGCAAGAAAGAATACTGTTAGTCTAAAGAAGAGAAAAGTTGGAAGGAAAGACAAGATAAAAATTATCCTAGCACAATATATGTTTTATTGGTGGCGTCCTGTCTCAGTTACAACTTGACTATAGGCTGAAAGATTCCAGAATGTGTGGTGTGGAGGAGCCTGTGTCACACCCAATAACACAATGATGAATGAGGAAAATGGGAAAAGATTCAAAGTGCTAAACTTAGTTCAGGGAATGCATGTGCAACTTAAAACTCTAGCCTAGTAAAGAGAGAAATGTAGGCAACGAACCACAGATATTTATCTTTTATTTTATTTCTTTTCCTTACCATGTAACATATCCCTGGTTTCACCAGATGCCAAGTCGGGGAAAGATGCCTTACGTGGAATGGCATCGCACAGACGCTCCACAGCTCTTTTGAGACTTTTTCTGGGATGAATGTCATTTGGGTCCTTTTTGGTATATAGATAGAATATAAGATGACAAACCATCCCAGGGCAGTGGAGGAGGGCTGTCAGTTACACTGAAAGTTCAGGTGTTTTGAGAATCATAAGAAAGAAGATAAAGGAGAGTCTGGGGAAACCCACACATGAAAAAAGAGTAATTTGGTGAGTGATCTCTTTCCTTTCCGCAAAAATATTAGAGATCTCATTTTAGGAGCACTATATAGAAGGCACAAAATCAACCTGCAGCTGGGTTGCTACCAAATATAAAAAACCACATGTGCTGAACACAAGAGGTACTGCATGAAGTGAGAGTCTGTGAGTCTCTCCTGGTGTCTTTAACAATTTTAGAACTTGCAGATGGGTGTGAAGCCAGCCGTGTTTATATTTCCTTTGTTATCCTTACTGCTTTAAGTAAGAACTAGCAAGTTGGAGTGGACCCAGAGTTATTTGCAAGGCTGAGCTGGAATTTATCTAATGGCTGCAGGACAGGTCATTTCCATCACTGCAACAGACGGGAGCTAGGGTACCAGTACCTGTACCTGGTATTCCTATGGATTTTTCAGGTGACTCTGGCAGGACTACATCATGCCTGAGCCAAAGTTCATAGAAGCCAATTGCTGTGTTCTTTTCAATGAACTCTGAGTCAGGATAGGTCCTTTTGTGTCTGAACACCTTCTGCAAGAGAACATGAGTTGCCAGCAAAGACACGGTGAGTGCTGGGGTTGTGACTTTCATGTCTGTGGAGGTTTTGTAACAAAACTTGAGGGAACCCTTGCTAAACTCTTGAGACAGTGGCCTCAGGGCAAGCTGCCCTACTGAGGCTTTACTTGAAACAAGGCCAATGCTACTCTGCTGTCCACTGGGACATGGGGACACATCCACTGAAGTGTGTGTGGTGCTCTGCTTCTGAGACATGGGGAACAACAGAGAAGTTAATAAATAAACACAATTAGACAAATCAGGTCTCTTATGAATGCATTGTCTTCTCTCTTTGCTCAAATTCTTTAAATTCTAAAATCATATTGGAAAATGTGAGGCAAATGACAATAAATGCTGTGAGCTGCTTTTTGGGCCATGCTGTTTCCATTTCTATGATTACTTGAAAAGTGCATGAATGCAAAGCACTTTTAAATGCTCTAAAAATTAATACAGAAGAAACAATAGAAGCATATTTATTCTTGTTTTATTCAATGTCAGTGTTGCTGAGTTTTGCCTGACCAGATGTTACAGAGCTTCAAATCTGTTCAACCATAGCTGTTAACAAAATGTCCATCTTTCACCAAAATTAAAAAAAATACACATTTATTTTAAAAGATCTCTTAGGGTATCTAATATAAATGAAAAAAAGATGCAGTTTATCCATTACTAGCGCTAAAATTCATTGTGATCTCTGGGAGTAATGGTCACGAGGCTTTGGATGTGTACTGTTTGCACATTATTTGCACAATTATTCACAATTCTGAATGTGTAGTTTGAACTTAGTTATATTGGTCCTGCAATTTCAGGGTTTGGGGTTTTTTTCTTTTTCATTTTTTTTTTTGAGAACACATGTTCAAGATAAGTAACGATTTTTCAGATAGGGGCTGGAAAAGCTTAAGCCTTTCCTCTCTGTGTGGTAGTTTCCCTTCTCTTTCTTTTCCCGGACAGAACTGACAAGCAGGCATTGTCCCTCCAGTGAGCTCTGCACTATTACTTTGACCCTAACCCATCAATCTGCCTCAATTGGATAATGATCTGTAATCACTTTCTTTCAGGGGAGTCTATAAATTTGCCAAGGCCCCATTCTTCTCTGAAGGCCTCCTTATGTTCACTCCCGTTTGTGCAAATGCTCTCTCTTTTACAGCACTAAATAGCCATGCACATGGCCCTTTCTGTTCAGAGGCACCAGGCTGCTCACTGTTGATTTTCCATGGCTCTGCTCTCTAAAAGGAGGCAAAGCTCTGCATGCCAGGACTCGGCAGGGTGCAGGACGAAACCACACCACTTCAAGAGCAGCCGCTTTTCTCATTAAGACTGACCCACCATTAGGCTGCTTTGTGCTGGCCCTTGTAATCGATGAGAGGACTGTGTAGTGTGAAAAAGCTAATAAAGATGAGCATGAGGTGGTAGAGAAGGGGTTAGGGGCAGCAAAGACACTAACCCCTGTTAACAGAGAAGCCCTCCTTCCCCAAAGCTTATCCACATGAGTGAGGGGCAAAGCTGAGGAGAGCTGGCAGGGTGCAGACCCCTCTCAGTCATTTCTTTGGTTGTCTTGCACTTAATTCCCTGAGCATCCTTGTTCTGTCCTCTTTATGGGACCTAAGAATTAGAGCAATCATGAAAGAAAGCTCATATTCTCCTTTCTCAGCCTCCTTCCTTCTTCTGATTAAAGAAGATCAAAGGCTGAAGAACATCGAACCGAACTTGAGTGCAGCACAAGAGAAAGTCCACGTACGTGCACATAGCACTGGCAGGTTTTTTTCCATATCCTCGTGAGAGTTTCTGAGGTTCTCAGAACATCATGGAAAAGGTCAGAGAAGATGAAAGGTACTAAAGTTGCTAAGGTGTCTGGGGAAGTGCCAAATGTGTACTTGTTCTATGTCATGTTGAATACACTCTGGAAGCACTGCAGAAAACAGAGAGAACAAGAAAAGAGGTAACCTCCAACAAATGTGCAGCGTGGAGGAAGCATTGTTCATGGGAGAGGGCAAAGATGATATTTGCTCTGTCTGTACAGCAAAGACAGCAACGCATCTCCAGAAGTGCTGTGCATATGGACATCACACCAGAAATAAGCAGCAGGAATCTGCAGCCACAACAGTGTGTGTGCCTTAGAGAAATGAAAGGATTCTCTTGCTCAGAGGAGGAGGAACAGTGTCTGTAACATTGTGTTCACTGGTGAGAAAACATATGCAGAGTGAGATTGTACAAGGATAGCGTCAGATGTTGTACAAATGCGGGAGAGCTCAGTGAGGGACTGTTTCTTCCTTCCGAACACGTGGTCTGCAGAGCCCAGACCACTCTTCAGAGCAATGCTGTCCATGCCTTCACACATACTCTGTTTTGCTTTGTGTGCCTCATGGACAGAAAACATAGTTCACACCTCATCTTCTCTCCACTGTGTGTCTCCTTCCCCACTTCTCCCATGGGCAAAGAAGTAGAGAAAGGGCAAAGCATGTTACTGATCCCCACAGCCTCAGAGTGCATTTGTGGCTGACTTTCGTGTGAGAAATCATACATGGAATTGGCCACTTGCACTTTCCCTCACACCTGTTGCTCAAGTGAGTCTTTAATGAACTGCTCAGAAGAGTTTAATATTAAGTTTAGGGTTTCTTTTTCTCAGATAGTTTTCTTTGCTCAGATATATGCAAAATTATGTGGACAATATCTTAAGCTTGTAAATTAATGTTTTCATATCAATAAAGTTCTGTCCATAGTCTTTGTGTCTACAAAAAGTCTCAGAATAGAAGTGAGTTGTTAAAGCTGCTCATGTGCATAATGAGCACATTACTGATATTACTGAATGTCACTTCTATTTTTTGTTTATGGGCATCATTCTTATTTAGTGAGTTGAAGCCTCTTTCTTCCACTAAGCACCTTCATCTCAGCCATCATGCACTGTTTGGTCCTTTACTTCAGCTGAGGGCTACAAACATAGTCTCTGTGCCAATGCCAGAATTTTAGAATTGCTGTGAATAGACTGTGTCCAAGTGCAGAAATATCAACTGAATTGAGAAATGTATGGGATTTGTGGTTTTTGTTTGCTGAGGCTTTTTTTTTTTTGTCTTTCCTTCTTTGAAAGAAGCAAATTCTAAGAGGATTGCATAAGAGAAGTACCCACTTCAAAACAAAAGCTGCTTGGCGCAATATCTTCTGCTAACATTCTGCCTCAGCTGTGCCATTCAATGCATTTCACACGGGATTTTGTGTTGCTGTCAAAGAGAAGCTGCACAGATTTACTTGATTTGAAACAGGGATGCCTGGCAAGTTGTTATGGGCAATCTGGATGAATATGTGTTGGCATTTGCCTTATTTTCATTCTTCTCAAGATACCAAATGATAACCATCTTGAAGGTAATTTGTTTTCATTGCATTAAAAATTCCATTGGAAAGTTGCTTTTTATTGTAACTTGTTAAATGCTTAATTGATATCATGTAATAAAAAATATCAAAACCCCCTCTGGTCCCTCTCAGGAGCTCAAGTTAGCTACAGTGGAGCCAGCTCCATTGCCATTTCCTAGTTGTTCTGTAGTGATCTAGCAATTCATCAGTGTCAATGACACATGGGAACTCTCATGTTTGTAAAAGCCTGCGAGGGATCCATGTCCTACATTTCAACAAAAATCACAAAATCACATTTCAAGGTGGTCAAGGTTAGGGAAACATCAGGCACATAATTGCTAGCCCCTTTCCGAAGTAGATGGTAAAACATGGAGAAACAGGCAGAAGCAAGAGGTTAGCAGCTGAAACAGAAAGGTGAATGCTCCTTTGAAGGACCTAGAAAATTGGAAGTGAAACATATTGTCAGGATGCCAAAGCATTTAGCTTCTGCAGGAGGAGTGGTGTGAGAACCTGAACAGGCAAAGATGTTGATACAAACATGTCACAGAAATCACAGCAGAGCAGTCATGGAGGGTCCAAAGAAGACCATTTGTGGTTCATTGCTTTATCTTCACTGGCCCATATCATGGCAGAGACTTCTCTCCATTCTCTCTCTCTCTCCATGTTCCCACCTAATTATTTATGTTCTTCTCAGAAGTTGCAGCAAGGCCCCAGGTGTGAAAGCTTGAGTCTACTTCATGCCTCACCATCTATGTGTAAGAACAGACAAAATCTATCTTGTGAAGAACAGCATGATAAAGTGTGAGATTCCTTCCTGCCATGCATTATATTTTATAGATATTTGCCTTGGTAGATGAGGCAGCATGAGAGCAAGCACATATATTCTATATTCAGTATTATTTAGAGTTACTGAGATTTTGGTATACTACAGTAGGTGGTCTGATATTTATGTATGTCAAAGTTGTAGCCTCTAAAACATTTCCTAAAATTCTTCTTGCTCCCTACTTTGCAGGAGATAGTCTACATTGTCTCAGACTGATTAGGCAGATTTGGGTAGAATGTCCAGATTCACATTGTTATGTTGTTTTCTAACTTACTGGTAAAATTTGATTGATTTTCCAGAGGAAAATAGTTAAAGGATGAGAAGTGTTGACTGTTTAGAACAGAACTTTTACACTCTAAGTTATTTTACTTATTGCCACAACATTAATACTTAAAACCATGGCAGAAATGCCATGTCTTTCAGGACACAAACCATAGAATGTACATGATATTCTTTCATATACAAAGTAAAGACAGTAATGAGGAAATTCTTCCTTCTGATCTATCAGAGTGATCTCTGCACTGAGAATGCATGAATTCCTTGACTGAAGTTTTAGTTGGCAATTTGTTGATTTTCTCACTGAAACACTGAATCTTTCTGATTTTTCTATTGCTTCCTTCATGTTGCAAAAGTAAAAATACTGAGAATGTGCTTAGCACTCAAGTGCTAAGATGAATTTTAAATGCCCATTCATTGATTAAGTTGAATAATTGCTAGTGTATTCTGTCTAAATCAATGTCATAGAGTGAAATACCAAACAGTTGTTTGCATTGTGAAAAATGATGTTCAGATTAGCATCATAAGGAACAGCTTTGTGTGATCTTGGGTATCCACTGATATTAACTGCAAGCTTACCGATTTTCTGAAGTCCTCATACTTTGTTGCAAACCTGTTTTCTGTTTGTAGCAATTTGTGTTTCTGTGTTCTGCCTATTCTTCAAGTGGGTGCATGTATAATATGCTCTTCTTACTCAGGATTTTCACTTGTGCTGATTGCTGCAGACAAATCTCTCCCTGAAGATGCCAGGCCTTATACATGTGTTTGAGGAAATGTATATGCCTCTTTACACTATAATAATGTCATCTGCTTATCACTGGGTAATTATTTCAATACTTCTTATAGTTTTAATACAGTCCTAATACTAATACAAGTGCTCAGTTATTCTAACACACCTATTAATAGCAAAATCTTAGAAACATGAGTGGCACATTTACTTGAATCTGGCATCATTGGTTACAACACATGTCTCAGAATAAATTAGTGTAGGTGATTTTTTTTCCTCCCAAAGTTGTTATGTCCTGGTCTGAAAATCTCGGTTCATAAAATGCTGCGTTCTGAAATCTACCTAATTCCCACCAGGAGTTGCATGATGCTGTTTTCTTTTTAACTGACTAATTATTATTATTGTAGACATGTTATTTACTCCAAAGTGGTTTGGGGATAATTGATTAGGTTGCACCATGTCATGAAAGAACAGATGGCAGGCTAGTCTGTCAGTTCATCCACAGCATATAAGAATGTTAAGAAAATTAAAATTGAGGGAAAAAAAAAAACCAAGTAGAAAGGAAAAAAAAAGGTGAATAGGAGGGGAATGAACTAAGCTGTGTTGCAACACAAAAAACTTCTTGTAGTGGGTGGTCTTTTGGGAAGGTAATCGGAGATCTGCAATATGTCCACTACAATCAACAAAAGGGTACAATACTCCTCTGCAGGGAATTGGGTAGGGAAGAACTTGTTTAAATAAAATTGCAGGGTTGTAAGAATGTTAAACTAATTCTTTAATGTTCTGTGCATTGTCTGGGGAATTTTGGCTTTGCATCTTTTGCTGTACTGAAGTACTGAAAAAATATTCTATTATAAGTGTTTTGGAATGTGTTAACATGTATTTTAGCTTTGGAAATCCTGACTGTGTTTAATGACAACCAGAAATGCCTTTAGAAAAGCTACACTCTCCTGTGTTGTCTCCCTGCAACCTCTCCCAAATTCTACATTCTTCCTCACTTAGTAGAATTCATTACCTTTATCTTGCAAAGGGAGTTTGGTTTGCTGTTATTCTGATTGATTAGCACCTGCTTTTTAGTGTGTGCGGCTGTATTAATTATTGGTGATAAATTACCATGGATAAAACTTTATGTGGGTTACTTGTCTATAGAAAATGTAAAATCTTGAACAGATCTCCCTTTAGCATTTGTGTTTATGTGTGTGAAAAAAGGGGAAACTGTATGAAAATGGCAGGAAGAGAAACATTCACTATCCTTCCCAGGGTGCACCAAAAATATCAGTTATACCTCCAGAATTCAAAGGTCCCAAATTAGAGGTCCAGAAGAAAGTAAGTAATTTCTATGTAAGGGTTACACTTTCTAGACCTGAATCTCCTTTATAAATGAGGTGGTATTTATGCCTTTGCAAAGTATCATTAAGAGTCAGCAGATTGAAAAGTCAAGACCTCAGCCTCACCCTCCCTGTGAGGTGAAAAACCAGGAGCGTCTCACTGCCAGCCAACAGTCTCAAATGAGATCGCTCCCAGCAGGACTCTCCTCTTCCCCAGTTTAGCCCATTTTCTTCACATCAGTCCCATCCTATCAGACTCAAAAGGATCTGCCCTGCCACTCTCATAGAGCAGCAGGGAGGAAGACTTATCTTACTATCTTCTTCCTTTTGTCTCTAAGTAATCCTGTGTGAAGAAAAGAGAAAATTGCACTATTATGGGAGTTTCTTGTTAGGTAGCACTACAAGCTTAGATTTATGAGAACCCCCATCCTGTACCATGAACCCAATGTTTTAGGTGCTGGACAAATAAGTTTCTTGCTCCTAAAATCTTACAATCCTGAAGGGAAGAAGGTCACTGGGATTTGTCATTAAAAACAGACAGGGACATGATTAAACCTTTGCAATCTCAGAATTTCAGCTTGTCTCTCAGGGTACCATCTCTCAGTCCAGTGTACTTCCATCCCTCAAACATATAATTGTGCTTTCATTTAAGTAATTCCAGTAGAAATTACTGGTTCTATTTTACTTCCATGAGATAATATTTCATAACTGTGCCCTGTCAAAGTCCTGCTTCTGATTTTTCTGGGTGTGCTGGGCTTTCCACATATCTGGAAGAGCTGTTATCCCAGTGAATGGCTTTTCTGCTGTCTGCACACCTTTCCCAGCAGCTACAAAAAGATCTGTTCTCATCACCTTCGCAAACCTTTTCTGTTCAAAATGACCAGAGTTTAACTGCTGTATAAGCTTTTGAAGCCGTCTCTTTATCAAAAATTGTCAGTGAGGATTAGTTCTCATTGGATTGAGAGTCAAGGATTAATTACACTGACCACAGATGGGCACGGAGCAAAGAATGTCGGTAAACTCCCCACACAGCTCCCAGAAACTACTTTAATTATGGCCTGCATGAATTTCTATTCCAGTTTTCGGACTCCCTTAAGCAGAGACTACCAACTGTCCTAAATTGCTTGGTGGTTTGTTGAGGTGGAAATGTATCCTCTGTGGACTAAACTCATTACTGGGAGGTTTATTAGTGAGAAGGTAGTCTAAGACCATTAATAAATGAGGAGTGAGGCAAAATCAATTATGATTTTAATATGACTGAACCACTAAGTTGGGTTTTTTTTGAATCTATCATTTAAAGGGAAATGAAAGAATATGGGTAATTAAAAAGCAATGAAGATCATAACTGGTATGGTTATTGATAAATGCAGGTAAGTAAATACCTGGGAAAATTAAATGCACAAATTAGCAGTTACTACACCTTAAGGAAATTTGTGAATGTACTGAACCTCTAGGACATAGTTTTCAAAGTTAAACCACTGGCCCCTGCAATAAAACGGATTATGTAAAGCTTACACTGTAAAGTGCAGAGAGAGTGAGCATGAGGAAAGAGGAATGCGGTCATTTAGCATCTAGTAAATGTAATCTGCCTGTCCAGTAAAATGACGGAACTATTGACAGAAAATCTGAAAACTGATAGCAAAGAATAAAACATAAGTAGCAAGTACCTGTTCCAAAGTGTGCCACAGCAGCTTCTGTACTGTGGCTCTTCTCAGCTGTGTGGCAGAAAGAGAAGATGAAAGGAAGAGTATATAGATAATATTTCTAAATATTAAGAAAACATTAGGATGTGTGCTTCACAAAACTGCCTTTGGAAAACCATGCCAGGTGGTAGGGATGGGAACACTGTTACATGGGCTGAAAGTGGCTAAATGTTTCTAAAGTGAAAGTGGGAATGAATTACAACAGGTTTTTGACAGGGGGAGTTTGAGCTTTTTCAGGAATCGTCATATGGCCTACTTTTCTACAGCACCTTATTTAACCATCTGGAAGATGGAATAAATAATATGTAAATAAAATTTGGAAAAGATAGGAGGTGAAAAAGACCCAGTAATAACAATCTGGAGATATTAATGGTGCAAAGAAGAAATGAGTAGTCTAAGGACCACAGATGTACTGAAATGAAAGGGAGCTACAGCATAGAATCATGCAACGTGCCACTTGGCAGTGTTTATGACACACGGCACACTACTTCTGGATCAAAAACCAAACCAAAATGGAAAAATCCTCAGATGTGAACTAACCTCTGAGGTGGGAGTACAGTGTGGCTGCAAGTTGCTGGGGAACTGAGGGCTCACGATGGGGCTACGTAGCTGTGTAGGCTCAAGGCTTGGCTACAGTCACCCTGCTCAGATAACTAAGGAAAAGAAAAAAGCCCTGTGGGTGAGATAGAGATGGGGAGAGGATGAAAAGAATTTAAATACCACCAAGAAACCCAACTGCCCTGTTTCAGCCAAGTCCTACTCCATTATCGTATACGTACAATGATTTCTTCCTGCTGAGAGTCTTTGTAAGCCTGTGTTTGCCATTCCCAGTTCTTACTGAGTGAAGCTTCATTGCTGTATTTTTGTACCTTTTAAATGTCATAGTTGAATATGAGATCTCTGGGTTTTTAAAATAATTTTTTATTGCTTCAAGTCCTTGGTGGTTTTATACAGAGAAGAACTTCCCTTTACTATGTATTTTGAGTTTTCTGTACATTGTGTTTCAAGCTATTTTTCACTCACACTCTTCAGTAGTTGAAGACTGCCAGTATGTATTAATGGATGCATATATTCCCAGTATCAAGCAGATAACTATAATTAAATTTATTCTGCCTATGCTGTGGTCAGGCTCCTGAGCTGGTTTGGTTTGGACAACAGATTTGAATATAGCGGGGTTTGATCCATTTTTCACATATACCAAGGGAGAAGGCTCCCATTATATTCCGTCGATAGGGGTCAGTCTTGGAAAATTTAGCTTGATATGAAGAATAGTCATCCAGGGAACTTTTTGTTGATTCCAGAAAGACCAATTTGAATAATTCTTTAAAAGGTAATGTGTCTTTGATTTTCATCTGTTCTTGTTGGATTATTAGAAGGTCTTATTGGGTAAGATTTTGCCTTTTAGATCTTTGAAATGATGAAATTTGTATTGCTGACAGTCTTGATGGCTTTATGAGGAAATGTGAACAGCTGTAATTAATGAGATGACATGCTATATTAATTTTCTCTACCTTAAATTTTAGAAATACATTTCTTTGTCCTTGTTGAATGATTTAGTCACACTGGCTGAAATGTTTATGTTCTTACTGTGGTCTTTTGATAAATATTTAGTTTAAAAGATTGCTTCCTGGAACAATTTCTACTAAAAAAAATGGTCGCATGAAAATGTTCTAAAAGTATATATAACATTTATGGCTAACACAGAATCTGTTTAAAAAGTTCTGTTACCAGTTGAGAAATAAAAAGGGTCAAAATCTTCTGTCTTGAGTTTTGTAATCTCAGTCTTTACATATGACAGAATTTTTTACAGCAATCAGCTGATTGCTCTCCATGTCCACAAACTTAGCCTCTATGGAGAGATCAAAATGTCTGATTTTGCCATCAACCAATTGGATTCCGAAAAATATAAAACTGAATTAATTTCTATGATAAGGGGCTAGCTTCTCTGAATACCAAGTTAAAGCCAGTGAGGATCTGTCCCTGAAAGTGTGGAAATAAACTAACAATAAATCAAAAGCTGTGCACAGCAAAACCAGGAAATTTCATCAAGCTTTGAAAAAAAAGTATGGACTTCAACAGTCTTGGAGATGATGACTGAAAAGGGACACTTTAATTAGCAGGTCTGAATAGGCCAAACCTCTTGAAAGCCTGTAAATTTGTAATGTGGCTTACAGCCCTGCACATTTTTCTGAGATTTCAGTGCAAGCAACCATTCCAGGAAAAAGATCCTCAAGCACAGTTACACAGAGTGGCTGTCACCCAAAGGAAACAGTGGAACATAGTGAAGTCACATCTCATTCTCTGACAAAAGTTCCTGAAGAAGGTGCCTCAAGAGAGCACCCATGGGCAGGCAGGTGTTCAGCCATCTCCATGAGAGCAGGGCCCCATCACACATAACAGGTACTTGGGAAGACAAAGACCATCACTACAAACATCCCCCCTTCTTCCTTCTTCCCCTCAACTTTATATACTGAGCATGATTTCATATGATCTGGAATACCCCTTTGGTCAGTTTGGATCAGCTGTCCCAGATATGTCTTCTCCCAACTCCCATGCACCCCCAAGTTCCTTGCCAGCGTGGCAGTACAAAAAGCAGAAAAGGCCTTGTCTCTGTGCAAGCCCTGCTCAGCAACAACAAAAACATCTCTACGTTTTCAAACCTATTTGTTCATCACAAATCCCAAACACAGCCCCATACCAGACACTGTGAAGAAAATTAACTCTACTGCAACCCAAACCAGCATGACTCTGTAACAATTTACCCTGAAAAAGGATGTAGTCCAGGGCTACATTTTGCTAAAGGGAGAGTGGACACTGATCCCACAGGATGGAATATATTAGATCTTCCTGGTTTACAGATAAAGTGTTTACCTGCTTACACTTTGGTCATTCCTGTTAGACCTTCATTTTAATGTTACCTCTTTCAGTAGATAGAGGTTTGTGCTGTTGCGAAAAACTGTGACATAAAAAGTGTGCAGCCTCATAGTTTCCATACTATCCATAAATACCATATATATATATTGATTTATACAGTACAAAATATGCATCTATGAATACATATATGAGCATATTTATGCATATATACATACATGAGGCAACTATGTATTTTTTATGAAAGATAAACCACATATTTGATAAAAGGAAATACAGGTCTTAAGACAGTAATACTAGGAGCTACAGAAAGTCTTGTTGGATGGAAAAGGAGAAGCAACATGTCCAGGGTCTTAGCCAATTGCCTTTGCAAAGGCACATGCCCAGATCAGATGTGTAATGACTATGTCAGAAGCTTGATTTGTGCATTTATTTTGGAAAGAGTTGCATGTGCAGTCACTTCAAAGTTCAGCTTTCTGTTTTGCGTCTGCAAAAGAGATGATAGAGATTTCACACCTTGCACTGTCTAGACATCTTCTGAAATTCAATCTTAAATTTGGTAAATATCTTTCCTGAATTAAGGATCTTTGACAACCCATTGGCTTCTGTGTTTAAATAGAGTGATTGTCTCTTCTCTTGTTTGGCTACATACACACCCTGTTCTGCCCCAGAAAAAATTGTTCAAGGAAATGTATTCTAGAAACTTTTGTAGAGCTAAAATATAAATTACTATTATTCAGACTGGCAGGTTATTTTAGACAATATTATCTTATAATTCAAGCTGTGCAGATGCTACCTAGAATGTCGGAATAGTCTCTGCAATCAAAAACTTGATGATTCATGATCTCTATGCCTTTTAGAGACACTTTGTAACACAGGGCAGGACTGGGAGTTTAAGTTTAGAAGGAGCATTGTTAATCTCAGGTTAATTCTTTATTTATATCTTTTTTTTACAGAGGTTTTCTACTTGGGTGATTAAAGCATCAAAACCTGCTCTGAGGCTAGCTCTATTTCAGGGCTCTAAAGAAAGTCACCACTGAATGAAAATCATTTCAGGAACAATTAGAGAAAAGGTCCGCATAAATTCTTCCTGTATCCAGGGCATTAGCATCACCCAAGTGTCTCTTGCTTACAGTACGTTGTGACAAAGTAAAAGCTATTTCAGTTGTTATACTGTGGTGGCTGTTATTTATGGAACATAAAAGGATACTGAAATACAAAAGGGTTTGAAAAGACCAGGGTAAGATCAGATAAAAAAAAATGAGAGAGAAACAGGCATCTTGGGATGGTAACAACCCTGCCATGTACTGACAGGGAGGTTGTATATTTTTAGAATATACTGAAAGGAATGGTGCTTTTACTTAGGTTTTTATGGTTTACCATGAGATGCAATTTTCTGGCCTTATATGCAGTTGTAACAAAAGTCAGAGAGATTTTATGATAGCTGCCAGAGTTCATAAATGATGGCATACACTAAAATATTTATAGAACTGTAAAATCTTGATTTCTCTCTGGTTTAGCAGATGGGGTCCTAAAACTAGTTCCCAGATTGTCACATTTCTTTACCCTTTGATGACAATGAAGCCTGTTATCACTTTTTTTTTCCCTCTGGAAAGCAAGTTCACTAGTGTAATCAAGTACATACTTCTATCCAATTATACACACCAGGATCTCATGAATTAAGATGTGTCAGCCATATAAGATTTGTAATTATTCAAGGCAAAGGGCCTATTGTTAAACACCAGGATCTGAGGAGTATTGCCATCTCTCTGACCAATGACCATTGACTCATATCAGCATAATTGCTGGTGAAAATCATCTTCCTGGTCATTAGGCTGCATCCACACAACACAGATAAATGCTACTTATACACCAAAAGTGGTGAACTTCGGAGCCTGCTTGGTACAAAGCAGCAATATAGCACAGCTATTTGCTTCTCTTCAGGATGTTTTGTTGTCCTCAAAGAAAATCCCTTAGCACTGCTAAACTCAGCTGTACTTCAGAATGAAATTTGACGGTTGGGATAGCAGAAGCAGAATAAATGATACGTGAAGCAGAATTTTTCCATTGCTGATCAGGATTTACTCCACATTAAAAGGTTTTTTCATTAAAATTGAAGATGCTGAAGAGAAAGCATCAAGTAAAGACCCTCCTCTATTATGTGTATATATATATATACAGAGAAGGAGAGAGAGAGTTTCTAGATTTTAGCATAAAATGAATGAAAGTGCAGTACCTACATATATACATATTTTGTTGCAATAATTTTCTAAATATTTATAAGGTAGAAAAGGAAAAAAAACAGGACTTGGGGTCCCATTTTTCTGGGGACTATCCAGAAAAAATGGAAATGTCTTCATTGCTGAACTTAGTGCATCGGGCAAAATATAAATTAGCAAAACAGGGAATCAAGAAGGGAGGTTCAAGAGAAGGAAAAATGTTGTGACAAACATATTTTTTAAAGCCCCAAATCATCTCAATTTAGAGTCATTTCTCTGTATTCAAAATAAATGCAAAATCTGAACACCAAAATAATTATTACTCTAAATGCATTTTGATTTTGCCATATTATTAGTAGAATCTACTGGCATTATGTCTAGAGACATAATGGAAGACATGACAACCAGGCACAAATTCAGGTGAATGCCATGGAGAATTGTAGCAAATTGGAATAGCAAATTTCAAAGTTAGGTCGTCTCCTAAAAGATCCCATCACAAAGCACAGCTTCACCAACAGAAGCAAATCCATTTGTAATGGCTGAGAAAGTGGGCAAGGTAATGGGTGGGCCTATTCTGGAATTTCCATAGAATTATTTGGTTTTGATTTTTTTTTTTAAATCAGAAAAAACTTTATTTCTTAGCTTACATTTCCTAGCTACCTGACTCCTCATCTTTTGGTTTTCTTTTCCTTTCTCTATTTCTATCAGGAGAACAGAAAAACAAGTAAATGATAAATAAAAAGAGAGAGCAGGGGAAATACAGACGTTAGAGAAATATCTCTATTCAGATCCCACAGGCAGAGCTTCTATGCAAACTGCAGTGTTTAGTATTTTACTTTATATAGGAAATCTTTATTTCTTCAATAAAGTGACTCTCATTTCCAAAAAGGCAGTATTTTCTTTCACTCTCTCCCCTTCTTTCCTCTTCTCTTTTTATGTGTCTCCTAGCACCCAAGATTTTTTAAATAGAGAGAATAACAATAAATAATATCTTTTTTTTCTTAATGGCATTTATGATAATTATCTTATTGATAATTATCTTATTTCTAGGGTTTAGTTTATATGTTTGGATATGATAATTACTTTAAGCAGCTGGCCTTCATCAAGGCATTGCTTTGCTTTAACTTCTGCATATGCTACTTCACCAGCTCATTGCATAATTTCAAGACAGACATTAAATAGTAATAAGGTATTGAGAAAAGAGCTGGAAATTCATTGACGGCTGCATTGGTGATGGAAATCTATCTTTGATATGCTGGTGAGTTTGGTTTGGTAGGAAAACCTGGGTGTCTTATGTTCATTTCCATTCATCTCTGTTTTTTCTTGGAGGTAGAAGTAGAATTAGATGATATTCTAATATTACATGTGTTGCACAGAATGTGTACAGTTGTGTCTTTCTTATAAAGGAGATATATGACCACATAAGAAGCAAAAATCCCTGAGCACTGGCCTCAAATCTGCTTGTCAGGGCTTTCAAGCATCTGCCAAATGACACGGATGGTTTTGTTTTCTTATTTTTATTTCTTCTTAGAAAACAGATTGGAATCTGCATTTTAGCTGTGGTGCTGTCAATACTGAATACCTTTTTATCTAGTGGTGGATAGGTGGACATACTCATCAGCAGCAGCAGGAGCACGGCAGGAAAAGTAGGAAATGCATTTTCCTTTGGGAGAAGGTAGGCTGAGATTGGCACTAGTCAGTCAGGTTTCTTTAATATGGAACGAGGGAAGACCATACCCCTAGCTTCCATTTTTTCAACTGTGCTTAATTAATTCTTGGGCATGGACTCTGAGGTCATGAACACATGTATCTGGCAGACATTTTTTAAAAATTATGTTCAGTTTGGACATTTGAACCTGCAAACCCCAAGATGTGTAGAGTTTGTTATCTTGAGTAGGCTGTATGAAACCATTTTTTTGTGGTTGGCTGCATCTCTAATGAACAGCAAAGTAACTTCTGTAGAACTCTTCAATTTATGCCTCCAAATGCACTCTTCCTGCATCCCAGCTCTTTGTCTGAAGTTGGCTGAACTAATTTGTAGCCCAAACAAGTTGCTTGGTTCGCCTGAAGAGAAAGCCAACACTGTCAGATGATTACTGATCCCATCCTGAAATGCACCTTTTATAACTTGCTTAGATTATATGATGAACATTCAAATAATTTATGTTAAGTAAGAAGAATATTTTTAGGTCTGAGACGTTGGAAAGTCTAAGGTTTAACTTCTTGAAATACTACATGATCTTTTTATCATTCTGAATACCCTGATTGCTTTGCAATTTACTGTATGGTATTGTTCACTTGAGGCATTAAAATAAAGGGTGCTACACATTAGAGCTACTCTGGCACTATTTTCCTTGTAAAAATCGATTCTAATGTTTGGTTTTTTATGCTTTTTGCCATGCTTTGTTTGGCCTTTAGTGATCTTCTTCAGAGTAAGGTACTACTCAATCATGCAATAATATATAATAATTGTATATAATAATAAATATATAAGAACACTGTATAATGTAGAAGAATGGAGTATATAGGAATAAAGTAGCATGTAACATACACTATTCTATGTATATAATTAAGGAAAATTTGTTACCAAACATAATACCCACTATCACAGATTTTGTTTGACATAGTTTTGACAAAAATTTTATGATTTTTGTATAATTTTTAATTTTGATCTGGGACATTACTACCTTCTGCCATGCACACACTTAAAAATTATGAAATGTCTGGGTCTTTCACAATAAAAGGTCTATGTGCATAGAGAAAAACACTGGAACCTAAGAAAATCCACAAAAATGTCTGTCATATGATTATAAGTAAAACCAGAAAAAATACTTTTAAAGTATTCAGAATAATGGTACAGTATTGCTCTGAAATACAACATGATATTTCCAATGTGGTACATGTATGTATATTTTTCAAACTTAGGTCTCTTTTTCAAACTTAGGTCTAGATGCCCTAGAACATTGTATTACCAGATTGATTTTTCATACAATTTTTCTTGGGCTTTGGGATGTGAATTCAGCCTCCAGTGCACAGTGTGGCAAAAAGGGTTTTCAACTTCAGCAGTACAACTGGAACACATAATGCAGTGAAATGAACTAGACTATGTATGTTCGGGTGATTGTGTGTTCACAAAGTACAGATGCAGAACACGGGATTTTGAGACAAAAAGGGTATTATGAAATATCATTCTATACCTTGTAATAATTGTTGGCATCATATAACAATCATATAAGAAAAGCAGCCTGCCAGTCTCCCACAAAATCCTGAAGTGTTTATAAAATTGCTTTACATAGTTTACTGTGGTCAATACAGTAGGGAAAATTAAACAAAGTGTTCTTGCTGGAAGCTAATGAGAAAGTAGCAATTGACAAGTGTGCATTTCAACCCATTGGTGCAGCTTTAGGTTGATGCTCTTACTATGTGTTAGAATAGCCGTGTCCTTTTCATAACAAATTTGTAGGTGGTGAGATACTAAACGTGATATTGAGCTTGTTTTAAACAGAAATTTGAAAGAAAAAATCATACAAAACCCTGTGAAGTGGGTCATAGACTTCACAGTTGTGGTCAAAAAGTGACTTTAGATTTGGTGGGTGAAACCTTGATCCCAGTGAAAGTTTTATCATTGACCTCAAATGAGATAAGTTTTCCTATTTGTGTTCTGAGGCAATAAAAGCAAGTAAACTTCAAATTATGCAATTTGGTGAATTCCTTTTTCAGGGACAATGCTTTTGAAATTTTGGGCTATTCACATATTTTGTTAAGTATTCTGGAATGCCTCAGTTTTACTCAGGAATGCATGCAGCCAGTGACTTCAGAGGTATCCACAACCCCACACAGGAGGGAAAAAAATTGCTCATATAGGTTCACCATGTAACTGATTAAATAATGTCTCTGTACACTTCTATTTTTAACATGACCAGAGGTGAAATAACTACATTTCAACCAGTAATGAGGTGAAGCCCTCATGCTCAGTATAACAGGAAACAAATTTCATAGACAGAAGAATCTGATTATTCCAATCACTGTTGTATAGTTCAGCAAATCTGTTCTTCTGCTGGAAGTACGGTCCTTTCTTTGCCAATATTTCCCCTCCGTCCCTAGGAACAGCACATGGCTGGTAAATCAACACAATTATTATTCTATTCCATAGGACATACAGTGATTTACATTTATGTGCCAACATTTTCTTCCTTGTTGCCCCAGCAAGAGCTGGGAAATGATTTATAAGGATGCAGAAGCACTGGCACAGATGTTATACAGCCTCAGCATGTTTGCAGTGCACAGCATGGCAGACTATTCTGGAAGTGTTGATGCACAGGTAGGGCAGGAGGCAGTACGTGTGCCAGCGGTGCCCTCCCAGCTCCAGTGCGGGGCAAACCCTGGCCCTGCTGCTAGCAAACATATTTGGCATCCATCTTTCTAACAGGTCATTTCTGCATGCTGCACTTTGGGGAGGAGGATTGTTTGGTTCTTGTAATTGGTTGCTTCTGTTGAATTTCTAATGGACTTGTGGGCAGTAAAAACCTTTCTGTTGTGGAACAGCTGGCAGCTCCATTTTATGTTTTTACTTTTTTTCGCTCTCTCCCCTGCCCACCACCCCCAATAGAGGAGGCTTGGGGGCTGAATGGATTCACAGAATAAAAACATACTTTGCTATGGGAACTGTTTTCCTCCTTCTTCAGAAAGCTTGACCTTACTGGGAAGTTTTGTTTTGCTTGTAAGTATTATCAGAGCAAATGAAGACTATCACATCATTTAAATCCACCCTTCAAATGTTAGTATTCGGGAAGAATAAGCCATTAGGAAACCAGATTGTGAGCACTGTGTTCCCTCTAAAATAATTCAACTTAAGTAGCTTAAATATATTTCATTTTTCATGATGTAGTGCAGTGCGGGAGTCCACCTAGTCTAACTGCTGTAGCACTGATCCAAATAGATTGGTTTTTTAAGCATTGCCATTCATAAACCTAGATCTGAGTGTGAGAAGGTCTAGGAGTTGAAGGGACAAGTATGATCCTGCTACTTTCTGCACTCAGCTTGGTGTCACCAGCAAATTTGCTGAGGATGCACTTGATCCCTTCACCTACATAATTAATGAAGATGTGTAATAACACTTGTCTCAATATGGACCCCTGAGGGACTCCACTTGTCATTGATGTTCATTGAACTGTTGACCACTACCCCCTGGATGTGACCATCCAACCACTTTCTTTACCTTCTAAGGGTCCACTCATCAAAGCCATCTCTCCAATTTAGAGAGAAGGATGTTGTGGGGGATTGTGTCACAGGCTTTACAGAGGTCCAGATAAACGATATCTCTAGTCCTTTCCTTGTCCTCTGATGCAGTCACCCCACCACAGAAGGCCACAAGATTGGTCAGGCAGGACTTGGCCTTGGTGAAGCCTTGCTGGCTGTCCTTATTTGCCTCCCTGTCCTCCATGTGCCTTAGCAGAGCTCTTTAGGAGGAACTGTTCCATGATCTTCCCAGGCACAAAGGTGAGGCTGACAGGTCAGTAACTCCCAGTGTCTTCCTTTCTACCCTTTTAAAAAATGGGTACAAGGTTTCCCTTTTTCCAGTCACCTGGGACTTCCCCTGACTTCCATGACTTTACAAACATAATGGAGCATTGGTTGGCAACGACACCAGCCAGGTCCCTCAGGACTCTGGGGCACATCTCATCAGCTCCCACAGACTTATGTACATTCAGGTTGTTAAGTGGTCATGAACCCAATCTTCACTTACAGTGGGAGGGACTTTGCTCTTCCAGTCCCCATCCTGCTGTCCATCCACTCGAAAGATGTGGGAAAAGTAGTTGCCAATGAAGACTCACACAAAAAATTTAATGAATACCTCAGCCTTCTCCTCATCCATTACTATCAGTTTTCCAGCACTATTTATCAGATGGGGTACACATTCTTTGACCTTCCTTTTCTGGTTAACATACCTGTAGAAGTCCTTGCTGTTATTTGCATCTCTTGCCAGTTTAATTCCAGCTGTACCTTGGCCTTCCTCACCACATCCCTACACAACTGTATTTCATCTCTATAGTCTTCCCAGGTCACCTTCCTAGCTTCAACTGCCTATGAATTTGCTTCTTTCCCTGTAATTCCACCACCAGGTCCCTACTCAGCCATGCTGGTCTCTTGCCTTCCTTACCTGACTTCTTGCTCCTGAGGATTGCTAGGTTTTGCAGCCTATGAAAGGCTTCCTTAAAGGTCTGCCAGCTCTGTTCCCTCCCTTGTCCCTGAGGGCAGTCTTGCATGGGATCCTGCTGACAATCTTCCAGAAGAGCTGGAAGTCTTCTTTCCTAAAGTTCAAGGGCCTAACTTTACTCCTTACTTAACCCATATTTCTCAAGAGTGCAAACTTCTCCAGTGCATGAGCACTGCAGCTCAGGTTGCCTCCAGTCTTAATGTCCCTGATTAGTTTACCTTCACTGGTGACCCACAGATCCAGTAAAGCATTCCCTCTGGTAGGGCTGTCTATTACCTGGCTCAAGAAGTTATCCTCCATTATCCAGTTATCTCCTAACTTGCCTGGTCCTCCTGCCTGTGGAGCTGGCCCGGCCCTTATGGAGGGCTAAACTCCATAGCTCCAGGCCATATAGCAGAATGGTTTTTGAGAATGGTGAGTAGCAGCCTATTTTGTCCAAAATTACCAGTAAGAGGAAAGAGAGGAAAAGCTCATGTAGTTGCACTAACAGAAAAGTGCTTGGTTGAAAAGATGAACCTGTCCATGGGATGTGCTGAAGGACAGAATGGACAAGATCATATAATCATAGAGTGATTTGGGCTGGAAGGCACCTTAAAGATTTGGATAACGCTCTTGGGCACATGGTGTGATTCTTGGGTGATCCTGTGCAGGGCCAGGAGTTGGACTTTGATGATTCTCTTGGGTCTCTTCCAACGCAGCATATTCTGTGATTCTAACCTGTGATTTTAACCTATAATTCTGTGAACATCTAGCTCCATATCCCCTGCCATGGTCAGGGACACCTTTCATGAGACCAGGTTGCACAAAGCCCCATCCAACCTGACCATCAACACTTCCAAGGATGGGCCATCTACAGCTTCTCTGGCCAACCTCTTCCAGTGTCTAACTACTGAGAATATTACTATTAAGATGATAAAAAACCAATTATTCTTCCTAGGGCATAAATCAAGGCAAAATGTTACGTTCCTCCCATCAGGAGAAAAAATACATACATAAAACTGAAGCACAAAAGCAAAGTACTGTAACTTCCTGATTTGATGAATATTGGTATAAACTTGAGGAGATCAGTCTTCTGTGAGTTGCAAAAAACAAGTGCCTAGATCTTGGGGGCCTTATGGTTGGAGAAGTTGCTGCTTTAAAGCAGGGGTTCCATCTTAGGTTTGTCAGAGTAGGCTACAAGACTTAACCACTCAGGGCTTAAGTAATTTGATAGAGGAGCAGTGATGATGATGAGGAAAACAAAGGAAGGGATTTATACCTTAGACATGGAAATTATGCTCTACCCCAACCCGAGTCAAACTTCTGCAACGGCTTTGTAGTTTTAACTTACAGAAGAACTTTGGCCCACATGTAGATGAAATTAAATAATGCAACAAGGATGGGCTCATACCTGGGGCAAATCCCCTTCCTCTCAACTCTGCACAATCCCACTGCAGGTGGTAGATTGCATGTACTTATATTAGGACTAATGTTTTCTTTCTGATGGCTGGGTATAGTGAGCAAAACAGGCCTTAGTGACTCCCCATAGTAGTAAATAACCTCCCTGTGGGTCCTCTAAAATACCCCAACTCCTTCCTTCAGCTCTGAGAGATCTCCAAACACTTAGTTCATAAACAACCCAAGCATTTTAACGCACTTTCCGCCTTCTCCCAGGGGATGTTCTTGGCTTGTGTTCTCTCCCTTTATTACAGCTTTAATCTTACGATGTGAACTGGGACTTGTTTACATATTTATTTTTAAAGGGTTTTTTTGTGTACGTGTGTGTGTGAGTGTATGCACTAAAGATCTAAATTGACAGATGCCTTTTTGTAGGACTGAAATGACATCTCTAAGTTTTACTGCTCTCTTCCCTGTATTTGCATTTTTAATTACTTGCATCATATTTTATTAGTGTGTTACCTGATGAAGAATTTTAACTAATTAATTTCACCTGGAACTATATGTAGGTATATGAAAAATTATACTTGGCCATTTGTGGAAACCAGCTGTGTATTAAGAATATCTGAATATCTGAAAGTTTAAAAAAAAAAGTAATTGAGAGAAAATGGCTGATTGTAAAAGCTAGTCCCTTTTCCTCTCAAGCCCTAAAGATATTATTATTGGCAGATATCCTTTATTACTCACCCTATATACTACACATTAACTCAACAGTTTGTTCTAACTGAACATCATTGAGTCAGATGACTTTTTCCTCAACCACTTCTGCCTTAATTTGTAGTAAAGCTAATGTTGTTGAGTTCCACCCATATGCAAAGTCTCATTTATTTCCATTCCAGCATGACTAACAGAGGTATAACTTCCCTTTGACCACAGTTTTTATTTCCTTCCACTCTAATTTTATTTTCTAAGTGGAATTAAAAGAGGGGAAACACTGATTAGGAATGTAGGCATATTATGAAAAGCTACCTGTAAAGGGAGGGGAAAGAAGAAAAGAGAATATGAAATGTGACCTGATCCTGCAACACAACTGAACATATACACACACACACACACACACACACACGCGAGCATGCGCGTACATATGCACACTCTCTCTCCATGGATATTTCTGGTTTGATTCTTTGTCTGTACTGACAACAGATGGTGTTTTAATAAAGTCCAGTAGGAATATTACTGTGAGTAAACAATCCAATGCATGCCAATTTCATAATTGCTGGGTACTGATACAGCCTCTTACCTGATGAATCCAAATTGGGAGGAAACCAACTGTGCACACACCTACTGGCAGCAGCCAAATCCGCAGCTGTGGTATGCTCCAGCACTGAGCTTCACCACGGAAGGTAAATTGCAGCTCCAATCATCTTTCTTGGCACTGGGCTTGGGGAACAGCTGCCATCTGGCTTGTCATCAAAGTATGGTCACCGAGTTTCTGGGAGATGAAATAGCTTGCTTTTTTACCTTGACATGCACAAAGATTGCAATCTTCATCTTTACAGGTATCTCTTAAAATAACATTCTTGGCTTCCTAAGTCAAAGATTTACCAAGTGGGATTTTCTTCTTTAAGTGATTCCCACGCCTATGGGGACTTGAAGTCTAAACCTGTTATATGCTAATTAAAGATTCACACCCACATGGGTTGTCAAAGAGATAAATCTTACTCATTTGTTTTCATCATTAACAGGGAAAAAAACTGTAAGTAATACCATGCCTTACATTAGCAGATTTATGTGGAAACGTTTGCTTTTAATAGAAGAGGAGATGCAGTTAGAAGCATTATTCCCACCATTGTTGCTATAACCCAGTATGGAAATTTCAACTTGGCAGAGAAAAAGGGGGTGAAAGGCAAAAGACGGAATTCAAATACTCAACACTGACATTCCAGCTAGAAGTAACTGTATAGACAGCACCCAGCAAGTGACAGCCTATTAAGTGGTCTTTATTTTTATATCCAGTCCTTTAAAGATATTCTTAATGGCAGATTAAATCACAGAAGAAGTAGGTGAGTCCCGTCCTCTAGAGATACTAATCTATGGCAGTATTTAAGTTCTTAATTTCTGTTGGTTTCTAGCAGGCCCTAGTGCTGCACAGCTACACGTAGGAATAAAAAATTTACTTCCATCAGTAATTCTTAGCACTGAGAATTTAGTCTCCAAGTTACAAGCAAGAGACTAATCTTTTGAAATTTTATTTCAGATTAGATTGGGACACTGATTGAAATCCCAGATAAATCTCAAATAAATTAAAATACCAGTTTAAAATCTCCAGTAAATGTAATTTCAGGTAATTATTTGACTTTACCAAATTGCTTCATGTTGATGAGTACTAAGTATATTTCTCTGCATTCAAGATATTTTTACATTAGTGAATCTATGTTTTCAGATGGGAAATTAATATCCCTGGAACATTTTCATCTATGATACTATTCACAGACCTTTGGGGGATCAAGATTTTCCTTTAGTGAAGATTACCAGGCTCTTAGCCTGAGAGCAGAACAACTTTGCTATGTTTTTAGAAATGCTATTGAAGTAAGAACTTGTGATTGCAGTTCACTTTGCCAACAGTAATTGTTTTGTGCAAGGAATTAAGTAAGAGAGGCAGAGAAGGCTGCTCCTCCCACTTAAATGCATGCTTAGGAGTTGCAAGGTTCTGCTCCTGAGTTTACAATAACAGTTGCCCTGTCTAACCAGAGGGAGATCAGTGGATTTCAATACACAAATATGGAGTTGTGCTGTTCCACCCAAGCTTTTTCTTACCAGGCTATAGAAGGTCAGCATGGACATAACTTCTGCGGTACACAAGGATAAAAAATTGTGCCTAGGTGTTTGATGAACCCATCTACTGAAAGACATTAATTCTCAATACCTTTGTGATGATTAGTCCAGCTGTCAGTGCTGGTCTGGCTAGTTTTGCATATACTTTCTATTTTGGTGTTCTTTCCACAGATAGGCTAAACAACACTTTTTGTCTTTTTAATTCACTACTGGCAATATATTTCTAACAAAAAAACCCAGAAAAAGGCAGGTGTATAGGGGTGGATAAATGCTAGAGGAATAACTATTTCATACACTTTAAATAAATATACAGGGCGGTGTTTTGGCAAGATCTACTGTGCTATTCAGTATCTCCAGCAGAATTGAACAATATCTCTATGGGAAAAAGCCTTGGTGGAGCTCCAAGACATGCGTTCATGGTAGCTGCCTGACGCAGCAGTCTGCCTGCACAGTGCTGCTGATGGACAGAAAATTAAGCTGTTTTATGGAAATGGTTAGCAACTTTCTGCTGGAAAAAAAAAGCTCCCAAAAGAAGTTTATGCAGGAGATGAAAAATTGTTCCCTGTGGGTTTTTCTAGCTCTGAGATAGACAGACCTGGAGATGTTGGAAGGTGATGACCTCTTGGTCGTAACTTGGTCACACCCATGGCTGGGTGGCATTTCAACACAGTAGCTGCCTGCTGGATTGGAATCTCATCGGTCCATGAAATTTCAGGTTTTCTGTGGATGGAAAACACTAACACTTCCGGAAAATAATGAGGGCTGTGAGATGTGGTGGCTTTGGCGGTGAAGCGAAATTGCATGCCTGTGACAGAACAGCTCATCCCCTCCCTTTCTTTTTCTGTTCACAAAATTTGGGATCACAGGAATTAGGAATTAACAATCAGGTCATGCCATCTCCAGAAAATATTCCAGTCAGGGTTATATTTCACAGTGACCCGTTTTTTGAAAGCCCTGAGAACAGGGAGTGGACATGTGAAGGCAGTATGTGCTATACATTGACAAACACTGATTCATAAAAATTGTATTTTCTTTAAATTGAGAGCAGAGGTTGTGAAATCACTTTCTACTCCAGGACCTCAGGCTCTAAACATTGACTTATAGTACAACAACTTAATTTGGCCCTAAGCCAAATCAGAAACAATGACAGAATCTGAAAATGGATGAGAGAAGCAGTCATAAATCTAGCACTTAAGTAAGGATTGATCCAGCATAGTGATGAGAGGTGTTTATCTCATCCATCAGCCAACCTTGAAATCGCCTGACCTGCAATCCATTCAATCTTGTACAAGAGCAGTTGTCCGTGCCTTTACAATACCTGATAACAGTTTTAGGCTTATATATAGGATGCAATATTCAAAGTAGGCTTTGCTGTGATTTTCTGAAAGAACTGCTTATTGTGTAGGCAGTTATGTGTTCCTATCTGCTCCCAACTTCATGGAAACTTGTAGCAGATTCCTGCATCAGAAGCTGCTGGAAAAGGGTTAACAATTTTAACACCAGAAAGTCAGCCTTAGCTTTTCATAAGTCAATCTAATGCTGTCAAATCTGATGACCTTTTTGTTGGAATGCCATTTACAAGTAAGACTAAATTATTCTCCAAAGCTGAATTGATACCTAAAGTAGATATATATTCCTCTAAAAGAAATAAAAGATATACTACCTTACCCTTCAGTGCTCTAACCAGCCCTTGGACTTTGAGGGAATGGAAGCTGCCCATTCTCACTGTTCATTAGAACAACTTTCTGAAAAGACTTCACAGCCTGAATAGTACTTTTTTTCTGGATACAAGTATTCTCTTTCTTTAGGTATAGATCAATTTTCACAGAATCACAGAAACTCAATATCATCTAGATTGGAAAAGGCCTCCAAGATCACTGAGTCCAACCTTTGACCAATCACCACCTTGTGAACTAGACCACAGCACTAAGTGCCACATCCAGCTGTTTCTGGAACACCTTCAGGGATGGTGACTCCATCCACTCCCTGGGCAGTTCGTTCTAATTTTTAACCACCCTTTCAGAGAAAAAATTCATCTTGATGTCCAACTTGAACCTCCCCAGGCACAGCTTGAGGCCTTGTCTTCCTGTCCTGTCACTTGCTACCTGGGAGAAGAGATCATCCTCCACCTGGCCACAACCTCCTTTCAAGTGGTTCTAGAGAGTGATAAGGTTCCCCCTGAACCTCCTTTTCTCCAGGCTAAACACCCACAGCTCCCTCAGCCACTCCTTACATGACTCACTCTCTTGACCCTTGACCAGCTCTGTTACCCTTCTCTAGACTCGCTCCAGCACCTCAATGTCTGTCTTGAAGTGAGGGGAAAGTTCTTCGAGTGGTGGGAGAGGGAGGGCAGTGTAATAATGTGACAAGGGAAAACACATGGACAAATACTTTACCTTAGTTTCTCTTAATCAGAAATTATAGTCAGATTAAGTGTCCATTCCTGTGACTTCAGTGGGGCCATAGAAGGGGGATGGCTGCTTTGAAAAGTGTGCATCCAGGAACACATCCAACCCTGACCATTCCTACAATCTGGAGAATTTGGATTTGTTGGAATAGAGTGTCCAATGAGAGAGATCCTTAACTCGGTTAACTCAGAAGCCTTCTTGAAGCCCTGGCTTGGGCCTGTCACAGATAGACCTCCACATGGTAAACAAAGTCTATCACTTACATCACATTATCTTCTATTTCCACTATTACTTTCAGAATAATAAATTACAGGACTTGGTAAAAGTAGTAAGATGTACATCATATAGAGCTCCTCTTTACATATAATGAAGTTCTCCTATGGGTAAAATTTTTTGTGTTGAAAAGACCAAATCATCAGGATACACCTGATGACACACTGACACACTATTTTATCACATATGGTTACCAGAAGGATTGAATTTATCGCCCCATATTTAAAAGGGGTTTCCTCTATCTTATCCAGTTATCTCATACTCACTTGTCCCCAAAGTCATTTGATGCAGTGCTGTGGTACACCTGTGTATAAGAATTGCTTCCACAGATTGTAAAAAATACTGTACTTTTCAGACAAGTGGTAACAGTCAGAGCCTTATAGCAAATCCCAGTATGTGTGGGGCAAAATGGCAAAACTTTGTTTTGGGATGAAACAGTTTGGAGGCCCTCAAAATACAGGCTATAGGATATGCAGTCTAGGTTGCCACTGAACTATGATCTCAGGGAATTCTCTTTTTGTTCAAAAAGTCAAAGAACTGCTTGGAGCCCCTGTCCAGCCCCACTCCTGTGAAAGGCTCCTTAAAAGTTTCAAAAATAAAGAGCTCTATAAATCTGAATTTTCATTGCTGGCCTAGTTGACTCATGTTGTGCAGGTCCAGAAGGAATATCGTCAATACTTTACCTAAAAGAACTTTCTCATGTTTATTTGTGGCTCAACTGCAATATTTCAAGCTTATTGAGAAGACATTGTCAGAGTTACACAGCCACAGACATTGGGATAAATTTTGCTTTACTGTGGCTGGCCACCATTCAGTCACACCACCTCCATGCATGTTGGTAAAGACTGTGTACATTTCACAGCTAAACAGGGTGGTATTTCAAAGGGTAAATTCAATCTCCAGCCCAACAAAGCACATGCTTAGTTTTAAGTACATCAATATTGCTTAAAGGCAACTGGACTGTTTGATGGACAAACTGAAATATGTGCTTAGATGTGAAAAGCTCCACAAAACCAATAAACAACTTAATGACATGCAAGATCAGTTCTCTCTTAAAAACAATAGAAAAAATCTCTAAACAAAACACAATAAAAAAAAAACACCAAAAAAAAAAAATCTCCCCACCAAAACAGCCTCAGACCAAGACGTTTTTTCAAGCCAGCTCAACACCCAGCATGAAGGCGAGATTTTTCCAAAGAGCTCAGCTCTTAAATACAGGCCAGATTTTTATAAATGCTCACAATCTAATGTTTAGAGCTCTTTGGACATCTGGCCACTTATTTCTATGCCAGAGCTAAAGCCTTCTAGAAATCTGGTCCCAATTGTGGATGCTTGGCTCTTTGGAAAATTTCACCCCATGGAAACTACTTTTATAATGGCATTTTTTTTCCTCAAAAGGAAAAGCCATGAAACGTAATTATTTTATGTACCATGTCCACACTTTGAATATAATCGCTGTCACTTTTTCTTTTGCCTGGTAAAAGTCACAGACAAAATAATATTTTCCCCTGCTTCTCCAAGCATTTGGGGCTTATATGCACGCAGAAAGATGAAGTAAAGTTGTATTTTATTATTACATGATATTGCTTCAAGATTGAAACTAACAGGGGGGTCACATATAAGAAGAGGCAGGGAAAAGTTACACATAATGAATGGATATCATGGCAAGACCTGAACTTGTTCTATCATTTGTAACGAAGAGTCAAGTGTCCTAGAAATAATCATAGGAAGAAAAAAATAATTTTATCTGAGAAGGCCTTAAAACTAATCAAGCTACAGAATCTTCTTTTCCCTTGCAAATGTAACTGACTCTTTAATTTTTAGATTTGCCCCTCAAAGTCTATGTTTATAATTGCTATCCTGCTCTGAACTAAGACTAGCCAAGGCACCCTGAGAGAGGCATCTTTACTGCTCCCTGCAGTACTGCCTATCACACTGGGGCTGCTGATGTCTACCCCTAAGCAGAACCCAAGTGCCTGACTATTAGATAAAAACATAACAGCAGCATTTAACCACCACTCACACAAAGGGTGAAGAAATATCCTTAAGTGTCTAAACAACGTCATTTTTACTGAACCCCCAATGGATGTTCTAGCAGGAAGCTTGCATGAGGATGCTTAAAAAGTCTTGTTTTACATCTGAAGAGACATGTAATGAAAATTTAGTATCCCAATCCATCGACTGCTGTGTCTTCCTCTACCTCATTCCTTACCAATGATCATGGAGTCATAAATACTGGAGCTATTAGATCATGCAATTCATCTCCTTGCCAAGGCATGACCGTTCCCTCCAGTGCTAGTCCTCCTGGACATCTCCCAAAGCAATTTCATCCGTCTCAGATGGCGGTGATTTCATTGCACCCTGTCTGGAGTCAGACTGATGATGCTCAGACAACATCCTTCATATAGGATTGCCATCTCCTCTTCCAGTGTTGGAGCACTAGAGCATACAGCTGTGATGTCAGCACCTACCAGTCCCAAATCCCAGAGGAGCAATGCTGGCAGCAAACAGATTGTTCCTGGAAATTCCTGCCTGCAAGCTTCTCTCTCTCCAGCAACTGGTGTAGAAATGCAGGTGGGACAAAGTGCACCATGATTGCCCCATGTGCTGGCACATGGCCACCACACCCACATGTACTCATTGATGGGGAAGGAGAAAATAGACAGATGTCACCCTCTTAACCTCCTCCCTACCACCTGTCTCCTCTTATGCTGTGAATGAGAGAATTTTACTGGTACCTTGTAAATCCTGGAGTTTAAACTGTGGGCCACTGCCAGCTGTTGTCCAGCAATGAGGAACTCATCTTTTCTTGAATTTCAAGACTCACTTTTATGTGGAAGTACTTCGCCAGGATCCAAAGTAGTAGTTTGGTAATTAAAATTCACTCTAGGGAGCATATAGGCAATTAAATCCAAGAGAATGATTAAAAAATAAATAACAATTACATTGCCTAACTATTAAGGGTGCGAGAGCCTATCCAGGAACCTATGTTTACACCACAATGCTTATTTATAGCCTTGAAGTGATGTAACCACATGCATGCAAAGTTGCCCTTATCTTAGTTGGACAGAGGACTGTGGAGCCAAAGCCCTCTAGAGCTTTGCAGCCTTACCATTCCAACATCTGAACCTCATGATGGGCCTGGGGAGGTAGGTGTGCACCCAGCAGCACTGTCATTACCCAGTGCACAGTCACTGTCATTCAGAGACATGGGGTGAAGACCTGAGGGGAAGGGGTGTGGTGCAGTCAAAAAGGAAAGTCTGCCTTTTGGAAAACGGGAGTTGATTAGTAGGTTGGAGTTCTTGCACATGACTGGGAAACCTGAGCCTTGCACCCCATTTGGAAGTGTTTGAACTTACTCCCCAGGAGGAATGCCACTTCTGCCAGCTCATCTTCCCATCAGGAAGAATGAGAGAGTCATCTACATTCAAGAGACTAATTTATGGTTCTGAGTACAAGAAACCCTATCTTGGCTTAAAGCAAGAGTTTTAAAAAAACTGCTTGACTCAATGCTGTGGGTTGGCAGCTTTGTATGGCAGTGGAGGAAGGTGTTGTTCATGTGCTCTCTGCAGCAGCATTTGGTTTGACTTCATTTTGATAAACCCTCTGACACTCAGCTCAGTGTTGGGACTGTTCAGACACACAGCTTCCTCTGTTTTATGTGGACCTTGGCTTTGTGAATTCTGCTCGTGGAAGTGGATACTTTCCAAGTCCCTTTTAAGCTCCAGTTCTTACGTTTGCTCTCTGTCACTCTGTGTTTCTCCACCCAGCACTTTTTCTGTTTTCTACCAAGATAACATGTTTTGTACTAGTAACAAATAATGCCGATGATGATCTTTTAAAACAAGCTTTTGGGTTACTTTTCTCTTTTGATGCACTTGGTCCACCTTGCTCTAAGCCAGTAGTTTCTAATGTAAAACAAAAACGAAGTTTTTACAGTGACGGAACATACAATACTCATGAGGCTCTTAACAGTGAGGGGGAGCATAAATTGATTGTTTAGCTACATAAAAATGGATAGGCTCGATTGAGTTGGTTTTGGGCTTTTTTTTTCCTTTAAATGAGTCTTTATATAATAGAAGCAAGGCTGACATATTTGTAAGAAATTGTGCCAGAAGACGTATACCATCTTTCTTACAAATAGACAAGATGTTTCACCCACATCTATATGTAACCCAAAGGGATTTCCTTGTTCATGCAGCTTTGCTGCGTGCTATTTACTGGACTGCTCCATAATAAACAGGGGTGCATTTCTATCATAATCAATAGGTACAGAAACTGAGGGGGTTAGGAGTGAAAAGCTAATCAGCAATTTCTCTGTGATTGAGGTGACCCATGTAAACAAAGCCATTTTGAAAAATTGTAGTAAAATGGGCTTTATCTTAAAATGAAATAGCTGCTTAGTGCCAGAGCAATTGTTTAAGACCACTACCATGAAATTAGTGATAATGCAGTGTTGGGATGGTCAGCATTTCATAGACTGGAGCACTTGGCCAAAAGATATAAATAATACTTGCTAGAGCTCTCACCTGAAGCTGGCTTGAGAAAGGGATAATTTACTCTCATTACCCATCCAGTTTTACTGGGAGCTGTGTTCCTGGCAGGTGATCAGGACAGGACTGACTTGCTTTCTTTTATGAGTTTCACCAGCTCCTGTGGCTATCTCATGTGGAAGGACTGCTAATAGGAACAAAGTACTGAGATCTGAGGGCTGGCACTGCCGAGAGTAGAGAAAGCCATATCCTTAAAAGCAAACATTTCTGCTAAGTGTGATGGCTTAATGGGTGATTACCAGGTTTATTTCCTTGAAAGTATTCTGAAAACCTTTTAAAGTTTTGAGTAAACTTTATGGTGCTTTTTCAGAGACTAGTTTGCATTCTGAGAGGAACTGCCACTAGGACAATCTACCTCACAACATTTTGGTGCTGAGGATCAGGGGCTTAGAATAGGATTGGTGTAAAAAAGCTGCTAGCAAAAGCAATGGCTGTTGGCTTTGAACATGGAGGGGCTGCAGAAAGAGACCTTCACATTGACACTGTGGCACCCACCAGGGAGTAGCACGTGGGTCTTCCAGAAACAACTTTTGTCCCAAACAGAGTAGCACTCTAAGAGGCAGCACTCCAGTCCTGCCCTCAGATAGACCCTAGTCAGAGTTTTATAGGATGGACAGAAAACTTATGCAAAATTCACAACTGGATATCATTTGTTTGCCATTGCAAAAAAATAGGAAAAAAAAAAATCAAATACGCTATTTGTGCATGCATATGCAGCAAACATTTTTGTTGCATTTTCATTTACAAAATCATTTAGCTTTATTAGCTGTGGGAAGCCTGGCTCCTTTCACTGCATTTTTTCTCAGAGAAACCAGCCCCTGAATACCACAGTGACACAGTACACATTCAGCAGGGCAGTGGTCCCATCACATTAGGCTCTGTCACATCACATCAGTTGATGTGACTGGCAGAACCCGACGTCTCATGTCACAGCAGGGCACTTCACCCAGCACCGCGAGTTACAAAGACGCACTTTCTAGCAAAGTAAAATAAAGATGAATTGAAATGATGTTGGGTCGGGGAACATTCTTCAGGTCTTCCCGGTCGGAGCAATCTAAATGCAAGCTGTATTTCAATTTGTTACTTTGCAGTAAGGTGTGTGAGATTTATGAGACACACAGGTTCTATGCAATTAGCTACTGCAGAAAGGATAATTTTATTAAAATGTAAAAGGAGATGAAGAGGCAATAGTTCCCTCAAAAATACTTTGCTTATATGTGTGTATTCACACAGCAGGCATTAAGATAACTCTGCTTGTATATTGTATGTGGTTATATCCCTGTGTACAGGTAGACAACTGGATAAAATGTTTATGGGCACAAGAAAAATGGCTACAACCCTGCACTGGATTTTACATTTTGGAGTGTCTGGACAATTCACATTCCTGTATGCGAAAAAGTTGCTAGTACCATATCCATTTGTACTGGAGTGTGAAACAACCTTTCAAGCTGGTGGTGTCTTCTACCTTTTCCTGTTAGTCTACAAAATCCTCAGGACAGCCTTTAATTTCCATTTGTCTTAGAGACACATACACATTCTTAATGTCATTGTTGCTTCTTTTTTTAAAATTTATTTTTGTTTTCTGACTGTCAAAAAGAGTGCAGAGCTTTCTCTTCTTCTTGTTCAGTGGGCAATGGAGGAAGAGTGGATCAGCCCTACTGCGCTAACATCCTGTACTGCTGAAACCCTGCAAATCATGAAATATAAATATGTATAAACAAACAGTTATTTATTATGTAGTGTATATGTATTACCTACTGATATTGTAATGATAAGTATATTTTACAAGAATGCATACATATATCTGTACATATTAGCAATTAATATACATTAGCACCTCAAGTTCGTCAGAGGTTTTGCAGTGCAATTACTCTTAGAGGCTTAGCACTGCAATAATTTATCTACAGATTGCATCCTGTATTTATTCTGCCTGGATGTCCCATACTCTTTTACATGATGTTGTCTGTTTTCTGACACCCTTCCCCCATGCCTCATGTTCATGCACCCTGTTCTCACAGTCCCTTCAGACCCATCCCTTCAACCCTCTTCAACCACTCTCAAAGTACTTTCCCCTTGGCACTCCAGAATATCTTCTGCTTCCCCCATTCATTTATTGCTTACTACTGCAATCCCTGTCTATGGAAATCAGGAGGGGGCCCCCTTTCCTGAGTCAAGCTGAATTTCCTCACTGCAAGCAGTGGAAGTGGCAGCTATCATCATGAGGGTGGTCAGCCTACCTTTCCCTGGGAAAACCTTCTAGAGAGGACAGCCAGCCCCGCTGAGATAGGCTTGGCACATGCCCTGAAGCAAATAATGGACAGCGGCTGCTCTTCTGGAAAGGGGGAAACAAATGGAACTCTGAAACTGAATATTTGACCATTTAATTGGAGCCTTTTAAAACAACAGTCACACCAAGCTTATGCGGGAAGCCTGGCAAAGGAAGCTTCAGAAGTGTGAAAAGGCTCTTTTCCCATCTCTATTGGTCGGTATTTAAAGCAACTTAGCCTTTTGGCTTCGATACCTGGTGACTAGTTGAAATTACTATACATCATGCCTTTCATCTCATTAGAAACAGTGCTTTGTGAGTTTCCTTCCTTTATTTTCTATTTTCATGGCATTCAGGACTTTGTATTATCCTTCCATTATTAAATGCTAATTTCCAGTGCATAACCTGACTAAACATTCATACAGAAATAAACCCAGGCTTGTCTATATGTGGCAGCTTTTAATTAAACACTCATTCATTCTATGGCTAAACTGTGATGTTTGGTTAGAGCTTTGTCACAGAAACACTGGGCTGCCTAAAATGTGAGTTAAATATATATAGTGTCTGGAAAACATCTTCAAGATACTCTGAGCGTCTGTCACCATTAAACACTGAAACACAGCTTTTCATCTCATCTGAATACTTTTTCCTCTGGTTTTGCTCTCCTATGGCTGCTGAAGCAAAGATATGTCTCCAGTATTTTACTGATAGGACAGTAAAGGTGGTTTCTGCAGCCAGGCTCATACTGTTGTACTAAAATCTGCCAGGGGATATTCCTTAGCATTCTACCTTCTTCTGCATTATTGAATTGTTAGCATGGGGTCTTCCATCATTTTGGACTTGCTAGCACCACCAGCCAGTATTCCTAGGCAAGTTTCAGGAGATTTGAGGGGGCACAGATCATTTCCAGTGCATTGTTTGCATGCAGTTGTCCTGTTTTAGAAAGTAAGAGAGCTTAAGTATCATTTCAGGTAATACAGGACATTTTGTGCTAGTTGGTACCATCACCAGAGCATGGTCCCCCGTCTATGGGCACGAGAGCACGATCCCCAAATTGCCTGTGTTGTGCCCTTGCTGGTACCTGAGCTGACTCCAAAGCTGTGTCGATGATTCAGCTGCTGCTGCTGGCAGCAGTGGGAGCTGCCAGGTGCTCAGGGCTGCTGTCATCAGGCCAGGTATGCACGGCTGTATTTAAGAAGCTGAGATTTGTAAAGTGATGATTTATGTGTGTCTGGTTTCATAAAGATATATACAGAGGAATACAGAGGGCAGTTTTGAAATTCAGCAGTAGAAAACAGATACAGAGCAGTGATTTGTGAAACACTATCGAGCTGCATGCTGAGAAGAGGAAATCACCTCCCTCGCGCCGTTGCCCCGATGTGTTAATCTGACAACTTTGGTAGTCAGCACTGACTGCAGTAGGTCTCTGTTTGCAGAGCAATGGATAAAACTGCAGCTGTTTTGATTTGTATTATCATGCACACTGGGATTTTCCAAGATAATCTATAAGGGAATGCATAGCCCAATTCAATAAGATATGGTGATTGTATCTCCCTTATGGTGCTTCGAAAAGCCTTTTAGAATATTATTTGGTTTAGTATGTAAACACTCCAGAAAAATATTTATAGTCAAAGGTTGTCTGATTTCTTTTTAAAACTACTCTATTAACATCTGAGGATAAAACAAAACAATAGAAGTTGAAATTGTACTATACCTTCATGCATATGTATGTTTATTCAGTAATCCATGCTGTGCACCTACCAGATTTCAAATGACAGGGTTCTTTCCTAAAGAGACATGAGTATGTGAAATTGTGTAACAACTAACTTTTTTCTTGATATATTCACCCCAATTTCATGATGATATCATGACTAGAAGCTGTGTCACATTTTGTTTTGTTTCATGTTTTTTATTCAGCATTTTAATGAAAGTCTTTTTGTTTCTAAAATACATGTTCTATGACTCAGGTGGAAGTTACAGTCAAATTTTCTGCATTTAATTTTTATGAACATTATTTAATCCCCCATCACTTTTTCAGGTATTATTTTTCCATTTTTTAGACAGTTACATTATATTTTAGATGTGCCTTTTTTAGATATATGACAGGGTAAAAGACATTTTCAGATTAACTTACTTTCGGAGGACTTGTAATAGCTGTAACTCTTGTATTGCAGAGGCTGAAGATATATTTTCTGAAGATTTTATTTTTTTAAAATTACCAATTTATGTCCAATTGATTAAAAATGGAAATTTAGAAGATGTAGAAGGTTTTTTATAGAAAGTAGCCCTTTTTGTATTTTCCTTTAAATATTTTCGTGTCAGACAATTACATATTAAATGGTTAATATAATTATAAATCTTATTCATTACATTTATAGGATTCACCTGAATCTGATGTTTTCTACTACATGCCAATTGTAGCATTGCAACATGTAGCTACATGTAATGCCAGTTTCCTGGCATTTTTATAATTAGCTGTTAGAACTGAATAGTCCTCTTTCCTTGCCGATTGGTGGATTGTTTTCTATGTCATGGAATTCCTTCAGAAACAACCTTTCTTCAAAATTTCTTTCATCCTCCAATCTTTAGAAAAATGTGCTGATTTTTTTTTAAATTCAGATTGACTAACATTAAATCAACTGATCCTAGAAAAGATGAGGAAAAACCTACATACTTCAAGCTGGATTGTTTCTGCAGATTTTTTTAAGGTATCATGGACATCAGCATCATATTATCTCACCTTAAAAACCTATTTTAAAGCCAAAATTCATAAGGAAAAGTTTAATATTCCTGATGATCCTAAAACCTAAAACAAAACCAAAAAACATTCAAAGACTTTCATTTCCTAAGAAAAATCCAACTGAAAAAAATCTTTAAGCGACAGAGAAAAGATTAAAATGCATTCAGCTTTTTAAAAGTGAGAGTTATGCACAAGAATTTTTAAAGCTCTACAAAGCTTTCTTGCTCTCTCTCTTTGAAAATAAATATGTTTAATCTATCTATCTGAGACAAATATCATTAAACAGCTGTTCCTAAATCATTTTGTCCCAGTGGAAGACAGAGAAATACTAGACAGAAAGCAAATATCTAAACTCATCTGCTGATTTGCATCACAAAAAAGAGAGTGAGATTAAGTATATTTTTGCTGTTCTAGTGGGACACTCTCTTCCCCATTACAATTAATTTGGCTAATAGTCAGGCTAAACTAATTTTCTCGCCCACTATTACAGGTGAAACACAAAAGGATACTACAATATAAGAGCAACTTCTGTTTCTTCAATCTACATTATAAACACACACTATCCAAATAAAAATGAATGGCATGGTAAATGATTTTTTCAGTATATATTTGGGTTGAACGTATTACTCAGGAATGAATTATGCAGGACATTCCAAATTTGTGCTGACAATGTGTCTGCATGACAAGAGCATTGATATTGCCAACGTCGGGCTTGCAAAAATCTTGAGTCAGGTCACAAAATACTGAAGCCCAAGAAGTTTGTCAAAGGGAAAAAAAATGCTTACATTTTATTTGCTTGTCTTTTTGATTGTGGAACCTGAAGAGTCACATCCTTAAATTTTTCTCTACAGCTGAATGATCAATAAGTGCACCATATTTAAATGAAAGTAGAGATTATCTTTTAACCATTTGATTATAAGAATGTGTTTTTAGGAAAAAATACCCAAACAGCCTGATCTTCATAAAAATGGTAATAAAAATGTAAGATGTAAATGTTAGGGATTTTCAAGTTAGTGTGTTTCACCTTGTAGGTTTCTACAATTTTATTAAGATAATTGGTTTTTCTTTCTCCACTTGTAAAGCCTTAATTAGTGAACCCTTTTTTCATTAATTCAGGTAAATTCAGTGGGGTTCAAGGATACCTCTAGATGCGGTACAAACAAACCTAACCATGTCTTAATATTAAAATATCTAGTCCAGATTTATCACCCTGTTTGTGATGATCAGAGTTTTTGCCTTGGTGTCACCCGTGTGTGTGTGCGCTCTGTGTGGGTCTATGGCAGAAGTGTTGATGGATTGTAAGCACCAACAGCTCCTGTGTGTCAGCGAAGGAAATCATTGCTGATGGAGAAACATTTATCTGGAAGGTTCAGTTTAAACACACCCAGTGGCCAAGAGGCTGGGACCATGTGGTGTGGCTGCTGTGTGGCTGGTGGTGTTTCACCCTTGCCTGCTCACTGCTGGTTAGGAAAGTGCCTCAGCACAAGCACAGACAGGTCAAAGGGATGGCAAAGGCAGCACGGGCCAGCTTTCCCAGGCCTGACCTGCAGTGTGATCTCATGCCAGACGGCACCTTGCTCGCTGGAGGAGTCTCACCTGTGCTATGGCATCCCCCACAAGGGCAGCCTGAGCGTGCATCCTCTGACCCCATCTCCGTGCCAGCGCCCTCCTGGTCCTGTGCAACTGCATGTCATTCTGCATGCCCCATCCCAGTACTGACGGCATTTCTCACTGGCTACCTGACCGCACGAAAGAGAACATCCCCCATTAGGGAAAGGCACGCATTTTACAAGAGGCAGCTTGACTTTAAGAAAGAATAAATCTCTTCCCCTGGATGTTGTGAACCAGGATGGGGAACTGATGTCTGCAGAGGTGACACGGCAGGGTAAGACACTCACAAATTTTGAGGGCAGATGTCAGTTCCAAGTGACATGTTTTCCATAACCTACTGCCTCTCTTTGTTTATCCATCAAATACAATCTATATAGCAACTGCTCATCTATTTAGTCCTGGGTAGAGCATAGAAATGCAAGTCAGACCTCAAATTTAGTTTGTCATTTGCCTTCTCAAAAGGAGATGTGATTTATGTTTATAATAAAGCATTTGAAATGTCATTTAATAGGAAAACAAATGGCAGTTGGATTCCCATGAGCAAGGAGAGGGGATTGTGAAACTTTGAATTAAGTGGTTCTATCTTATCACACTTTAAGTTACATATTTTTATTCTAATTGTAAAAATTATCTGCCTTGACATATCTTTTCCATTATTTTTGTTAAAGGGTATTCATCAGCGGTGTTAATGATGACACAAAATTTTAATATATGCATTAAACATTTAAGTTTTAATATGTTAACATGACACAGGATGTGAATAATAACAATGTTTTATATATGAAGTGAAAACATATTTTATGTTGGAAATAGTTAGAATGCCTGGCAAGTGACTTATATCCATAACAATTTCATTTAAATATTGCTTTTGCACCCCATCTATCTTAGATGCAATTTTATAGTCCTTTTTAAAAATTCATTTCTGCATGACCTCTTTGAGGCTGCAACTTAGTGCCTCTAGCCTACATATTCAATTGCACTTGTACTTGTTCCCATTCAATTACCTTTCAAAGCGGAAAAACCAGCAAGTGCCCAGACCTGAACTGCATTTACCATTCTGGGACTTTTCAGGAATTACAACTTCTGTGCAGTAATAAGGGCAAAAGGCAAGAGAAAATCCATCAAATTGCTAAAATATGATGGTCTTCCAGATTTGATTTAGGCCTTCATAATTTGAGACCTCTTGGAACAGCCAGGTAGTTCCTAATATAAGATTATGTTCCCTTGAATATCAGAAGATTATGATGCATATATACAACAGCTTTCCTTTTATTTCCTCATATCCTACCTTCTGAATTGTGGCTTAACAATGAGTGTTCCAAAAGTATTAGGGAAGGGGATATTTTTGAAAGGGTATATCTTAAAAGGAAAGGAAATATTTTGGTGTTTTAGCGTGCCTAAATGGCAAAGTAATTTACAAATATCTCTGCAGAATTTCTGTCTTCTATTGGCCTATTATTATATGATCAAATTGTGTTTATTGAACAAAATCTCCGCTCTGTGACTTTATAGACAGCATAAACTCAAGAGTAGTTTCCATTCATGACAGTGTATATGCTTAAACAGACCTTGTCGTACCCCAAAAGTTCACACTTTTAATCTGTTAGGGCTGTGATGTATTTAAAAAAAAAAAAAAATTAGAAAATGAGCATTCTAGAGCTGCAGAGAAACTCCACTGTACCGTGCCCATTCTTATTATCTGGCTGAGAATTTATGACTCATCTCTGAGCACAGACAGCAGCAGACAGTGAAGTCCAGCAGCAGGCTGCCTCCACCCCACCACCTCCAGCAGATGAAAGATGTCAAAGAAAACAGATCAGGGAAAACACCAGGGAAGGACAGCAGATACTGCACATCCCACATGGAAAAACTCTTCCTGCAAAAAGGCAGAGATTTTTTTCTCTGCATCAAATTCCAGTTGAATATGGTGGTGTGATTCAATAAGCAATGGAGATATACTAGAAAAATCATCCTTTCAGAAATGTACTTTAAAAGCTAGTACTGAATATGCAAATATTAATATGCAGATGGTATATATTTTTATCTTTAGAAATGCAAGCTTTAATTTGCTTCTCTGTTTATTTGTGTCTGGTATGTAATGTCAAGCATTTAAAATATTTATGGTCATGATGGTTCTAGTCCAGGTCTTTGATCTTTCCTATTCATATCTTTTAAATGAAATTCTTTCTTAATAAGATAGAGTAAATGTATTTTAAAAGATGTTTTTTCTTCTACATGTTATATATGTATATATTTTTTTAGAGCAGAAATGGATGGGTCAGTATTTGTTTTGAAGAAAATGTTTTTTCTACTTATTTAATTTTTTATTGCTCTTTTGTTGTAAAAGAGGGTGTGAATAAGTTTACAAGGGTCAGAAGAATTGTTCTGCCTCTGCAGGCAATTCACCTACAGAGGCTCAGCCACTGATGGAAAATTGCAAAATGGAACTACTACTTTTTTCCCTGTGGTGAATAATTTATGCCTGGGAATGGTTTCATCACTGAACACTCTTCAAGTCATTAAACTGAACTGAAGAAAATGGGGTGAAGTCATCATCAAGAAGGTCAATTTATGGAAATACTGTTATCTCTTTCACAGCATTATTAATACCTACTGACACCTTCATGTTCGGTGGGATAAAGCCAATCATTAGCCTATAAGGTGTAAGTAAGGTCTCAAATACATGCTCACAATGAGAACATCATTGGTGTAAAAGTGAGCTGAATGCAGCAGGTATGAGAAGGAAAAGGCAGTGAGACAGGAGGAAGAGGCAGCTCTTGATCTTAGCAAGTCATAAATATAAAACCTAATTTTGAGCAGGCTGCTGTATTTCTTGCCATGGATCTGCATGGTGTTGTTGTTACTAACTGCATATTGGCATCTACATGGCAGATTGCTTCAGTGTCTGAAGAACAGCTACTCTGTAATTTTAGGAAGAATTAAACTTGGCAGAGGGTTAAAGGGAAAGGCTATTTGACTCCCTTTGAAACGTGTGCAATTGTAATATTTACAACATTACCTACTAATGTTCTTTAAAACACATTGTCACCTGGGAAAAGTTTTCTTGTACAAGTCCTACTGTTTTCAAATCAAATGACTTGCATGTAGATTAGACACTTGTTAATCTTTGCAAACTGTCATGAGTTAAAGGTTCAGATAAGGCTACTTCCTTAGAAGGATTTTTGGCACTGGCAATCACAAAGATTGCAAGTTAAAGAATTTTCTTATCTAAAAATGCTATTCTACTGCCTGAGTTTAAGAGAATACAAGACTTCAAAGTTATACATAGAACCTTTAGAAATAACTCTGAAAACTCTACATGCAAAAAAAATAATTGTGTAGCATTACACCTGTGTGTCATAATATTTAAAATAAACATACAGTTGATGGACACATAATGGTCTGTGTATTTAATAGGTAGCCAGTCCTCCTATATTTGATTTGCAATTTTTACAAATCTGTTGATAATCCAAGTGCCTTCTCCATGAAGAAACATATCAAATCTCAATCCTGAATAACACAGAATCTCCTCCTGTAATCAACACAAATTATGTCTTTTATTTCAAAGGGATCTATACTGTTCCCAAATTTTCTGAGACAAGAATTTATCCAGGTTTTTTGTTTATTTGTTTGTTTTAATGGAGCCTTCCAAACTGGAATGTAAATCCCAAAGGGGCTATCTGACATTGACATGACTAATTTGAATTGCTGAATGCATTGAATCTTTTCTATAAATATGAGTTATTTTAAAAGCTATGGATTTAGGATAGTTTAACAACATTATTTTCTAAGGGATTTAACAGTAGCATCATAGAAATGTAGGAATGAAAATCATCTTTAAAGCTCAGTCAACCTCCCTACTTTGAGAGATTGTCAAATATTCTCAGACCATCTGATCTTTGTCTAATCTGTTCATAGAGGTCTTCAATTCTGAAGTAAAGAAGCTCCCTAGGCAGCCACTTCCAGTCCTTAAAAGCCTTTGCAGTTGGAAAGCTTTTTTAATGCCCAATTTAATCTAATCTAACCCTTTTCTCCCTTTTGAAAAATTAAGCCAGTGATTTCTTTTTTATGTTGGGTGAACACGGAGAGTAACTGATAACTGTGCTCATTGTAGGATCTCTTTACGTGTTAGATGATTACTGAATTGCTCCTCACTCTTCTCTTTTCAAAACTAAACAAACCCATTTCTTTCAACCATCTGTCAAGTTTTTAAACCTCTTAGCAGTGTTTCCGCTCTTGGCCTGAACTCTAGTTTGCTTGTTTTCTTAAAATCCCATGCTCAAAACCAGACCATATAATTCAGCTGAAGACCTGTTACTGCTGCATAGGAGAGAATAAAGACCTCCATCTCTTACTTATGGCATGCCACTTAACACACTCCAGAATAGCACCAGCCTTTTTACTTGACACAGTGTTAAAACATAATACGATTTTTTAATTCATCATTACTGCCAGATATCTTGTGTTTAACCTTTTCACATTTTCTGGTGTTTTCTCCTTCCCAAGCATAGCATTCATTAGAAGTTCATATTGTGGGGTTTGGAGTATTTCAGTAACATTTTTAGGACCACTGTGAGTACTAATCTTGTCCTCCTAAGTGCTTGGAATCCTTCCTAGAAAGATGCCATCTGCCAGTTTTAGGTGTACTCCATAATTCATTGTCCAAATCAGTAATGTGTGTGACTGTTCAATAGATTGGACCCAACACAAATTTGTTTATGTGAGTTTCATGGCTAACTATTAAAAATGACAAATTTTAGAGTTTATTTTGATTGGAATCCTCCACTCACTTCATTTCTTCATAACAACCAATCAAGCTCAACATATGAAGGTTTGCATCCTTATTCCTTTAAAAAGGTCAGCATCCATAAGAAGCTGTGTCAGAAACACGTCTTTAACAAATTGCACATAGAAACAATAGTGCCGTTGCTTTTTCCTTTTAGTTTTTCTTTAGTCCCTTCCAGGAGAAAAATGCTAACTACATAAGTTCTTTGTCATGTTCCTTTGACCAGATTTATGACACACCTTTGCAGAGACTTGGAAATAACTTGTGGGTTTACCACTGAAATTACAGCTCATGATCCATAATTTCCTACAGCATTTCAATATGAACTGGTAAAACTGTCACTAGCAGAGTTTCTATATACTTCAAAAAATGTTCTGTTCTTACACATAGCATACAGAAATTTTTAAAAATGGGAGCATAGATGTATGCATGACACTTGTTTTGCACTTGGGATTTGCATTCAGAGAAACACATAAGATTGCTGAATCATAAAGTAGATTAATTTGGAGGGCCACTGCTTTCTAATTTCCCCCACTAATCTACCCACATTGCCACTAGTAAAACTGTACAGGAATAATGCACCTAATTCACTTAGGTGCAATCTACCCACATTGCCACTAGTAAAACTGTACAGGAATAATGCACCTAATTCACTTAGGTGTTTTTGTAAATATTACTGACTGGCTGTTTCTCTGGGTGCTCAAATGCCTTTTCATATCTGGTCCCTAATAAGTAATGAAATGTAGATGTTGCCCTCAGCTTACCATTTTTGCTTTAGCATTGCCTGCATCCTGCCTGTCAACTGGATTTAGCATATTTGCATAATTATGTTTCATTCATTCACTAGTAGATTTTTTTACACAAGAAAGGGAAAACCAAACCAAACAAGGAAGCAGGGAACAGCCTATCTACATGAGGCATTTAAATGCATCCTGCTAGGCATGTTTGAGCAGATCCTGTTTATGCATTTAGTTTGAAAAAAAGTAAAACATTTAAGGTAATTAAAATAATTCTGAATTCAATTTTAAATCCTGCTGGCATTATTTAGTATTCTATGAGAACTGTCATGCAAAGAAAAAAAGGGAGAGTAAATAATCTTTTCCTACTACAATGAAGATGTCCCACTGCTACTGAAATGTGTAACAAACTTCTGGGGCCTTTTGGAAGAACAGCAAGTAACTTCAAGCTTTTACTTAGGCCTGACCCTTAAAAAAATTCACAGCAGTTCAGAGACAGGGAATCCTCTTTAACTGCCAAGGTCAAGGTGAGCAGGGCTGCCTATAATAAAAGCTTTGCTAACTTAGGAATCAGAAGCTGGGAACAAATCTTGATATTTTCTGCGGGAAGAGAATTACTTCTGTCATTGCAAACTGGGTAATTCCAATGCACAATCAAGCAAGGATTTAGTATAACTTTGCAGGGACATGCTCTGGAAACACAAGAAAAAAAGAGTAGCTTTGCACAGATATGAAAGAAAGATTACAGAGGATTAGTCAGTGAGACAAAAAACATTCCCTTTTCAACGGATCCAGAAGGAGAGAACAGAAGAGAAAAGAAAAAATTAACAAGGAAGAGGAAAAATACGAAAAAAATAAGACTTTTCTTTTCTTCCAACATATTCAGATCTAAAGCTGGTTAATTTACTCCCAGACCATAGAAAAAAAATAGCTATAACAGCAGGATAGAAAATAGGCTGCATCAGAGGATCCTGTCTTTCAGAACAGCTGGTCTGTCCTTCCACCTTTTTGATGAGAACAGTTATACATACATGAAGGCATCTTCCCAATGCATTTTTAAAAATCTTGTCTGACACATGAAATTCAACAGCTTCTCTTGGCAATGTGTCCTGATGTTTCATTACTTGTATCACAAGAAGTTTTTTTCCTGAAATCTCAACCTAAGTCTGTCTTACTTGAAATAAGTTTTTCCTTTATCCTCATTGGACATGAAAACATTTTTTCACTCCTTTGTAAGTGAGTTACCATTAGTTTTCTTTAGCAGTTGCTTTTGACCACCACCATCAGACTTCCAGGCTTTCTGTATATCCCATGTGCTCTGGGTTTCTTGCAATTCTCATTGCTTCCTCCTGGCTCTCTCCATCTGATCCAAATCTTTCCCTGTCTGTGAGGCTGGAGTAGGTTCCTGTAGCATGTGGCATGGAGAAGGAAAGATATGGCCTATCACACATCTTCTATTTAAATCTGAAAAATCTGAGCGATTTCTTTAAAAGTGATAATTTCTGTCCTCACAGGGAGGAGAGGTTATGTACTGTTTCATTGACATAGGGCATGTTTTTCTTTGACTGCTTGTTTGCTATATATATCTGTCATTGTTTAACTAAAAATTTCAATGAATGTTGAAGAAGTGGCCCTGACATTTTCAGCAATGACAAGTTGGTTCAAAATCCAGCTACAAACCACTCTCCATATTAAATGCAGCAATAAATTAATACTTTTATATGCTCCAAATAAACCAGTGAGAAAAAATGCTGAATGTGAAACTGAGATGAAATCCCTTCGCAGATATTCATATTTGGTGCTTTAGGATTTCTAGGACTGTCATGTCTCATTTTGAGCTGTTTCTAACACTAAGTATTAAAGCAAATTTATCTTCTGAAACATGATAGGGAAAAAAATGGGTTTGTAGGATTTCGTGGGCATTGTGACTTTGTTAATCAACACGAAATACATTGCATTTACCAGTAAGAAATCAGAAATTAATTCATGCATATTTCTTTTTTTTAATTGCCACTCTTGGAAGCTCATTATGTTTCTGAAAGTCGAGCAGTTCTTTCTGGCTCACACACATCACTACCCATTACCCAGAGCAAGCACAGAATAGGTGCAAAATAGGTTCAAATGAGGTTCATCACACACACTGGAGGTAAAGATTCTCCTGCTGGAAATTAGCTAATAATGTACTTGACAATACAGAGAGCTAAATGAATGTCTCATGTCTAACAAACAGCTGTATTTGCACTCCTACAGATAATCGGTGAGCACTCAACCACAATGAATTTATTGAAAGAGGCTGATAGTTCTTTACCGTAAGACTAAGTCAGAGCGTATTAACGTAACACACGGTCATACATGTGCTCCCAAAAATGTGGGACACATGTGCCAACCATCCAGCCATGCTGATCTTTGGTACTCTGTCACCTTGCTTACAGTGGATTACTGCTGACAAGTTGTAAGTCCAGATTGGCTGGATTCAGCTAGGGGATCTGATCCTTTGTGATGCTGAACACCACTCTAAGTGATACAGACTGCCAACTGCAAGTCAGCACTTCATGGAAAATGCTCAGGAAATTGCAGAAATGAGTCCAGGGGCTGCCACCCCCCTGAGATGAGACAGGGAAAGCAAGAAGGGGCTCAGGATGATCCCCAAATCTCTGTTCTGATTTTCTCTAGTTGCTCCTGTCATCAAAAAATACAGCCAAAAGAATGCAAAAATTGTAATTAATGGCCAAGCTATGTGTGGGCCTCCTCCTGCAGTTCTAGGCATGAGGTTGTTGTGGCAAATTTAAGAAGATGGCCTTTTTTGGGATTGTTTTTTGTTTTCTCTTTGTACAAACTGGACCCAAGCTCTGCAGGCTCCAGGGTTCTATTGTTCATTTTATTAGTCTTTCCCAAGAAATGTAGTGTTAACCATTGAGGAGAAAGAGGCAAATAGTTCTGTTTCTCTAGAGAAACCAACTACATTATGATTATGAAAAAAGCTGTGAGGTCTGAAAAGCTTTTCTTGTTTAACTCTTCCTTTTTACCAGCTAGGTCTACAGCTTCCAAGCTCACTTTTCTGCAGGCAGGCGTGCACCCACACCACAGTTAATTGTGCACAAAACTCTTGTGCACATTTGGCAAAATAGTTTCTTTTGATCAGTTCATTTTCTGGAACTCACTTTTCCATGCATGCAGAACAGTTAAGAGTCTCCAGGGCAAGACTGATGTCCCTGTTGCTTTTTATCTGGATGTGGGAAGAGGGAGAAAATGCCAGGCTCTTGGGCTGGAGCCTAGTTGTCTCAGAAGACCAAATTTTAAGCTCAGGAATTCAAATATGAAGCAAACAGAATCTTTCACATGTGGATGCATGGTTTGTGAACATTTTTGGGAAGTTCAAGAGCAGGTTAAATAGTCCATTTAGACAACATAAACATTTTTTCAATATTAAAGTAAGGTATCTATCTTTTCTCTTCCAGTTTACTGATAAACTAGTGTTTCTGCTGGTCTTTCATGTTTTTGCTGCATTTTGTCAACTGAAGGCAATTTGCACAGCTTTCTTCATGTTCAGGTTAGGTAAGAAAATGGCCCTTTATGTAATAAAAATCTAGGTAGGAATGAGCAGGCAGAAGTAGCAATTTTAGCTAGGATTACTTTATTTACTTGTGAATCAACTACATTGTAAGATGAGAGTGCAGGAAAAGAAGGGAAAATAACTTATTTGCCATGATTGGCTCAGTTAATGAGAAAAAGATATATTTTCTGAGGGATACCAATGGGGAAGACATAGTAAAAATATTATGTGGTTTAGATTCGGGGAATTTGATCATGAAAAGTGTCATAGGTCACTTGTCCAGTTTGTCTGAATGCAAATGATCTAGTCTTGTGCATCTAAACTGAGTCTGTGGACAAGCTGACTCTTCATGTCTGCGCAAAAAAACGGTTCTATGAGTTCTAAACTGGACTTCCTGAAACTCATAAGGGTTCATTTTTTGCCTTTAATAATGACTATATGAAACACAAAACAGATGCAGACAATTGCTAGAAAAGCAATGGTCAATATTGCCATTTTGCTTGGCAAACCCAACCAGAGTGAATTAGAGATTGACTGGACAGTAATACAGGAGATAACAGAACGTCATTACATAAATCACTAGCAATGCTTGATCTCAGTTGCTGTATACAGTCATATAATTAAAAAGGATATTCCAGGATTAGAGAATATTTAAGAAAGAGATCATGATAAACGGGTCTCAGGTAATTCAAACATCTAATGAAGAAATTAATTTTCCCCTTTAAAATTAGACTAGGGAACATAGTGTATATTCATAAAAAAGGTTGGGAGGAGTAAAGTGTCTCACAATGCAAAGTGAAGGAAGCCCCTGGTTGAACTGCAAGATAAAAAATGCACCTCACATAGAAATATGCCTAGGCAATGAGGCCCAGAAGACATGGAGTTTAAAGAGGAAATGTCTGAACAGTCATAAAAATATGCAAAATTATTTCTCTTTTCTTCCTAAACACAATTAAATCACACAAATCTGGGTGTGAACATTTAATTCTTCTAACTTAGAGACCAATGAGAACTACCTCCCTGCCAGAGTGCCAGAGAGCAGGTGCTACAGTAGTTGAGCCGCAGGTCTAGTCTGATGTTGTCTGGCACTTCATCCATTTCCAAAAACACGGAGGACAGAGATTTAGTCTTGCATCTGAATGTGGTTGCCAGCACCAAGGAATGAAAGGGAACTGGCCGGCATCAGTGCTGGAGAATAATGAGGCCACTGAACATTCAGCAGTGCCACCAATTCAGAATGTGGAATCACAACCACCAGGAACCTCCAAAATATTAGCCAGATTTTGCTCTTTGAAAAGTCTGGAGAGTCTAATGGCCCTTCAATCTGAGGCTGTGATTCTGGAAAGAACTGTACTATGTGGCAGCCTGTGATGGCACGAACATAATTATTTCCAGAGTCCTGGATGCAGCCATTTCCATTTGTTCCTGCATTCACATGCCCACACATAATAGTTTGTTCCTGACTGCTACAGCTCTGAACAAAGCCCAATTTAATATTAAAGCATGATGTCAAAACTGCCCAACTCCTCTGAAGAGGCAACCATTGAAAGGCTGCTCTTATTTCAATGCTAATGGAGCATAAGGATTCAAGTACAAACCATTGTTTTGGGTACGGTTACTTACAAATACATAGTGAGATGTCATGCCTTAAAACTCAAAGCTTTTGTTTAAGTAGAACAGAAAAACTAGGGTAGGAGGAAAAACTGATGCAGAGACCACAATTACATACTGGGGTGGCGGCTGAGCCAAAAATACACCTGTCTCAACATTCAGTCCAATCCCCCTGCACTGGGCTGCCTACCAACTATTCATAGCAAGACAAATTTTAGCCAGAAAAAGACTGTGAAAGGACTCGAGTATATGTGTGTTAGTGGAATATTACTACAAACAGCATTTACAAAAATAAAACATAAAAACACATTTGAGCTACTGTAGTTGATTTTTTTCAGGGTTAGAAAACAAGAACTCCCCGTGCCGATTGCTAAAAAGGAGGGCATATGCCCCCTAATACATTTAAATCTTATTTCTTGTGAAAAGGAGCTCTTACTATTTTTGTTTCTAATCTAGGCCAAGTTCTGAAATCCTTGTAAAAACCAAGGGCTTAATAATGAAACAAAAAATAACTGGTAGCTTTATTTTTATATCAAAAGGAGAAAAGGATTAAAAATACTAACATGTCTAACTGAGTATATTCCAGTTTGCTTCCCCATGGAAAAGAAAGAGTTTGTAAAGATTAGGAACAAGACTGTACTGCTTGGTACATAAGGACCTATGACCTTGACCACGGTCATGACATTCTGGCTGAGCTCCAGCTGTCCTCAGAGGGTGCCTGGCTTCAGCAGAACATGCAGAATAGGATTGGTCATTGACACAATTTAACCAGTCACTTCTTATTAGCAATTGTTTTTCATTAGAACTATACAACAACACGCAGAGATGCCTTCATCACTGTCCTGAATTTACATGCTATCTGTACATCTGGTTTTTTCCCCAGGTTATTCCTCCCATGGCTACTACTTTTACACTAAAGGAGAAACTCCAAATATGCCCCAAATTTTGTAGGCTTCATCTTTCCTTTTTTTCTTTTTCTTTTCTTTTCCAGAAGTAAGCTTTCAGATCTGCATAAAAACTAGCTAGGATATTGAGTATCTGGCAGAGAAGAGTTTTTTGCCTTTTGAAAATTATTGCTCATTCCCACAGAGATGTCATGTGGAGTCCCCCTTACATATTGGTGATGCTTGTTGCCAATATCATTTAAGGGGTTCCTTTTATTTACTCTGAAAAGCAACATTGCATACAAAATCACTACAGATCTCTATAAATAAACTCTAGAAACTATTAAATTAATACCATTCAATGCAGGTCTTTGTTATATCCTGATTTTTCTGTAATATATGCAAATTAAATTATTCTATTAGGAACTGTAAAGAAAACATACGTGTGGACAAAATTGCTTCTAATGCATTAAAAATGAGGTTGGAATCTCTATTTGTCGTGATCACTTTCCATTTTTGGTCTTGATACCATACTGAATTATTTCATCAGCTTGGAAAGCCCTCCTTGAAGGATACCTTATGCAAATACACAGACACAGAGACACATAGACACATGCCTTGTTGCTGAATTTCATTCATATGAATGCAAGTGGCACTTTGATAAAGAGTATTAAAAATATATTCAACTTCACTGCACCCCTTATATTTATTCCCAATCATTAAAAGGTGTGAGATGGATGGTAAAACGAATTTGCAAATCTGTTATTTCTCCTCAATAATGTAGCTTCAGTGCCTATTATCAGTTTCAGAAGCTGAGCCAGGCTGAAGAAAAGGCATTTTCTAATGGTCAGGAGTCTATGTCCCATTTGAGAGAAAACCACAAAGACCACAGAGATGCTTTCCAGCACGTAACATTCCCTAGACTTTCTGCCTTTTCTGGACTTGAAGCAAGCTTAACCACTAATGTTTGAGAATAGCTTACCTGCTGTTACTTGCATCCCTAATGTTGCTAACTTTTCTGAGTACCTTCTGCTCTCCTGTCTTCCAAAAGAAGATGCCACATGTATCAGCTATTAATGAGATACTTGCTAGTCTCTTGTCTGCTTATGTCCCTCATCTTCTGTGTTCATGCATCAGTCCTACTGGGTGTCAACAGAATAGACCAGAGACGAATATTTTCCTGCATATCTCCTGTTTTTTACCACTGACACTTCATTACCCTCCACAGAGCCATTGCTGAGCCTCCATTGATGCTGCACTTTCATTCCTTGAGGTTGTGACAACATTATGGTACAGAGCATGTGCCAAGGAAAACGTAAAACAATTTGCTTCTAGCGGGATCTGGAAGAGCCTCTCAATGGAGCTGGGCTGCCTGCAGTGAAGTGATGTCAAGCCCTCTGTCCTACCAGCTGTATTTGTACCTGAAAACTGTTATGATCCTCCGTGAAGAATAAACTGAGTCTTATCTGGTCCAGGAGGAAGACTAATACCACAGAGTCTCTAGGGATGATTGGAATTACTGCTTATGTACATGATCAGCTCCAGGAAGAGTTAGTTCCCTTTTTCGCAAGCACTTTTATATTTACATGCAAGAGAACATCTGGGCCCAAAAGCATTGACCCAGCACCAGAAGAGACCATTGCTGCAATGCACTTTAGATTTCAGATGTGCTCCCATTTAGACTCCTCTGAAAAGCGGAGGGATTTTTCTCCGGTTGCCATCAGGAAAACTGGTCTGGCCTTCTGCAACCTTCTCAAGTACTCTTGGAAGAGAGAAATGGTCGAAGCAATCTTCCACTGGGTGGCTTGAGGAGAAAGTCTGTGGATACTAGGACAGTAGATGGTGGAGCTGGTAAACCTGAGGCATGGGATTCCAAGGTCTGCTCATATGAAAGCTGTTTTCATTAGCACGTCCTCTAATACTTGGTCAGAAGAAATGCTCCTGACAAGGCCATAATTCCAAACAGTTTTGTGCACCCTTCTTCATTCTTTCTGATGGTGGAAAGTAAAGGACAAGGGCTGTGTTAATTAGTTTCATCTCTGAAATGGACTATAAATAGAGTTAGAAGATGTAAAGCAGTAGAGCAAATGCAGGCCTTGTGTGGTGGTATATTTATTTTGATGGATTAAGATTTCCAGTGAAAACAGAAGAAAACCTGGTTGTCTTGTGTTCATTCTGGTTTCCGTGATCAATGGCTTATTTTTATTAAAGAGATACTTAATAATATTTAATATTTATTTACATAGAATGTTACACAATGCAGATATTTATGATGCAATAAACTACAAGACAGGAGACAAAAACATTAATGAAATCAGTCTCCAATGCTTAAATATTCTTTCCATATCCAGACACACTGCATTAGGGTGATAATGTTGAAAAAAAGAGAACTATATATGTTTCTGGATTTAAAATTTTATGAAGTTTGGCAACACTCAGCCTTTAAATTGCACATTTTTCAGATTTGGGGGAAGGTTAGTTTGAACCTGGTTTAGGTCTAGTATCAGACAAAAATCAAAACTTGAAGACTTGAGACTTGAAGCTTTGGCCCATCCATTACATAAACAACCTAACACTTCTTCCTGAAGTTTCCTTTGGGAAAGGTCCTACTATTCAGTGGAAAACATTCAAGTCTAAACATCACAATGAAATTTGGAAAAGTATGCTACAACTTTAAACAGATATACTTTGCTGTTTTTTACCACCTCACTGTTCACTAACAGGACTTTTTCAAATCTGTAGTGCATTTGCTATGAACATGCATTATGTGAATACTTATTAAGATGTTAAAAAGCAACTATGAGATAACGTATTGTTTGCTTTATTGAATTGCTTGTATACCTACTTAGCTATATGTTTTAAAAAACAACACACAAAACAATGACTTGTTCAAGAGACTGCAGTACATACTAGTTCAACCTGTTATATAAAGGGTGGGTGACTCTTCTTGTTCCCTGCCTCCCCACAGAAAGGATGACTTTGGATCCTAGTAAAGGCAATTGCAAAACCCCCACTGGGATGACTATGATCTACATTAAATCTTAAATGTTGAGTAGAGGCTCTTTGATCCCTTTTTGCAAATTTTGGCCAAAGCTGCCAGGCACTGACATACCTGTCTGTGGGACTCTGATGTTTTTGATGTTCATAGTATCTGCACTTTGCTTTGATTTATGGAAAGAAACTTAACTAAACCAGTCACAGTCTGGCAAGAACTGCAAGTTTCTGGTTAAAATATGTATCTCATGACATGTGAAAGCTTTCTGCTGAAAATGCTTTGATTTTTTTGCATTTTCTTAAGTGTCATCAACAGGTCTGCAAACTTGGCTAAAGTTCAGAGAATGTAATGAAAACTTCATCATAGCACCGTCACACAAGCTGAGACAGCATTTGGGACAAATAAGCAAAGAGTCCTTAACATGACTTCCACCTCTCCTGTTCATGCACATATATTGTAATGCCTCACTCTAATGTGGGAAAGCCAAAGAGGTATTTTTGGAATAGGAAAGGCTTTACCTGAAACCTGAACAGAGTTTAGAGAGGGTCCTTAACAGGAAGTTACTTGTTGCTGGTGGCTCTCTCGTTCAATGTTGAACAGTTATACCAGCCAGGTGGTCTCCCTGGGCTCCTTCTGTAATCAGCAGGCCAGTGGAAGAGGGTGGCTCTTCCCCACAGAAGAGTAGAAGGCAAGTTTTGGCGTTAGCATCACATTGTTATATATCATGATCATATTAGCACATAGCACAATCCTAGCACATTGCAGGCAATGTGCAACAATCATAGCATTGTTAGCATATCAGAGTTATATCAATATATCTTTATATCAATGTCTCATTATTATAGCCTCTTTTTCACCTCTCTGCTGACCACAGAGGGTGCCAGGGGCAACTTGACCCTTATGCCTCCTGAAATGTGCACGTTTGGGGTGTAGAAAAACCATTGTGGTATGTGCTAAAAACTGTGTCCTGGCAACTGCATGGCCCTTTCCAGAACATATCATAAAGGCATGTGTGTGGAAAGTGGCAAGGGAAGCTTACAGTATACCCTGAGCTACACTTTGCCGATGGAAGTTAAATGCTCACCGTGACTGGCATTTCTACAGATTTCAAGGTGAGATAGGTTGATTCACAGATTCCTAAAGATGTTGAGTGTTAAAAGCATCTCTCCAGTGGAAGTACCTCAGTCAGGTCTACGGCAGCCCTCCCACGTACTACAGGCTGGGAGCTGGGCTGGGCTTACTTCTGTTCAGGACAATAGCACTGTTTTCCTTCTTTTCATGCTGCAAAACAGATTCAGCCTGGTTGCATTAAATTCTTATGTTAATGTTCCATTAATTAGCTTCCCTTTCTTTGTATTTGCTCTTCATTGTTCTGCTTTTACTTTGTTTCACTCCCCGTGTAATTAAAATGTTTAACATTGCTCCTTCCTGTGGTCAGGACACATTCGCTTACGTCCGTGTCTCTCCCAACCCTGGCTGAGGCCAAATGGAAGCAATTAAAACCAGGAACCACGCTGTCCGTGTGCCGACCCCTCGCCGCCGCCCAGCCCGTAACGCGGCGGCGCCTCCGACCTTTGCCGGGCCCCGCGGCCAGGCAGAAGGGCTCGGGGGGTCTTTCTGCTGAAATGCGGGGTTAATGCACGTATTCATTTTGTGTAGCATCCGTGTGTACGCGTGTCTTGGTGTGTGTGGGCACGATCGTGTATCCACAGATCCACCTCCGCCCCCGCCGGGGGGCCGCTGCCGCCTCCGCCCGGTAGGTGGCGCCTCAACACCGCCCACCTGAGCGGGCCCGGCCCGGCCTGCTCAGGAGAATGGAACAAAATAAAATAAAATGTACAAATAATAAACGGATGAGCAAAGCTGCCGCCCGCTTCCTCTGGGTGATCTCTTCTGAAAAGCGGAGTGCCAAGAGGGGTCTGCACCCGGCTGCCGACGTGAGGACACCAGCGCCGCGATCCGGCCTGCCCGGCTGTCTGTCCCAATGGGCTTTTGGTTTACGGAAGAGATATAAGAAATGTGAATTAGAAAAACATTTTAGTCTCGGGTCAGCGGGGCCTGACAGAATATTTCTTTGTTAGCCCATATCAGTTTAAAAAGTACCTGCATTGTGAGGTAGTTAAAGGTAAGAGGTGTGAGGGATTGAAATAATGAATATCCACATTCGGGAAGCAGGCAGGAAGGCAGTGAAATAGTGAAGGTGTTTTGGTATTTTTTAGTTACATTTGACAAGAATCACTATGGACTTCAAAGAATTCATAGCTCAGTGTCAAAAAATACTGGTTTGGTTCACGTCTTCTTGAAAATCCTCTCTTGCAAGCAATACAAGCAATGGTCCTGAAATGGTAGGATATTTCTGGAAAGAGAAAAGTATTTCTGTTGTGACACCTATGCTTCCACTTTTGTATATTTTTACCATAATCAGCTAGGATGTTGGGAGGAGATGGTGCTGGTATCACATCTTTGTTGTAGAATATTGACATCTCTTGCTTCATTGATTTTTTATTACAGTCCCAAGGTTAGGAATAATGATTGTCAGTGACAGCTTCTTTGCTGCTTGCTTCAGCTTCAAGTGGTAATTTCAAGCATATTTTAGTTTAGTTTATTTCTCTCCATCTATATAAACTACCTGCCTTTCTGTCTGCAACAGAAATAAGTAGTTTGTAAAAAGCCACCTCTAAAAAGTTCAGGGTTACAACAAGCCAGCGTAAAAGATAACACCAAACCAGGCTGCCTTTGTCACTGCTAGTGCTACTGTCCTGGCATCTGTCGACAAAGAGCCGCTCCAATCTGGGGATCCCTGCTGGGGTGAGATATGGCCACGTCTCCAGCAACGGACCAGGCGACACCAGTGCCAGAACGCTGCGACCATCTGATGCAAGTCGCTCCTAATGAAAGTCCAGCATGGGGCTAAATGAGTTTCCTCCACTGCTGGGTGAGGGGCTAATGATAAAAGCCCTCCCTGGGCTCGCCACTGCTGTCAGTAGCTTTGTCAGGGCATATGGCAGTTCGCTAACTGCAGCTTGTGTGAGGTTTCCTCTCACCGTGTTACCTCTGGATTTGGCTGGCGGGCTCGGCTGAGAGTGCTCTGCCTGCTGCCCGAGTGGTGTGCGGGTGCGTGGGTGCTTGCCGCGGCAAGAGGGCGGGGACTTGTGGGCCGGTATCATTTTGGCACCCGGTGACTCTTGTTATTGCTGCTGGAGAAACACAGCTCACATGAAATCTGTGCCAGTTTGCTGTAGAAAAGGCTGAAGATGTGCTAGCTAGTGAGGTTAGCTGTGCTCCCTCGCACGCTCTGCTGCCCCAGTACTGTGGGCTGAGGCATTTTGCATTTCCATTTACAGCATTAACAGGGGTGGGTTTTAATTTTTTAAATTTTAAAAATTTTTATTATTATTATTGTCATTATTGTTACTGTTGTTATTATTATTGTTGTTGATGCTAATAATAATAAATAATAATAATAATAAGTAAATAGGACAGTTGTGGCCTCAAAGTCCCTAGGCATCTCAAAAAATGTAATTTAAAAAAATAAGAGAAAGAAAGTAGATTCTGTCTTTCAGTAGTAGACCTTTCATTAGAAAAACCAGTGAGAAATTTGGTAAAGTAGATTAAAAAAATCCAAAAAGGCAAATGCACATACATGCAAAGACACAAACACACAGACAGAGATACTGCATGGAAAGTGTGCTGAGTAAAAACAAAAAAAACACCACCAAACCTCTGCAAGGATAGGTAATTGCTCGCTCACATTCTTATAACAGTTTCTTCCACCTCAACTTTTTGTAGTTGGTGTTAAATGTGAGACCTGTAATTTCTTTTTTTTTTCAAACATAGCAGCAGCAGCATGTTCTCTGCACCTGTTGGTTTTATGATTTGCTTCTCACAACAATTCCTTTGCTGTTGAGACATGATCTGAATGACAGACACTGCTGAATCAGCTTGTAAATGGAAATGGATGTGGGTTCAATGCATTTTCCAAAATAACCTCCCTCTTCACTCCTTGTGTGACTTGCCCCTTTCAAGGCATATTTTATTCCTCTTCCTCTCTTGCCACTCGATTTCTCTCTTCTGTTTTAATACTCTTTATATCTCTTGCCATTATTTCCACATTCTTGTGTTCTCGCTACACTCCCCTGGGTTCACTCTTCAACAAGATATCAACAACTTAGATAACAGCAGAGGCATTCATAAGTGAAATGTTTAGTTAAAGCATAATAACCCTGCCCTAGAGATGCATTAATGGCAGGTCAAAATCATATAAGCCTTTTCTTAGAGACCTTCAATTACAGGACAGTCACTGCTCCTGACTGACCACACTAACTGCATAGTGTCCTGGGATTAATAATTCCCCAATACTGAGTTAGACTGGCTTTTTGCCTATAAGGACAAAGCAGCTGAGTGGAAGGCTGTCATCTGAAACATTATTATAAGAAACAAAACAAAACAAAAACCTCCACAATCCAACAAAACAAAATGTGGCCTTACTAGCACAATCACTGCCCATTCTCTGTGAATTATAAACTCTGCTCAGTAGAGTCCTGAGTCAGGATTTTGGCATGCTTTTGGATTTGCCAAGGATGTACTTGTTTAAACGTGTATGGCACACTCTATCTGTGGATCTCAAATTACTTTAAGCTTGTTTATCATTTAGTCTTAAGACCCCTGGCAGGGTAGGTTATGTCACAGACTGGAAAACTTAGGCATTGAGGCTGTGGTCTTTAGAAAATTTATTACTATTAAGATCCCTTCCAAGATCTGTGCCTAGATGCTTGAGGCACAATTGAGGAAGGGGTTTACGTGCCTTAGCAGATTTTCCCTGTTTCATAAGCTTCTCCCTGGCATTACTGTCAATCTTGAAAGCCAGTGGGAGTTCTGGATAGGTCAGGGAGGTCATACGAAGGTCCGTTTAATGGTATCAGATCGAAGCAAAGTACATATGGAAGCCTGCTGAATTTTTCTGGCACAAGTTACAAGTTGTTCCAGCTACCTTTTAAAACTAACTTAAATCTTTGGATTTAACCAACACATTCATTAGCAAGTGCTTCACGTGAGCTTCAGATAATTCTTTTGTTGGTGGTATTATCTAAATGAATCAATTTTTTGAAAGGAGTTTGCTATTTTTAAAAATATATAGTTGTGGATCACATGGGAAACTCCATCAAGTGCCAAAACCATTATGTCCCATTTGTCTTATTGCCATGATAAAGTATTCAAGACATTAACTTTTCAACTTAACAGAAATAAGAAGGAATTTTACGTGAAAACATTTTTTTTTTCTATTTTGCTATTGATAGAACCACATATCTCCAGTACAAACTTCAGATATACTGTGAGCGGCTTTATCTCTTGGAAGATACGGGAGAAACACCTGAGGGGCTGTGCACCCTGTGAGAGATTCTCAGAGCAATCAGGTCCCAGCAAGTCTCTGCCTGCATGAGGGCAACCCTGACCACTACTGAAACATGTGCAAGCCCAGCTGATGTTCTCGGGATTCCCGGGATGTCTGCTGCAAGCTCCTCTCACTTTAGTTCTGTGTTTGCTGTGCTTTATCACTGCCTCACTGAATGCTTCAGCTGTCTCAGTGCAGGTTGCATCCAGTTGAGGAACTGGGATCTGTCTCCAGGTCCTGCTCGGGAAAGACTGTTTCTAGGCAGCTTGAACCTGACAAAGCACACTGCTTACACAAAATGTTTCTTTTAAAGACGCTTGCAGAAAGGGGAGGGAAATTCTTCAAGTAAGCTTGGCTTCCTAGAGTAAGTTTATATAAAGACTATAGGACAATTAACTTCTTGTCAACTGCTTTTCTTTGATGTGCCTTGCATAAGCAAACTACGTTACCTAAATGCAGAAAAATTAAAGGTGTTGTTAGTGATCATAATGAAAATGCCCTGAAAACTGTTGTGTAGTTTGCCCCATTCACTGAAAATCTCAGGTTTCTTTACGGAAAAGGCTGCCCAAAATATCCTTCACCTTTTCTATTCAAGAAAGTTTCATGGAGGATTTTAAATTCAGAAGAAAAAGAAATGAATTAAGAAATTACTAATTTCAAATGTATTTGCAAGAAAAAATTTTGTTCTAAGTCACTTTACCTCAAAACCTTCTTTACTTTATGAAGCATCAGCTTTTTATTTTCTTTCCACCTTTGCAATTTTTTTACCATTTTCTTAATACTTCAGGATATGTGGTAGCTTATTCACACTATTTCACTTCTCCCTCTTGCCTTCCAAAGCCAAGGAAGGTTTGAAAATGGAATGGAGGAACACATGAAAGGAACAGGGGAGGATGCAGGTGAAGATAAGAGTAACAGAAATAAATCCAGAGCTTATCCTATTTATTGCAATCATGACAAAGATAAAAAGAAGAAAGAGTGGGGAAAATTTTGATTTAATATATTAATATTGTTCTTTTAAATCCATACGTTAACATTTAAGTTGGAAAAAAGAAATTTCATCTGATTTCAACATTTCCAGTCTAAAATATTTGAAAATATATTCTTAAACTAATTTTATTTCAGAAACTGTTTTCAATGAAGTGACATTTTAGATTTGAAAAATGCCTTTTGGTTTGACTTACAACTTGATTTACATTATTCCAAAGGCTCCAACAAAGGTGTGGAGCCATCAGTTGTGGTCTGTGTTGGTGTGGCTCGTGGACACTTTGGTAGTGCTCATGTTTTCAGTATCCACAGGCATTTTTTATTCCTGACATGAAGACTGACTATAAGATAACGTAGCCTTTTAAACACAAGTGTGAAAAATCAATTTGTTTGAAGTAAAAAGATGACAAAAATAAAAATACCAGCACTTTATATGGAATAATGTTTCACTGAAAATATTTTTTGTTTTTGTAGAAAGGGGAAGGAGTAAAAAGTTAAACTGTGGATAAAGTGTGTGAAATTTTATAATTGTCCTGTGCTGTGGTTTGTTACCAGGAATGGGTTGGAGCAAGTTCTTATTCCACTGCTTATACTGTTTCCTGTGGCCTCAGTAAATCACTTAACCTTTGTCCCTGAGTTTCCTTATTCAACAATTGGGAATTTTAAAACTTAATTTTCTGCCTCAGAGAAGTGTTATGAAATTTAACTAGTTAATGTCTGTAAAAGGCTTTGAAGGCTCTCAAAATAACTACTTTGGGGGTTTTTTAAGTGAGGAACATGAAAAATCCAGGGTGAAAATATGTAAATGGTATAAATATACAAAACAGTCTTTTTTTTTTTTTCCCCCAGAAACAAGAGCAAACAAGTTGAATGTGAAATCAATGTTGCTGTAAAGCATAAAGAACCAATGACTGAATAAATCTGCTTTGGAACACACCCTGGTAATTCACAGTTCTATCAAACACTCTTCAATCCCCCCATTTTGAATTACTGGCATTTATGATAACCCTACCATGCATTTTTCCTTCCGATTTTAACTCCCTTTTAACAACACAAGTTTGTATCTGCCCAGACAGGTAGGAACATTGTCAGCATGGAATATGCAATGAATTAATAGTTTAGTGTTTGGGGGTTTTTTTCCACAAAAAGTTTTGCCATCCCAGTAATATCTTGTATAGTTTTCTTCCACTGTGCTGTCAGCCCTACACTTATCAGGTGTAATTTCTTTTTATTCAATAATTATGCTATGTTCAGTAGGGCTGGATGAATGCTTCAGAAAGCTGTCTACAAATACGCATTCCAGCTCTTAAATAAACTCATTTCAATTATGTTCATGCATATTTCATGTACACTTTATCTGATCATTCTAGTGAATGATTTATTGGCAGGAATGTTTGTCCAAATGAAAGATTTTAAGGTCCAGGTAATTCACAAAAAAAAATATAAAAAAGAAAAAGGTGAAATCTACATTTCTAATAGTAAAAATCTGTACTATAAACCATAAGTAAACTCAGGATCAATGTGTTGCTGTACACAAACTTGAAAAATTAACCATAGTCCAACAAAATTCATTCTACTTTAGTTCACATACAATGAAGTAATCTTGAGCATGATTTTTAAAACGTCAGAATATTTCCAACAAGTAGTCAATGAAAGAAAACCAACATTCCAGTAGTTGACAATTTAAACACAGAGTTGCAATTCATAGAATAAATCACCTGCAAATTCTGTGGTCTTTTATTCTATTTGTCTTATTTGGATACTGAATTTAATACAATAAAATTCATGCTGTTTGTTTCAGCAACACAGCAGAACCACCTACTGAGAATGCACTGTTACCCATAATGTATCCTTTGGAGAAAAGTTGATTTACCTGCTGGATAGAATATGTTTATAAAAACTAGTGTTACCCACAACATATTCCAGTTGAGTAACTAATGGTTTTCTCCACATTTAATTTCAGTGCGGTCATACCTAACTGATGCATAGCTTATTTGTTTAGATGAATTATTATTAAAATGAGAAAAGAGATATGATACCTCTACCAATGAGGGCTATTGCAGGCTGACATTTAAACTGTTATCAGTGCTAAGAATCAACAAAACATTTCTACACATCTTTCTAAATAGTGTTCATATGTGCGGAATAGTTTGGAGAAGTCACAAGTAAACTGAGTACAAGCAGTCTAATATCTACAAAACCCAGAGTATTTTTTGACATATGCAATTTTCAAACTTTGGAGTAAAATTAATAATCTCCAAGGCAAATAAGTAAATTTCTCCCCTCAAACAAAAGAAACAAAAAATGTGAGCCTATGGAACTGGCAGGCCAAACAGCACCACTTTCTCTAATAGTCTATATTTCCTCATAGCATTTTGCATACAGACTACTACAAAATGATGCATTTGCAAAGGTCCAAGAAACATTACCCTTTATAACCCATCTTCTCTGATAGGAAATTAATCTGCCATTATAAGTCCTTTCTCTCCCATTATCTGTCTCCTTTTGCACATTAGAAAGTGGTTCTACAGTATGTGACAGCTCTATCACATGGGAATTTGGCCAAGTCAAGAAGCCTATATCTGCAAAGATTATACAAGTAGTTGAATGGTCCTGTTGCCATCAGTGGAATTATTCATTTTGCAAGTCACATCACTGCCTTTCAGGAGGGCAAGGGACTATCAAGAAATGTCCAGAAGTGGCTGGTGCGTTGAAGCAAGAAAAGAAACTTTTTATTATTTAACTGGGAATTAGACACCTAGTGCTGCACCATGATTTGTTTCACAGCCTTAAACGCTCTCCAGCATTTGTGGCTTTAGATTGTCCTTCCTATATTACAAGACAATGGATGAAAGGTGGCAATTCCATGCTACTGAAGAACAATATGATTACTGTAGTCCTTAAGGATGGGTTGATGCAGTGAATCACACCATGGAAGTCGAAATTATTTCAGTTGGAGGGGTAAAAGGAGCAATGTTCCACAGCTTTTGGGGAAATTAATTAAATCCTCCCCTTCCCCTTCTCACCTGCCCCCCTCCTACTATGCCCATATGTTGTGAAGGGCTGAGTACGCGTGCCCCTACACTGCAGGCAAGGTGGAAGATTATTGCCTGGTTTGTATATCACAAGGGAACTTCAGTAAGAGAAAATGAGATACAGGAGACCAGTTGTCTGAACAGCCGGGGATCCCTGTTAGACAAGCTGTATGTTTCAGCCATCTACAGGCTTGCAAGTTTGACCAGGACTTGCTTTTGTTCCTAAATTTGTTATTTTTTGAAAGTTAGGGGTGGGTTTATTACTAAACTGGAAAGTTTATGTAAGAATCATCACGATTAACTTCTGCAGCTGTTGAAGGTGAAGAAGGAGTGATAGTCACCAGGGAAAACTTAGTGGAGGAAATGCCAGAAATGGAGAGACATGGGATTCCCAAGGATATAAATCCCAGCAGATGGGATTTTATCCCAGATAAAACCTCTATTTTGAGTCAACCTCTGAGAGAAACTGTGTTTTCCTACTGACTTTGGGAATGCTGGGAGGTGATTGGTTATTCTGAGGCAGAAGTTAGTCTTTCTGTATACCACCTTTGGTTGTCTCATTGAGAACTGGTCCTTTGGGTTGTGACAACATATTAAATGCTGTGTTTGTGGAGTCTGGCTGTCTTAAATTCTGAAACATATATTTATTTCATTTCCACTCAGAGAGAGAGAAACAAACAGCATTTACTTCTTTCTTAGACCCTCTTTACTGATTCTACTTAGTTCCTTCACAATTGCTTGCAGCTGGATCCATTAAAAGAAAATAAAACACCCTCTCCCTTTTAGATCATACACAAGATGATTACTCTGACTACAGTGGGCTACAGCTACATTAATTTCATCCAATGCTATCTTCACTTCCTTCCTTTCCCACTTAGTTGCATAATGTGAAAATTGGCCTATTTTGGTATTATTATGATGATTTTGAGCTTCTCATTCTTCTCTCACATAGTGTTGGCTGCCCAAGATGACCTCAGAAACAATCTGGTGTTCTCTTGTAATGGCAACCTTTTGCAGAAGAGTACCAGCATAGCTCCAGCTTCCTGAATGCTTTCTGGGGCTATTCTGGGAATGTGGGATTCCTACTTATTCTGATTAATTTCTGATTAATATAAAGAATGAAAGCACTTAGAAAAAGACATGAGTTCTATTTCCAGTGAATTGCTTTGTGTATGAAAAGCCAGCATATGGTAAAAACAGAGACAGAAAAAAAATCTAATTGGCATTTTTTTCTGAAAAAGGAAAGGCAAATTGCTGTTCAGGCTGTAAAGGTGGGTGGTATGCCCTATTTATTCATAATAGTTTTGAAGTGGTAAGAGCTAAGCTGGTGGCAGAGCCAGCTCAGGGCTCCTCAGTAGAGTAGGCAGAAAATTAGTTTTATTGATCCAGAAGTGAGTGGTAGGAACAGTCACTGTGTCTGTAAGAAAGGAAAACCTGGAACTGGTTGATAGAAGCATGATCAGGTAATAAATTTGGTTGCTGCTTCTCAGTTGGCACCTGCAGCCATCCTGGCATCCACAGAGGCACAGGTGAAAACAGGCAGTGGGGTCTGTGTCGTTTCTCTGTGTCTATGGCAGCCTGCTACCCTATGAAACTGCTTTTTTTACCTATGTCTAGAACATGTCTTCCTTTTTGACTGAACAGATTTCTGTAGCCCAATTAAGTACTGTATTTGTGGTATTTACTGCAACAGGCCAATATTTGGATTGGCATAATATTGCCTGTGATATGGGAGGGCTCGGTTCAAACCATGGTTCTGCCAGACTGCACTGGAGTAGAAAAACAGCCCCAAACCCAATCCTACACTTACTTTATATTCCGTGGAGCCGAAATCTCAATGCACATTATTCTATGCCAATATTGTAACCTTGAATATCTTTCCTACTTTAAATACTTTTTAAAATTGCTTTTGTTCATCTACAGTATCACAGCCAAATTTCCATCAATGTGTGGGATCACATTAACCTGAAGGACGCACAGCAAAGGCATCTATGATGCAGCCAGGCTGTGGAAGGTCAGATACACAGTGAAATTCCAAATAAAACAAGTTCTTTCTTTCAATGTGGTCTATGTTGACTCTCCCAATCCTATTTCGAAAGATAATATAAGTTTGCATTATGGTAACATATAGGAGTCTCAGTGAAACTAGATTTTGGCACTCTGCAGATTGGGCTTTTAATATATATGTTCCATTCAAGTTTTCCCCCAAATCTACAAGTACACAGACAGCAGAGTCAGGACTTGAGCTAGATTATGGAATCTGGATTCTGCTTGAAAAATTGAACATAAAAGACATCCTGGACAGCTGTAGTTGGATGAAGAGATCATTTTGTCCATGTTCTTCCATTTGGGCAGAAATCCTGATCCATTCCTGACATGTCTGTATAATCTGTTTCAAAGTAATATTCCCATTTTTCTGACCTATCTATCTGAATGATACTAAGACCTGAACTATTTGAGTAAAGTGAGATTAACTGATGAGAAACAAATATTGTACATAATTCATGGAGTGATGTTCAGCTACAGTGTAAAATGCATTTGCATTACTCCTAGTCTTAGCTATTCCCTCACTTTGGGCTTCAGATACTCTTTCCACTTACTGCTTGTAAAAGACACTGGCAGGCAGTATCAACAATTTTACATACATTTTATTTTATTTTTAATGAACTAAATAACACTACTACACTGTAACATACATAGGGAGTAAGGAACTGAGAATCTGAAGGATGTAAAGTACCAAGTAAGTTGTTCCCTCTTGTCAGAGTCAGTAGTCTGGACACTATATTGGCAAATAACACTTATGATGAATTGCACAGCTCAATCTGCAGCTCATACATGTATATTGGAAAACTGAAGAGAATTAATGCGAGCAATTTTTTAATATTAAATTGAAAATGAGATATCTTTTTTTGCCAACAGAATATTACGTCAAATTGTTTTCTTTATTGCATTTTTCTTCTGAATATGATTACTATTTTCCATTTTCTTTAAGAATGCACAATCCTATTGTTTCTCCATACTAACTATTTGGGCTTTCCTTTGATCTATAGCAATTTCATTTAATTTAACAGAACAGGAGTGGAGTTCTCAAGCATTTTATCATTTCCTTTGTGATGAAATCTGATGCAAATCCATGACTTCTGTAGAAAAATGCAGTGTTATTGACATAAATGTGCGTTGTGCCAGGCCTTCACATTTCAGACATTTTTTATATGTCCTGACAATAGTTCTTGAACTGTGTAGACAGTACTGATGGATTATCCATTCTTCAGCATTTCAAAATGGAAACAAAAAAGTTGGTCAGAGGAAAAATCTTGGCTCCTTTGTAATCAAAGGATGCTCATTACAAATATTTCCAAATGTTCTTCTTTTGAACTGTAATTCAAATATATAGACTTCCTAGACTTCTTTGTAACATAAAAATTAATTCCTTTCTGTCTGAAACTACCCGCGGTTGTCTAAGGATCAGTGAACCTGATTTGTTTACACTGAATGTAAGGTAGCCTCAGCCCAAAGCACAGTTATATATGATGAAATGAGATTATTAGGTAGGATCATTCCACATGCTGGTGCCTCGGGAAGTCCGCTAGGAGGAGTGCACAAGAGTTCCATCAGTTGTCGTGTACCAAAGACAGGCTGACAAAGGCCAAAGTGAAGTAGGAACTACAAACAGCTGTCAAACATTGGTCAGACCTAAAAGGGGCACAGGAGATCAAGAGATGTGAGATTAGCGCCAACCGTATGTCTGCTTAGCCGATTTTAAAGCATTTGATTAGGAGACAAGAAGTTTTGACTTGAACATAGCATGTCCACTGTGTTTAGTTGTCACATTATGTGCTTAACTGACATGCTACTGTAAAAAAACATTGTGGAAGTGATTTGTACTCCAGAAAGCAATAGGTAGGAGGTTTGCTCTTGCTCTATCTCTTTAGTATACTAACACAGATGACCATGAAGAGATCCTAGAAAGTTAAATGAGACATTAGGTTTCTTCATCATTTAAGGAAAAGTACCAATTGCCCCATTCACAGAGGAAATACAAACTTGAGGCAGGGAACTGTATCTCTGACAGGACATGTACTATACAAAGTCTTATAGCAGGAAAGAAAGTTTCAATATGTGAAAGAGTTCATTTATGTTTATAGTTTTATTCAAGATAATTTACATGAATGGGATTTCCAGAAAAAGACCTGACAATGTCAGACCTGGAAAATTCATTATGATTCAAGACTCATTATGAACTGAAGGCTCAACTTGAAAGCAAATAATGAAAAAAAAAATCATTTTGCTGAAAGAAATTGTGTGGAGAATAGCCATTTACAAAGGTAAGAGCAGGATCTGGGAAAGAACCTTTAGACCTTCAAAGTTCCCTCTTCACAGCAGCAAGCAAGAACCACACTGGCTCTCAGTTCTGCTGATTCCTTTGTGTCCGTTGCCCAGTTCATATACATAAACCACATAAACTCTTTTTCTTTTCATAGATCCTCAGTGACTGTCTTCTGTGGGACTGTCATTTTAACTACATGCTCCATATTTTAGGGTCCCTTGTCATACCAATTTTTCCAATATTCAGTCAATCGGGTAACAAGATTAGTAAGAGGCAACACGAAGAGATTTGGTTTATCAAGCCACTAACTCTCACATTGACAATGATTGATGATAATGATGTGTATATGCACATAGCATGATGATTTAAAGAAGAAAAAGTTAGTAAAATCCCAAACAAAATCCAGGAAGAAACATATGAATGAAACTTAGGAATTCTCTGAAAAAAACCCCATGGCCATAAATCATATTTTGATGCAAGAGAAGGAGGAAAAATGTACTAATCTATGTTTGTCATAGTAGACTAACATATGTTAGGATAAAGGACAAATAGATATTGGATGATCTAAAATATTTGGAAGGTTTCTTCCATCAAGATGGCAACAAAACACAGTAGAGGGGAAGTAGCAGTATTATTCAGGATGCAAAAAGGACAGAAAAGTTTAATAAATATTTCTGTCCCTGCATTTGGAAATAAGGGGAATGGTATCCTTCAATTTGATGGTGAGGTATATAGCAATCTTCTTCATTGCTAATGAAATTACAGAAACAAGTCCTAGAAAATAAGCATAAATCTTTTGCATCAGAGGGAGGAAGCATTATTTCACTGCTCAGTTCTGAGTTTTAATTGATGGGATATTCTGTAAATATAATGGACTTTTCAAAGACCTTTGAATCAGTGGTGCATAATATTCTGATTATAGAGTCAATACTATGCAACACCAATAAAGAACATGTTAAATGGATTAAAATTTGACCACATGACAGCTCTCAAAATCACGGTCATCAGTGTTCAATGGTTCATGCTGACTTGTTGTTGAAGAGTTGTGTCCTAATTTGGGGAGATTACCATAAGGATCAATACTGGGCCAGTATTGTTCAGCATTTTCAGTGCTGGGAATCAGTATCTGGAAAATAATGAATTGCAGCTTTGGAAGATTTTAGGTGACCAAGACATCGTGGAGGCAGGCACAAAAACTTATCTGGATCAATTGTAGCTAAATTTGTTCAAATTAACTATTTTGAATACAGCTAATTAGCCCTATCTAAGAAGAAAAGTAGAGCTCATGACAAGGCAGGGGTGAGAGTAGGGGAAGCCCCTTGCCTGGAAACAATGCAACTGAAATAGAGCATGTGAGGCAAAAAGCTCTCAGTAAACTTCCGGAAGGACTGAAAGGCTGAGGAACTCCTGTGTAAGTAGAAAGGAACTATGAGCATGAATGGGAAAGTGATCTACCATTCACATAGGGTCATACATGGCAAATAGGTGTAGATACACTTGGAGTTCTTGTGGCCTTCCTTTTTTATTCAAAAAAGGATACAAGGATGCTGAAATATTATAAAAAGTGCAGAAAAAAATAATTAGCTGAGAGCAAAAGTGAGGTATTTAGTGAGAACAATCTCTTTAGCTGATCAGAGCAAGGGGCTGTGATTTGATCAGAAGTGGTGGAGAAATGTTTGGACTATTTCATTAAGAGGGAAAAAAAGCATAACCATGGCCAAAGGTAGAAAAGATAGCATTCAGATAGCTATTAAGGTGCACATCTTTAACAGTACTGGTGGGGAGGGATAAATTGCCACAACAAAACACCATTTGGGGAAATCTTCAAATGTATTTTTTGAAGAGGTATTTTAATAAAAACCAAATAACTGATCTTGATACCGAATAACTCATATGGATTGCAAGGGCCTAGGATGCGTAAGAAATGAGGCTCAGATTTCTAGTGGCCTGTTTGACTTTGCACTCAATGAATCTGTAACTTAAGGTCCCTAGAATTTCAGCTCCTGTAAACTTCCTATGAATTTGAGTTCTATTTTGGTTCCATTCTTATTTTTTGCAAAGTAAAAATAAGTTAGCTCATGCCTTTCAAAAAACCCAGTCATGATTAGTAAGAGCCTCTTAAAAATATAAGCTGAAAGGGTAGATGCATCATTAGCCACTGGTTAGCCCTTATTTTTAAAAGGCATACTACCTCTTCCCCATCCCATGTGCCACACAAATGAAAGTACTGTCTTCAAACTCAAGTCAGAGAAATTTCTGGCAGAAATTCTGGACCTAGAAAAGTCAGTCTTTGGTGAAATTCTGCCTTCTGAAGAGATTAGTAGTATGAATATGTACTTAATTATCTCTCTTTTTTTTCTTTTTTTTTTTTTGGCCTAATTTCATGTTGCCATTTTTATCTCTGCTCTCACTTTTTTATCACTCCTAGTCCCTCTTTTCTTTTTATATATTTGAGGTGTCAAGTTCTCCATGCAAGACATTTTTAACTTGGCATAACTGGATCCCATTGTAACAAAAAAAAGTTTCCTAATACTCAAAAGATTTTCTAGCCTCCTAATAGTAGTGAAGCATGGAAAATTTCAGATGTGTTTGTAGCATGTAGCTGATTCAGTGATGTTATCTAGTGTGCTATTATTATTGTAGCCTACAGACTGTTGTTGCCTGTCTGTACATGCAGATGGTGATGAAGCAGTGAACAAAAAGTTTCTAAATGAGGAAGGAGACATGGTACAATTTGAAATTGTTAACCATACAATATAACAAAGAGTAAGAGTTCTAAGTTTGAAAACAGAATATAAGGTTACAGTTTGAAAGGGAGGTAACAAAGTCTGGAATTGTGTGCAGTAGAATTATTATTTTTTAAAAGCTTGCCTAATTTAACCCCATAAGCCCATATGTGAGCACATCAATACACCATATCCTTTCTAAAAAAAGCAGTCAGAAGTGAAGATGGGTAAACTGTGGAGCAGTTGGCATGAAGAAAGCTGCTCTTTATTCACTTTTAAAGGTATAGAATTGGGTCAGATTTTGGGATGAAATTATGTCTGTCAGAAAATGGAGTGTTGGCAGTGCTGTCACTATTTGCACTATTACTAGATACAGGTCAAATTTAGGAAAGGGATTTTACTGAAAAAATAATTACCTCAGTTCTAATTAGAAGACTTTTTTTGTTCCTTAAGTGTAGTTCCAGCATTACTATGTCATAGAGATGGAAGGAAAAGTACTTATTCCTAGATACTAGCTCTCTTTATTATGGAATCACTGTCTTCCTGTATATCTTGGGCTGATGTTAAAATGTCCTATTCTCTATGCAAATACTTTATATTCCATTTGATAAAATGGACATATACAGCACTTAATAAAAGGTGAAAGTGTCCAGTGTTTCAACAGGATGCATTTTTCATGTGCAGGAGGAGACCACAGCTGAGATGAACCACTGTACCCTTATTTACAGGTTTACCTTGTTTCTGCTTCCTTTAGGGCTCTTCTAGTCGTGTTTTGAGCCAGCAGTAGGTGAGGAGGCGTGTGCTGCAGGAAATGCTGTGCTGATAGACCTCAAACTGCCACAGGGAGTTACTGTGAGGGCCTGGGGGAACCAGGATAAACCCTGTGATGGACCTAATTCTCCCTGTTCCACACTTCCTCTGGCTTCTTTAGATTATGGTTTAATGCTGTTGAGGTGTGCCTATGGATATATAATATGCTTTGCATAAGTGGGTGTGGTGTCATTTCCTCTGCCCAGCTTTGCTAACGCAAACTGACAATGTACAAAATCCTTATTCCATTCCTCTAAGAATCTCACCAGAAAAGAGACTGGAAATATATATCCTTGAACAGAGGGTCCAAGAGACTCATGCAAGTGCAGAAGTGGAGATACTACAGTAAGATTCTTTAAGTTTCCAGAAATGACCACTCACCTGAGTCGTACAGTCATAGGTAAACACAGGAAAATGTAATACAGTTATTTCTAGGATAAGTAGAAGAGTGACTAGTCCCATGTTACCCACTTTGGAAGAAAAAATGGGTGAGTTTTTTCCATTTCATTTATTTTACTATATCACTGAGTTATGTCACGTCCAATTACTTGAGCTGAATAACCAGCTAGAGATTTCATTCTAATCCAACATACTTTGGAGAAAAATACAGCCCACTAAAAAATGAAAACAATATAGATTATTTACTTGGGAGAACTATTGTGCTTATACCTTAAAGATACGTTTAATACAGAAATTTAACTTTGTTAGAAGATTTTTACTTAAAAGTAAAGAAGAATTTTACTTAAAAGTAGCGATTCAATATGATAAGGGATAGGGAAGAGGGTAGTCAAGAAGATGAAAGTGAGAAAGGAGTTACAAAAGTCTTTGTCTTTAGCTGAGCTCTAGGAAAGTTCTTATATGCAACAAGAAGCTGCCAACAATGTTAGTACTCAGCAATTTTCCCTCTTCCAGGAATTGCAGTAGATCCACTGATAATGGAATTTATGCTTGAGCACGCAGCAACTGACTTAAGGTTAGTGCTTATGAATATGTTAACGTTCCTTTCAAATTGTAAGGAACACAAGGACTTTAAAAATAATTAAATGTATTTAAAAGTCTACTGCAGGTTTTATATATTAGGTGATTTTGTTATTTGGGGATTTTCCTCTGCTGAATTTATGCTGTAGCAAAGTTAAACAACAGGCTGCACACAAAATGGCTGTTCCATGGAAAAACCCATGAGTCAGGTGCCACTGAGCCCTCCTTGCAGTTGTGGTCTTTTATTGCATGGCCAGGGTTTAGACACTAAACTGAGGACTGAACTGATTAACTGAAACAAGGACTGCTGAACAAAGAAATGAAAAGACTAGCCTTTTTTTTTTTTTTTTTTAAAAAAAAAAAGGTTTATTTAAAAAAGAAAACTTGTAGCTGCTCTTTTACCTTCTCAATATGTGGCAGTTGAATCGTACAGGTCTGCCATGCAGGATATCCTAACACCAATGGTCTGAGCCTCAAAGTTTAGCTTTAAACCTGAAACAGCTTTTGAGGTGGAGGCGTAATAAGAATACCTCTCATCTTCCTTAGGAGACAGGTTTATTTTCTTCTTCAAATCTTTTTCAGACAAGTAAGTTCATAACATTATCAAACTGTAAACAAACAAAAAGGAACTTATTGGAGCAACTTTGAAAACTCATGCTGCATATTTGATTGCTTCTAAGTCCACTGTTAAGGCTTCTTCCAGTTTGTAGAAATTGTCTTGGGGGAGGGAGACTAATTATTTTTCTGTAAATGTCTCACCAGGACCGGAAGGCAGAACATGATTTGTTCACCTACATGCTCATGTGATGTTGAGAGTGCTGACAACTCTGTGATTATGATATTAAGCAAAGTTGGGAGGCTAAAGCACAAAATTTTGTGCCTTTGCTGTTACATCAGTGGTATGAAGAGAATGATACTATATTTCTTGTGCTTTGCTTTGCCTCTTTACATTATAAGGTCTCTCAGGTATGGGTTGCGGCTGATTATGGACATATATATCAGAGCATTCACTGGAGACCAGTCACATGCAGCACTTCTAAGAGTTATTATGTACCAAATAATGAATAGTATTGATGAAGAAATATGGACTGCTAAGAAGTGAAGGAAAATATTACCTCTTCTGCTGTGAAGTCAAAATTAAAAGAACATATGTGGTCTTTGCTTTTCTCCCCATGGGTGTTGTGTATTCTCACAGCCTTCACTAACCATTTCAGAGCAGGACAGCTGACCTTCGAAAGTAAATACGATTAAAGCTGAACAAATCAGGTAATTACAATAAAAACATGACTTGACAAGCAGCCTCTGGACAGAATTACAGTTCTATACACAGCCTTCACATTCAATTAGGATGATTTGAAATGGTAAAAATATTTAGTTTACTTTTGCTTGATATTTGTGGGACACTCCATTTCTAAGCTATATTAAAAAAGTTCTTTAGAAAATCCTAGAAAGAAAAGATCTTCAGAAAACAAAAAGTAGTTAAACTTAGATACTGAGTTCTTGCATCCATGACTTGAAAGGATATTAACAAGGTGTTACCAGAGGTACCTGGACCCTTTTTCCACCCAATTCTCTTGTGACACAGGATTTGCCTCCCTAGCATGGCCCCCTTCCCTCTCCTGCTCCTTCACTACAACCTGTTGGCAGCTCATAATTGGCAGTGCTTCACAGTGCCTGTCTCAGGCCTCTCCCTTCTCCTTCTCTCTTTTGGGAGAAATGCAGGTAGCAGCCTTCCAGCTCTAAGAGAACACGTAGAAAGATAATGTAAATGGTGAGAACCAGAGATAGGAAAACATCATGTCCATAGAAAGAGTAGGACTCAAGACTAATGCTATGAGTGCTGCTGTAGTATTACCACATCACAGTATTGGCATCAGCACTTAGAATCAAGCAAGACACTTCACTGTCACCTGTCACTAGTGCATCGCCCAAACTGCCAGATGTTCCTAAAATGGGGACAAGTTGCAAGGTCCAGAAGAAAGGGTGAGCAGAGAAATGAAATCCAGAATGTGCCACTGGAAACATATAGGTCAATCCTAAATCATAAGGTTGGAGAGAGGAAGCAGCACACTCTGGATCTGTAGGACATCAATACATTCCTATGCCCAGTGTAGATCTCATAGCACCAAAAATATTTGGGTCAAATTCCTGTAGAAACAACTTCTAAAATCTCTTTAATCCCACTGAAAACAATTTGAGCAACACCCTGTAAAGCACAGAGTGCTCAGGCCTACAATCAAGAAAGCACTGTATTTTAAAAAGATTAAATAGGTGATCTGATCCGGTGAAATCCCTGCTGCTACTTCCATGCATAAGAGTTTTGCAGGAACATCACATGGTGGAACCAAGTCCCAAAAATGCAGGAGACCTGGGATAGTTTGGATGAGTCCGGCAGAAGGAGCTGCTTGTGCAGACTTGCTTGGAGTGCAGGTCACCCAGCAGTGTCTGCAGGGTTAAGTTTTTTAGCAGCATCACTGTAGTGCCTTGCAGGTTAGGTGCCATTCTGTCCTGGGATACGAGCCATGGCACAAAGGTGCCTGAGCCAGTGGGGATCCAAGCTGGCATGTCTGTGTGGCACAGCTCCGTGCTGCACAGCTCTCCCAACGCAGATCCCAAAGAAGCGTGGTGGTGCTGGCATGGCACAGCACCAACCTTGTCAGAGACAATCAAGGGCTGGTGCTTTCTCAGCCATGCAAGCACAACAGCACGGGGCTGTAGCTGGGCTGCCTCTGCTCCCAGCAGGGGCTCAGGTGCTGCTGGCCTGAGCATCTCTGCACCGTGTGAAAACATCTAGTCCCAAACTTAGAGCCTCATTGTGCAAAGTATTTGACAGACACAGCACAGAAAGATACCTTGCCCCAAGGAGTTTACTGTCTAAATAAAATGGAACTAGTGTAGAGTGCACATTGCTCAGTGTATAAAGCAGTGCTTGTCACTTTTTCTGCCAGCAATGTGCCAGAAGTCAAGCTATTAAATTGCAGTTGGCAGATGGGCTAGGTACTCCCGTTGCTTTTGCAGAGTACCATGCAGTGACCACGGCTCTTCATCATACACCTGACTCTATCAAAAATCCATAGTTATGGTCCTAAGGAGTGATAGAGTATCTCTAAGCTCAGTGAGTTATGTGCCCCTCATTAATATACCCTTTATTTTCAGGGAGCTCCCATCTTTCGAAAGGGTGAAGATTACTTGAGGTTTTAATAAATGAACTGCTGCAAAGGAGCATGTTGCCTTCCTCCTCTTAAAAAGATGCTATTTATATCAATAATCCTATTGTGTGTGTTACTCCAAACCTCAGAACAGAACAGTGACAAGTTAACCGACCACTTTTGTAATAACATTTACTGCCCTTTATGAAGTTAACAAATCTATTTTTCAAATTTCAGTCATTTAGAATACAAAGGGAAAAGCCATTTTTTCATATGATAAAATGTAGCTGCTGCTGGAATCAAAGAGTCAACCACATTTTTTTCATTAATTTGATTATTCTGAAATGATTGATAAGATTAATTAAAACTGGTTTGATTCAGAGATCTTCAGAGGACCCATCTACACAACTCTTGCAATTTCCACTTGAATAAAAATGGAACAGCATCTATAGGGAGACAGATATACCCAGCATGCCTCTTTTCCACTCTAACTGTATGATAGTTATTATGCCTATTATTCTCCTTGTGAAGCCTCAGTCCATCAGGAATATTTTGAGACTCTTTTTAGTAGGATGTAGAAGGAAAAAACCCAAACCTGTGAGAGAAAGAATGGAGGAAAGAAGAAAAAGCAAGAAAAGGAGGAAGGAAGGCAGAAAGGAAGGCAGGAAGGAGAGTGAAAGAAAGAGAAGAGAGGAGAGAGAGAAAAAGAGATAGGAGAGAGAGAAGGAGAGGAGAGGAGGAGAGAAAAACCTCAAAACTTAAGTGTAATTTCAGCCAATTAAAAAAGCTCAGCTAGTCTTCATTGAACCCTTTGGGGAAGAGATAATCTCACCTGCCTGAAAAAAATGCCTTAAAGACTTCATTTAAAGCTGTGAATAAGCAGCAGTTTTTCATCCCTTCCCTTCCCTTCCCTTTCCTGATCTGTGATCTAGAGATAAGTGTACCTAATAAACCAGTAGTACTTGCATGAACAAAATCAAGCTTCTATTACCAGATCAACGCTAAAATCTTCAATATTATTCACATAAAATTCTGTGTTTAGTGAGGGCTTAATCCAGTCTCTGGAGCCACAGGTGTTCTTCTTGAGTGTGTCTACAAAAACCTCTAAGAAGGCATTTATTTCCCTGTTGTTGACTAGTCCTCAGTCTAGCTGTCCTGCTTCTATAAATAAAACAACCTGTGGAAGGGTGTGGTGACCCAGAATTCCCACCACTCTCTTCATTACAGTTTTTTTATCTCAGTGTTCTCCCTGAGATGATACTTTTGTAACATGTCAGTAGAATCACACGATTCAAACAAGTTTTAGTAACCATCAAGAAAACATAATCACACACATTGATGTGTTTTATGACTGTTATGATAGGTAATGCCATAATCCAGTCGAATTTTAGATATGTGTCTAATTAAAAAAACCCAAACAAACATTCTTTAGACTGCTATTCACTAAACGGGCTTCAGTGGGCTTTGATATTAAGTATGCATGTAGGTGTTTTACTAAATTTGGTCCCATAAAGAACAAAATACTTAATAGGTACCACAGCGGAAAATTAACTGTTTAAAGATGTAAAAAGAAATATGCAGGAAATTTCAGGAGATTGAAGTAACACTGGTGATTAAATGAAACAGTTCTTGGTCTATCTGATGCTGATGGTGCCAGTCATGAAATCCTGTGAAGCAGTGAAAACCTTTTCCACATCCCAAGTCAATGCCAAGTTTTGGCATTTACTTTATTGGACCCAGAATTTTTTTTGCAAGATTCTTCTCAGCCACTCCTGTGACTAGAGTAATGCACATGCATAACTGATGTACTCTATGTCACCACAACATTATGGTTTAGTCAGAGTGCACATTAAATCTCTCTTTACAGTACTGGGCAAGGATTTCTGTATCTGCATGAGTCTACCTTTAGTAAGCTCATGCACAATGTAGGCCAACATTTGCATGTGAAAAGTCATCAAAAATCAGGAGGAAATATGCCTACTTCAGTAATTTTAAAATAACTCAGGCCATTAATTGGTAACCTTTGTTTCTCCTACTTGCACAGCCATAAATTAGTTTTATGGATTAAGTATATTTGAACTTTTAAAAATGCTTTTATAGCTAGAAAGCAAAATACTGTATTTGCAATCACACTTCAAAAACAAGGGGGGATAGGTGTCTGTGTCTGAGAACTGATGAGGACTAATATCTTGATACAAATTTTTACTGGAAAAATCAGTCTAGCTAGTAATTGCAGCAACAGCTCGAAGGTTTATGGAAGAAAATCTTACAATTACTAAAATCAGTTTTCACAAGAGAAAATTCAGCATGTTATTTGTTTGTAAAGGAAAGCTTTAGGAAAGCAACAGCCATCAGCAAGCTGTATGGTGCAGCACTTACCAGTTAAAACAGAGAACATAAGAAACTAAAGCACAGGTGTTATGATAAAATTGTAACTTCCTCAAGTGCCATAGATTTCATTACCAGTTTGATGTCCTTACTTATGGAGGCCCAACATAATCTGTTAGGCTGGAGTAACCAAAGGTAGTCTTCCACTTTCCTGACAGGTGTGGTGTTAACAGGTGCAAAATGCATCTGCAGCACCTGGGACTTGGAACCACGTCTGCCTGTGGGAGAGTGTCGTGATGGTGGGGATGGACCTGTGTGCTGCAGGAGGAAGTTGTGGTTTCAAAGGGTTTGACTTCTGGTTTCCAGAAGGGACCAAAAGTGAGGAGGTGGATTCCCAGGCAGTAGTTTCTCAGCATTTAAAACACTTTCATAGGGTACAATTCAGTGTTGTGCCACAGGGCTCTGCTGGCCTTGGAACACCTCCAAATAGCGTAATAGTTCACATGGTACTGGTATGAAGCAAAATGGTATCACAGCAGCAAGGGGTCACCTGTAGATGTCATCAGAGTCACTGCTAGTACTTACCACAGAAGTTCTCCTGAGGAAGCTCTCACTACTGCTGAAGAAAAGCATTCCTGAATTCCCCACCCCCTTACCAGACTCACAAAATTGAAAAACAACCAGCCAAAGAACTCTGTAGTTCTCTTTGCTTGCCTTTTGCTCTGCATCCATTTCCAGCTTGTCTTTTCAACCATGATAAGGCAAGGTGTTAAAAGAACAAACCATGAAACCAGGAGTGTTTTGTATAATTGCATGACTCCAGGAGATGGAGCTTTAACAATACCATTTCTGCATTCATCTGTACTAATTTCTGCCTCTCTCACTATGCTTGGTTTGAAACTGGCAGTATCTTTGTTCCTGGACTCTCTTCTACCAGGGGAGGCAGAAGATAGGTTTTTTTACAGCTCTGAACAGTTAGACAGCTTCCCAGATCAAGCAGCACCATGCGAACAGGACTGAAGATATTTCTCCAGCCTGCCTGCCTTGCAGAGTAGTTTCACAGGCATAATTTTCTTTTCATCTGCATGGATCTCCTGCCCTGAATTGGTGCTCAAGAAATTCCAGAGGATATCTAAATGTCTGCTTCTGCTCCACACTGGAGAGAAATCAGATGGAGAAACTTCTTGGTGGTGTCAACATTAGGGAAACAAGGCCTAATAACTGTCTCCTGACAAACACTTTCAAGTCTGCAGTGGTTGGTCTCAACAAATTGGACCCATGTGCTCTTCTACTTCACTTAACCAGAGCATGTTTCAGTACTCTTTCAGTTTGGGCACTTTGGTTTCCACTGGTAAGGCGAGGAGGCAGGATTAGTGCTGTGCCCTCACTGTAACACAGTTTCTTGAGTTTATCATTTTTCACCACCTTTGAAAAGCTTCTGGATTATAGTTCACCTCTTCATAGATGCTGTGAAACATGTAACACTACAGCTTTGCTAAGAACTTTTATGCCACTAGCCCATACTTTAGGAGAAAAGCTAACTGGAGCTAAAGGATGTGGTGATGTAAGTATATGCACTTACCTAATTTTTTCCCCATTCTTGAGCACTTATCTGAGTGTTTTTAGGCTTTTGTGATCTTGCCTTTTCCCTTGATTTCCCTTAACTTGGCATCCCACCTTACTCCTGCACCGCTGAAGTAGCTGAGCATTTTTCCTTCCCAACAAATGAGATGGCAGAAGACCTTAAGATCTTTTCCTTTGTAATCACTAGATTTCTTTTTCAGATAATCAGTTAATTAGTTACCAGCTCATGAGGGCAGGTGATTTTTCTGGGTTGCAGCCAACTTTTCACCTCTGACTAACTTTGTGTGAAGAGATAATAGAGGCTCAACAACTTTCTATTGTTATCTTTGGCTTCATTATCCCAGTACAAGAAGGATGTAAAAAGGATAGCTAACCAACCCATTCCTAATGGATAGTTTGATTGAAAAAAAAAAAAGAAAATCAATCCACTTTTCTCAAATCTATATGCAAAAATTCACCACCTCAAAGAGGAAAACATTATTTGTACAGTGAGGGATTCTTCCAGCTGTTGTAGATATCCTATTCATACACCTCTAGATTGATTAGTTTGTGCAGATGAACGTTTTAACCTGTTTGGACATGTTTGTGTCTTGATGTAACAGAAGGCTGATAGAGCTTTTCATCAGTCAAACTGAATCAATCCATCAATCAAATATTGGTACATGACTAGCAAGTGAAATCTATCGTTAGTCTATCAGTCTTTCATTCCATGCTATCTTCAAAGTTACCCACTCCTACAGACCAATTAATCCAGAGGCTGACAGTGGTACTTTTGCTTTGATTTCTTTGTGACAGAGTATCCAAAAGTATTTCTTGGCTTGTTCTAGCACTTTCTTTGCTTAGTGGTTCAACAACAGACATGCACACTATTGCTAATTAATATGCTTGAAATTCTACCCCGGCCCGCAGCACCAAAAAAAAATCTCAGAAGTCTTTGACTGCAGTAGCTATTAATCAGCCCTAAGCCTTTGCATTTGTCCTAATTCAAAGCATTTGTTTCACAACATATTTTCTGTATACCACACCAGTGTTGATCAACGTAGGTTTCAAAATTCTTATTTATTTTATTTTACATTATGTCAGTCTGGGAAGTTAGACAAAAAAGAAAAAAAGAAGAAGAAGAAAAAAGGGCTGTTTATTTGTCTCATGCTGGGGAATTTCAGACTCCAGCATGGTTCAATGGAGTGTGTGTCACCATCACAGAGCGTGCTAAGGGGGCACACTGAGTGGGAGCTGGTGATGAGAGAGAAGGGGCGGAAGTCTGCATTTGGCAGCTGAGAAGACATAAGGGAAAACAAACAACAGTCTTTGCAGAGAAACCTCTTTCATGCTGTACAATGCATGCGTGTTTTTATTGGCCTGCATTGTCCATTCTGCTGCATAAAGGGAAGTAGCCTCTTCCCACAAAACTCAACCCTACCGTGCACAGAAGGTGTCAGTTCCACAGAAGCTCTGCTGTGTGACCTCTGAAGACCTCAGGAGAGATGCTAGGACTGTCTCTAAACCGAGATGCTGCCTGGGATATGGGGAGGGGCAACGTAATACACTGTTCTCATCCAGCTCTGTAGTACTTCCCCTAGAAAAATGAATGAAACAACCATCATGCAGGTATGGCCACTCCAGGTCTCCTGAAGTGCTACGGGTGCATCTGGGAAGCCTCTCTCCAAAATTTTGCAACCAGTATAGAGGGAAATTTGAGATGTTTTCCTTGCCTCAGATCTCTCCCACACACATTGACTTTCTGGATAAAGGCTAAAACATTGCTGTGAGCAATGACTTATCCCTTCCTTTCCTAAAATAATTCTCCATAAAAATAATTTTTGTCCCTGTGATTAAGTGGATTTATTTAAATAGCAGGTATTTTTACAGTGTTCAGGTATACTGACATGTTCCATGGGGTTTGCTAGCTCTAACACTAATGATATAATAACTCTGTCAAAATAATACAATAATAGCTCCCAAAAAAGAGTACATTTTTAAGGAAAAGTACCTACCTATTTCCAGGAAATTGTAACTGTGAGAGAAACACAACTGCAACTGAAGCTGCAGCTGAGGTTGCTCTTCCCTTTTTTTTTTTTTTTTTTTTGGAAGGAGATACTTGGAGAAGATAGGTTAAAAAGTCATAACTTGAATAAAAACTAGAAGTTGTTAAAAACACATACACTAAATAAAGAACAGTGTAAATAAATAAATAATAACCCACCCCAAAAAACAAACCAACTCAACAAAAAAAACCCAACCCACCACCAAACTCCCCCCACCCCCCCCAAAAAAAAAAAAGAAAATGTTTAAATCCAACTCCAGTCTTGCCCACTATGTCCCTGCAGGTTCTATGTTTGGGTTGCAGTGACTCACTGTCCAGCAGCTAAACTTGCCTGATCTTTTGGGAAAGCCTTCCCATCACCTCTGAGGCAGCTGATCTCATCTGTCACATGGGTCTCCTGCTCCTCTGAGCAAGATCAGCACCTTGCTCCAGAAAGGAGCCATGTCCCCCACCTAGCCAGAGCTTGTCTGACCTATTCTTACAGGAATATATGATAAGTTAGTACAGATATATCAAAAAGATACTCCCTTCACAGCAATACAATATTGCCAGCTTTCTAAACAGTGCTTTCACCTCACCTTGACTATGCAAAATTTTTATGACTTAAATGGCAGGAGATGTTACTTATTTGGCTGATTTCTCCTCCTCCCCTCCTGTGGGAGCACTCAAGGACAGAGGACTTGTTGAAGGCAGGGACAAAAGAGTCTTATCTATTGCATATCAGTGCTTAGAGCAAATATTGTTTCTAGCTTCTGATTCCCTTTTTCCCTAAGGTAAGTTTAACTCTCATTTAGTTTAGGCATTTTGTTTCCCTTTGCTTTGTTTCCTCCCTTAAGTACCAAAAGCAAAACGGAATGCTGTGTCCCTGTTCCCTCTTGGAGTGGAAATATTTCTGCATTTTTATCCAAAAAGAAAAAGAGAAATAAACTGGGTGTTTTTTGGTTTGGTTTGGTTTTTCTATAGGATTTGTGATTTCTTTCTGTTGTACTGGAAGACTCAAACTGTTGAGGGACACAGGGATATCATAACAAGGAAAAACTGAGCTTTCTCAGGCTCATGATACACTTGCAACACCATTTTTTTCCATATAAAAATGTCCATCTGGAGTTTGAACAGAGCTTACACATCTACTTAAACAGCTGATTCACTGATATTTTCATCTTAAACCTTTTCATATTCCTTTCAGGAGAATGAAGAGTTTTATGCCTCTGTATCTGTTCTCATTATGCTACAACTCCAGTAAGATATGCTTTGGAAAAGCCTACCAGTTAAATAGAATATTAGACTCTCATTTGTGGCAAACACAGTTGAAAGGGCTGGGGGAGAGATGGCTGGCTGTGAAAGGGAAGAGAAAGAGGGGGGAAACGAAGCTTGAGCTTGTGCTTCCCAATGATAAAGATGTAAAACTTGGGGCAGGAATTATATTTTAAGGAGATCATTTGGGACTAAGAAGAAGGGAGGATAAGTGTAAGTGAGATCTCTATGTTTTTTACGTTTTTGTTCACCTTCAGAATTAATGTTACTCAATTGTAGGTGCAATGTACTTACCCACATCCAGAAATAATACATGACCTTAGTAATATTCGGTGCTTAATTCTGGCACAGAATATTTTTCCCCATAGCAGTAGATCATACAACAAAATGCAAAGCTTGGTAAACAAGTCTCTTATCTTAGTTATAGAAAAGGGATAGGGTTTTTTGCTGAAGCAGCACATTTCCTAATTTTCCAGATCAGTATGTGTACCTCTAGACCATTAAGCACTACAAAAATCAACGAACTACGTGGTGTAATACGGCAGTGGGAGTGTCTTACAGCTTGTCCTTGAAATATGTTTGTATTGACAGAAAACAGCCCAAAAGACAAAGCTTGCACCATGACAATTCCACAAAATCACTTAAAAAACGAAAGAGTAACAATCCTCAGGGCTCCAAACCTTCCAAATTAAGGAATTAAAATCCCTATAAAATGTCTAACCCTGGGGGCTTTTTACTGTAGAATTATCACTGGTAAATATATAGATTATTTAATTAATCCGCTTGGTTTTAAGTTGTCTGCTCCGTTATTTTCCTTCTGTGCCTCACTTTGGTGGTTTGAGCCTCCCGGCACCTCCAGAAATTGCTGAGAGGTGTCTGGTAGAGAGGATCAGAAGTTCACAGGCACAGGTGGATGTGGTGTAAGGGGCCTCATCCCCATGTCTTGGTCCCATCTCCACTCAACACTTGCCCCTTGGATGCAATCCTAAATTCAAAGGCACACCCAAAGTGGCACCCCAATGGTACAGTCTTGCCAGCTTTGCTTTTAATGAGATCAGGGTTTCACTAGGCTCTGGAGTCTGTGATTCAAATGCTCTCCTCACTGTTCAGTTAATGGGATCAGAGTTGCTCCATCTGTAATGTGCGGGTTGTCTCCTGGGTAATCTGCCTCAAGGAGATGAATTGAGAAGCTTACACCTTTAAATATGATGCAGTCAAGGAGAATTATAATTATTGCATGTATTAACACTGTGTACAAGGCCCAAATTACATGGTACAGAAAAAAAGAAATAAAATGGAATATTGCAATAGCCAATAGTCAGGAAAACCCCCCCTCATTTATTGAGCGTTATTTATGCTGTTGGAAAACTTTGCTGTGGAGAAAAGAAACAGAAGACTCATTCTCCCTGAAACTACTGGAAGTCCTCTAGGGCCGTGAGGCAGATCATCGTACTTAGCTTGTATGTGGGTGTTGGAAAGAACTCCATCAGCTTATCCTGTCATTTCTTCTTCCTCAGGATCAGTCTTTTCCCTCTCTTTAAGATCAGAGAACAACTTTTGCCTCTTTTGCTGTCCAACCTGGTTCATTCATCTAAGAATAGTTTAGTTAAAATGGTCATTTTCTCAGAGGGATTGTTTCCAAAATTGTCCATGCATTCTCTGTGTTGGTAGAGTAAGGAAAAGGTTGAGTGAATTTGGGAAGTAATCTTTGAAGTTGGCTAAAGGGTCTGAGTGTCTGTTTTATCTTTCTGTTACTGGCAAGTACGTATATTAATCCCTAAGCTTTTGAAAAACGTAGCTTAAAGGCTTGACTTGTCAGCCTTAGCCTCAAGGAATGTAGGTGTCATCGGTTACAAAGGCAGTTGTTGGCATTTAGCTATCAAACTACTCAATTTGCATGTATAAAGATTATTTTAGCCTACAAATATTGGATCTCCTGGTGTTGCCCAAATTGAATACTGAGCACAAACCCACACATACAAGATCAGGCTCTGATACTTCCAAGAGTCTTCAGGAAACTGAGCATTTTCCTATATAAAGTCAAAGGACCTGAGAGTTGAAGAGAAATACATTGTAAAATATAGGTCTATTTTTTTTTGCCAAATAAATGCTGTTCTCTGACAGCACTAATTTTAACTGCTCCTTTCACCGTTGGGATGTCTAAACTCAGCACTACAAGGGCTGTCTGAGTCTTTGTCAAAGAGATTTTCTTCCCATTATGTGCAGTATAAAAGTCATTGCAATTTCAACAGTAGCAGAAACTCCTGTTATCCAAACATTTTCCCAACTAATTCATTCTTCTATGTGAGTTAAAATATAGCAACTTGAACTTGTATTTCTCTGCGTCAGAAATCTACTTTAAAAAATAGAAACACCATGTTCTCTTGCAGGTGTAGGTAAGACATTTTCACGGCTTTTGTTGAGTGCTTCCCTCATTCTACATAAAAAAATATTTTTTAACCTGATTCTTACCTCATACCACACAAATGCCCGAGTCACCGTAATAAGTACCTGAAATTACATAAACCCTTTCCAGTTCTTGTGGTTTCAGATATTTTACTGAGGATCACAAGCAAGGGCTTTAGGGACCAGCTTCAGAAAAGTCTTGAGCTTGCAGGGAACCTGAGCATGCTGTGCAGTTTCATGGACATCAGGGGGACAAGAGTAGAATACATCAAGTGTGGATGAAAGTCCTAGCTGTAATGCACCTGGCTTTGAAATTTACAGACTCCATGGCTGTGAGAAGAGAAAACAGGGTTTCACAACTGCAATTCCAGACACAGACCTGTACGAAGTTTTAAAAGCCTGCAGGAGGTGGCATTCTGAGTTAAAGAACTTGGTATGGAAGTAACTAGATAGCAGACAAGAAGCAAAATAGGGAAAATAGTGGAATAAGGGCTTTTAAGAAAGTTAAATGATTGCTCAAATCTCTCCTCCCCTTACCATTCCTGACCTCCCTTAAGTTAAGGCAGGCATGATGAAAGATCTACACACTCTCTTCTTCTAATAATTTCCTCAGTAATCAAGGAGCGGAAGTTGTTAAGTGTAGCATGATCAGTTGGAAGAGTTTTGCTCCAGCATTTGGTTCTTGTGCCAAGAACATAAAACTGTCTAATAAGAAGTCCACACATGGGCAAGGAATAGAGCTAGAGTAGCAATCAGCAGCTGATCGAGGCTCTCTGAGCATGCAGGCCAGCTGAACAAGCAGAATTTCAGCAAGTGGTTGCTGAGCTGTTTTAGACTAGTCCAGGCATCTGGTCCCACCAGCCCTGATAGCAGCTCTACTCTTTGGGCAAAATCCTGAACTACTTGCAAGGCTATACAAGACCACAGTGCAAGTAGGTTTGGAGGTAGAATAAATAACAGTGTCCCAAGAAAAAAATGTGACACGTTGGTGAGACTAGGAAATGGAATGCATAACTTGGTGGGACAGAAAGCTAAGGAAATACGATCTTTTTTTCTCATTCTACCATCTTCTTCTACCTCCCACCACGCGTAAGGAACACGTGGGTGGATAAGTGAATCCTTTGGCTTGGTTTAATGCCAGCAATGAGAACATTTGTGAAGCAAAGCCAAGCATGCTGGCAAACATCCATCGATCATTCTTTCCTTCATTAAAGTCCTCTCACCTTGTGAGAATAAATTGATTATGCTACCATAGACACGCTTCCTCCAGCACTTCAAAGCCTGCAGAGGTGGAAGCTGGATTTGGGCCATAGTGCCTGGAGCCTTCAAGAGTTAATTAAACATAATAGTAACCTATATATTTACAGGTCCCTTTTTGATGACAGCAACAGAATAGAGGTTAACCCCACTTTTCAGGTTCTCCCTCAGGATTTGTTTGAACTTTGCTCTTGTTCCAGCTCTACACCAGGCATGAACTGAGTTCTGCAAGTCAGAGAGAAATGCATGCTGAATCTCCAGCTGCAGACATGGACAGCAGAGATGGAAAGACTGAGTGATTTGCCCGAGGTTATATGTGAAAACTATGGCAAGGTGCAGTTGTATTATTTCATCCTCTTCTTTTCTCACAAATTCCCTGCCTCCCTCCCTCTTCTGTGATGAATCATGAGAATACCAATACATAACTAAGTATAAATGACATGTAGGCACTGGCTGAAATTCTGCAAAGCACCTTACTGCTGCTGAGGTGGCAAAGAATGACGAACAGAAATCCTCCAGATTTACTAGTCCTAAATGCAAACAGCATTTGTTTAAGCTTTCACATAAAAATCAACTAAGCAGCTTTAAAGACATCACTAAAACCTTCAAGCTGCATAACATTGATGAAAAAATTGACTCAGAATCAACATGCTGCACTGTACTTACTAGCCCTGACAAGGTAGATATAAATAGCAAAGAGACAATGGTGACGTCAATCAAAGACTGGGTGAGCCAAAGAGTTTTGCAAATACTCCCACGTGGAATGAGTCAGAGATGGAGTAGAGAGTTTGAGAAACACAAGGCAAGCAAAATGTCTTTAAAAGAAGTTTCGCTGTGTGCTCAGAAGCCTTAGACAAATTGAATTTAAAGCTACAGAGAAATGTTGAAAAGAGAGGGGAAAAAAGAGTGTTGAAAGTGTTTCAGTCCATTGACATGACAAGAGCTTCACTTATGATTTTTTCCCCGAAAACTTTCCAAATAAAATGCTAGATGCCATAAATAAAACCAGATCTTTAGGCAGTATAAATTTCCCGGCTGTAGTTTGGCAACAAGAAGCCTGATCCCTATGCCTTCCTGTGAGGATGTGATTGGCACCCTGAAGGACAGATCTGGTACAGAGTATTGATACCTTCTATCAGCAGAGACAGGACAAGTTCAGCAGCTGATGGACAGAGCATGGCATGCCATTATGTGGTAGTTCAGGATAGGAAGTAAAAGAACATATTGCAGCCAACTGGAAATTTGGAGAGAATTTTGGAAGGTAGATGGTCATTAAATTATTTGAATGTTTTCAGAAAACAATGAAAAATAATTTTTTTTAAGGAATAAAAATTAAACAAAAAACCCATGAGCGAGTATTGTACATCTCTAAACATGCCAAGCAACCAAAAATGTCCATAAGTTTATAGAAGATGGTATTTTTAGATGTAATAGTCTAAGGCCTCATATACATGCCAATTTCAAAATCTTTAATGTTTGTGTTTACTTTGGAGAAATATAAAACAACCAAGTTTTGTAAAATCTCTAAATCTGGAAATCCACCATAAAGGTGTCTTTTGCAACATCTGAATACCTAGTCCATTATAAAAATGCTCAGCTTCTTGACAACATAAAAAAGGATGTCTAGGATTAAAAGTGTCAGGAGTGATACTTCCTTTTTAAGCTGATTGTATCCATGAGTTTGATCATCTTGATCCATAGGGCATTGAGACCCTGTGTTTGCATTCACAGTAATCAAAGTAAGTATTTTCCTGGCTTCATCAGGCCTAGAACTATGTTTCTTAGGAACTTCATGCAAATGGCTTTCTTTTTTTCCGGCTAAGGAAATGTGCGCAAGTATGGTGCAACACAGGAGCCCCACATGCCAGCTCATGTCACAATAAACATCTTTTTCCTAAGGTGAAGAAAGAGATTTATTTCATAAAACCTTTATCCACTTTCTGAGTGTTTCCCCAAGTCAGACCTTTTCCCCACAGACACTTATTCTAGCATGTGGTATTACAGCATTTGAAGTTTGCACAATGCAAAATTTACACAATTTTGTCTTGAAAAAGATCCCCACAAATAACCAGTCTCTTTTCCATTTCAGAACTGATTCTTCTTTATAAAGGGATCTCAGTCTATTCTTTATCTGTGGATAAAGATCCACCACTTGTGGATTTGGGTCTGAAGATGGAAAACAGAACACCTGTAAGGGAACAGCTAATATGCAATTTTTGTCTTTTTTTTCTTTTTCTGCTATATATCCTTCATCTTGTACTTATATTTCTTTGATGTTTCAGTCTTTTGCCATTGTCAAGTAAGGAATATTAAAGCTATTATTGTTTTATTAAAAGTTCAGTGTTCTTTGCCACTCCTTTCCTGTTTTTTGGCTAAAAAGCCAGCCAAAACTAAGATACTATCTGTGGGTAGGAAGCATCTGAACAGAAAATGCCATGGTCTCTCATGGTTATGAGGAAAATCAAATATTTTGGTTCACACTCAGCCTAGTAATTAGCCCTTTTAAAAACTGCAAGTGCTCACTTGCAGTTGAAGACCCATGCTAATATTAAATATGTAGTCATATTCCAGTTCTTGAGACTCCTTTATATGGCAGAACCACTAGAACTTCAAATTAAGACTGCAAAAGTACACAAACTTTTCCTTTTGACTTCTGGAATGAACGTAAAACAACGTTTAACTTTCTTTATGCTAAGATTTGGCCATTTTGAAGTGATTCGATCCTTCCTCTACCAAAAAAATAAACTACTGGAAAAGCATAGCTGCTATTACATTATTGTTTTGGATGAAGAGTTAAGTACCAAACCATAGTTTAAGGAAAGGTATATAAGCCTTATTAACTGATCATGTCAGAACAATTTACTGCTTATTTTTGCAGGCTTTTGGCTTAACTGAAGGATTTGGTTGAAGGTGGAAGCTTTCATCCCCAGAGGGGATGGCCTCTGGGAGATGCAGCAACCTCTCAGCAAAATAATGCCTTATCTGCACTGCTAATTTAAATACCACAAGACTGTGTCCTGTCAGTGTAGCACTACGGTGGAGATACTCGGGGAATGCACGTGCCCCACCTAATAATGCGACTTGTTAGTCAACAGAGCCTTTACTAGTGGGAATTGGCTGTATAGATCTTCATGGCAAAAGTCTTCCTTTTTATCTAACTATGGAAAATAGAGATATTATTTTATTCATTAAGACTTATACCATAACTTAAATGGTGACTGCTGAAGGATTTCTGGGTGAAATCTGACCAAGAGTCAGCATGACGTTCAGTGTTCAAACAAAAATGACTGCACATATTATAAGCTATAACATTGAAGGATACAGGCTATATCTGACTGGTTTCTTTTGGCAACTCAAAAGTTTATTATTCAGAATAGTATCTGTGTTGTAAACTGTCAACAGGATAAGGCCCTTATGTATTGCAAAGTAAATGTCTACATAAAATCTGACTAATGCATGTATTTTGTAAGCAATTACTATCGTTTGTCCTTTGACAGGGCTTTCTGAAACATTACAGAGAAATGAAGAATACTTTTAATTTGTACTGTATTAAATTATACTTGTATTAATTATTAAATAAAGATTATTACTAAAAGTTAATGAAAGAAACTATCATTATTATACCTGCCACAAATAAAAAATCTACGTATTGCATTGTAGAGATGATGCCATCCATTAATTAGTTTATAGAACCCCCAGACCAAGGGAGTGCCAGAAATTTCCAGGATTTCCCTAAATCTCACATATATGTGGGGTTTCTGATGCAGTTGAAAAGTATGTGCTGTGTATTAGTTTGAGCACTTCTGCCTTTACTTGACTCATGTAATATCTCCCTCTTTTCAATCACTGCATGTTTAGAATTAATAAAAATAAATTACTAGTTCACATCATATCCATCTTGGAGATTAGCCCTTGAAAATTCTCAAGACCTGTGAATTTGCCTGATTTTATATTCTGGAAGATAGAAGCAAACTGACTGGATAGAAGTTAAGCTTTACTGCTGCTTCCTAGTCTGGCATAACTGAGGTTTGTCCAGATTCACAGGTGCAGAGGAAATTTATGCATAATATTATTCTGGAACTACATATATATATATATATATATATATATAAAATGTATATTTCCTTACTTTCCTAAAATAGTATTTTATTCCAGGATAATTTCAACTGATTGTTTTTTCTGGGTAACAGAAGATGAATCCTCTGTGGTCACTATTACTTTTTTACACTATGCATAACTATGAAACTCGTCCGTTTTCAGGAAACTACTGCTGGGTGCAAATTTGTCTGGATTCAGGGAAAGAGACAGCTTGAATTTCTCTTCATTTTGAAAGAGAAAACATGACGTTTACTGCTTGAGTATGTGTGGGGGGGGCTGGTCTTTTCCTTTGTTCCCCTCCCTCCCAACATAAAGTACCTGTGATACTCAGTGCTATGAAGTAGCTTCACTGTCTATTGCAGAAAAGGTATCTGAGTATGTTGGGCAGCAGATGCACCCACTGGGCTGTCCACAGAGAAAGCCTCAGAGGGCATGGAGCCCTCATGCTCAGATCCACTGCTAAGAGAGAAACCAAGCCATATGCTGAAACCTGCTGGACTCTACTGCTAAATTCTACAGTAGTTTTATTCTAGAGGATGGGAGCGGGCTTTTAGAGGGGCATACCTGCAAAGCTATGCGTCACTGCCCACAAAACCAGCACGGACACAGTACCAGCAAGTGCTGGCTGAGGGGAACCGGCCAGACTAGGGGACAAATCCACTGATTTAATCTTTGCTGATCTTCCTTTCTGACAGTTACTTCTACTTGTACTTTGCACAGCCCTGGGGAATTCACCCTTACTAAAAAAATTCAAAAATGTGCATGTAGGACATGCAGCTTTACAATTTTGATGTATTCATAAAGTCATGCAAATACTATATGAGTATGTGAGGTACTAGTCAGGGAGACAGTTTCAGTTAAAATAGCTGACATACATATCTGGATAGACAGATGAACTGTGCTGGGGTGAAAAGTATAATCGTGCTTTTAATATTCATGAACAGTATATGACTGTACAGGTCTTTAGGGACAGGATAATACAGAGCAAGATATGTTCAGAAAAGTTGGATGTCACTGGACAAACACATGGTGTGATCCCAGAAGCAATGCTTCTCAGGACATTATTTTCTTATAGGGACAATGTCCTTGATCTTGAATGACTACAGGTTTTAAGTAAATAGTATGTCAGTACTTTCCACTGAAATCATTTGACATGACAACTTGAAAACACACAAAACATATTCTGCTTATAAAGAAAAACATAAACTACTGCAGCCCATAAATAAATACCTGGTAAATAAATATCTGTTATCACTGTATGTGAATCATAAATATGAACACAAACATATTATATGCACATGTATATGTAACAGTATACACAAAGGCATACAGACAAAATAAATGTATAAGCATATGTATATGTATATTTACATAAGATTCCTACATATTATTGACAAGAACTATTCAGAAGGCAACGAGTTTACTTATAACAAAAAAAGGCATTTTATCACTACATTTTACTTGCTCTAGTTTTACCATCTTGTCTGTCTCCTTGAAATGTTCCTTCCTATTGTGATAAAAGCCAATCTCACGTTTCTTAGCTGCTGATTGGAAAATCTAGTAATACACAGAACTAATCTATTTGAAAACATGCACAATCTGATCTTGTAAGTCACCATAGTGGGAGCTCCAGGTGCTGAGCAAATGAAGAGCTAGTGTAAAGAAGCCTAAGTAGAGGTATCTCTGTCTTTAGGTTTTGATATGGTAACTGACACCTGGCTATCAGATTGTGGACACCTGTTTGACAGTTCTGACTTGTAATTATTATGATGAGTCCTTAAACAAACAGATCACAGTAGACAGTGGAAAACACACTAGAATAAACTAGAACACGGTCTCTTGCTAGGACTGATGTGTGCAGGAGAAATCAACAAATACTTTTGCTTTTTTAAAATAAACTGTCAATTTTTTCTAGTTTTCTACCTACTGAGAGCATACAGTACAATGCATTTGGTGCTGCCAGTTTAAACCCTGAGTTGTTCTGTGGAATTACAACCTCAAAGCAAAAGATGTTATTATTGCTTTCACTATGATGTATTTACTGTGGCACACGCTTGCAAAATGAAGAGCCTAAAGTAATACTCCTAACACCCTATTCAGACACTCAGACGTAAGCAGGCAGAAATCAAAGCACCCATTGCTCTCCTTTAATTCAACAAGATTTGTGAGGGTACAACATGTTAAGAATATAAGGCCATTTTTACTTTGATTTCTTAATAAATGGACTTAGTATCCTAACTGCAAAGCTGTAACTTAGGTGCATAGCAAGGGGGTTAAGGTGACACAGGGTTAAGGTGGGAAGGCATCATAAGTCCCTTTGCTCTGTTTCAACCTTCTGAAATTTGATGCCATTCACCAGAGGTCTCCTAAGTGTAAAAGTTTGTCTCCTCTTGTTAAATTGCCACCTGCTCAGGGAAACTCTAATCCATTAAGGTCAAGCAGTTCTGAGAAGGTGCTGCAGTGCCTGGGGCAGCCTCTTGAGTTTCACTTCTAGCAGCTGCAGGAAGATGAAGTTGGGATGGTCCTCGTTACTGAAATTAGACAGATCAGGAAGTAAACAGAGCTTGCCTTTCATCTGATCTGGCTTTGAGATGGGAAAGGTTGGGGAGGGGGGCAGAGCAGAGGGTGAATTCCTCATCTAATTACTTTATGGGTCAGTTCTCCAGACTTTGTGTCAATGTCAGACATGCATAATCTTTTTTTTTATTTTTAAATGGGAGAAAAGGAAAAAAAACCTCATGAACTACTGAAGATTTTAGGGTTTACTATCATTTAGTTCTCAATACCATGACTTTCATGGGGATTATTATAGTTTCCTTTGGGAATGAGTAGCCAACAGATCTAAGACACGGGAGAGCCGTGGTGTCTGCATAAACTTCTTGTCCTTTTACACAGTGAAACCTTTTGTGTTCGTTGCTTGGCTTCTTTTCTCTTAAGTAGATTTGGGGATTATGAAGGGCACTGTACTGACAGTACAGGTTGGAGCCCTCTGATTTTCCATACCTGAACTGCTGGGATAGCAGCCCTCTGAGACAGACCACCTCCTCCCCACTGATCTGAAGGGACAGCCACCAACAATAAAGAAGAGCCAGATGCCACCTCCGTAGCAAAGGCTTCCCATATTGCCTCCTATCTCAGGCACAGCCTGAGCCAAAGACCACCCTGCACAAACCACAGCCCCTCTGGGGGGACATCATCACCTTGCAGAACTCCCTGATTTGCTGATGGTGACTGGAAAAGAGAGCAAGAACACTGAATGACAGAAGATCATTGAGAACCAATGCATAGGTGTGCTCAGTTGTAGCAGCAGTTCAGATGTGCTCTGGCAGATGAATCAGCCAGACTCAGTCTTGTTTTGTCTCTCTGAGAGCCAGTATTGTCTGGGATCAGCTGGTGCAAAAGCAGACTTTTCAACACCTTTTTTGGGTAACATAGGCTGTGATTATATGAATTCCACAGGCACAGGCAGCCTTATTGCTTCAGTCCCCACTTCTCACACACCCACTTGGAGTCCTATTTTCACAGGGTTTTTAAGAGCTGCTTTAGAGAGCTGTGATAATCCAGGGGATTAGTGACAGCCAGAGGGGAGCCAGACACATGATGCCCCACAACTGAAACATGCAGATGCTTTGCTTTGATGTGATAAGGCGCAATGAAGCCGTTTAAAACTGAGATGAGGGAGTGTTTTGCAGAGCACTGCAGCATCCTAACTCTACCAGAGCCATCAGAAGCTGAGACGCTGTGAAGACAGCTGGTCAACTACTTGAGTCAATTAATTTTTTTGCCCCCTTGATTCTGCTCAGCCAGAGCTTTCTCCTTCACCTTCCCCCACCCCTCTGCTCTCACCGTTGATGGGCCAATGGTGGTGAGCAACTGTATTTTACATGTGGTATCCCCAGTGAGGTGGAAAGATGCCCTCCTCCAGAGTCAGTTATGTCTGCATTACAGGGAGCCGGAAGGAGCCTTTTGACTGGATATAGGCATGTTCTACAGTCCTCCTTCTTCCTCTGACTTGCAGCAGGTGTTTGAGCCTCACAGAGCCAATGGTTGATTTTGAAACCTTTCTCTCTTCTAAGATAGGCAAAAAACTCGAGCGCCTGCCTTCCTGTCTGTAAATTGTCAGTGTGTTTCTCTGCCAGAGACAATGCATGAAGCTACATTTCCTTTTGCATAATTGTTTCTCAAACTGTATAAAGAAAAATCTCCAATGTGCATACAGATGGAAAGAGGTACATATTTAATAATATATCTGTATTTCCCTATATATATATACAATTTCCTGGGGGACCAGGACGTTCAGTTGGCAATTTTCTTTCACGCAAGAAATCTATGTACACACAGTTGATATCAGTTATGTCATTAGATTCTAAATAGGATTATATTGTGCTGAGCATTTTATAGAGATCAGAGGAAAAACAATCCCTATGCCAAAATACGTTCAACGTACACAGTGCAAAATAAGTGGATAAGGTGATGAAATAAAACCTTTTTCTTGTTAGAAGATATATTTTCCTAAGACTATTTGAAAATTCTTTTCTTACCTGATATTAAGACAGCACAAATACTTAGGAGCACTTAACTTTTAAAGTCAGTAATTCATAAATTCACCAGCAAACTCTTAGAGTTTGTTTGAATCTCCAAGGATGCACATCATCAGGATTGTTTAAGAATACAACTCACTGATTGCAGTAAGTCTGCAGACCACTGATTGCAAAGTGTGCTCTAAGGTGCCACCAAAATGAATTCTTAACTAGAAAATTCTACCCTCATTGAAACAGTGGTAAAACACCATCACAGGCCCAGATCCTGAAGCCAGACATGTTTGCTTAAATCTTAGAAGCCATACAGATTGAATTCTAAATGAAGTTATTGAAAACTAATCTCCAGGCTCATGACAGTTCAGAACCAGAATGCATTCAGAAGCCATCACATGCTACAAATCTCAGTGATGAATAGGATAAAGACACTACTGTCTTCTTCTCTGTGGTACTTTTGCACCATTTTCCCTCTTTTTCTCCAACATTTCGTACTTCTATTTCTCTCATCTCAGATGAGAGTCCTAATTGGTAAGACAAAGACTACTGTAGAGTTATTGCTTGTGTATATAAATAATTACTGGAGGTTTTGGTTTCATTATGCATTGTTACAAAAATAGGTATTTAACTCTCAATATTTGTCATTAAATAGATTTTTTTTGGCTTTTGGCCAACCTAACTTTTCTCCACCATCTGCTTGGCAAATCATCTTGTCTTTAGGATGCAGTTGGGAGAGGTCTGTTGTGGTAAGTATAAATGCTGCTGGAAAATAAGCTCTTTATTGGAATTTTTATGTTATTTCGTCAGACAAGGGCACTCTTGCTAATTGGACCCTATCCCTCCACTGCCGGTTTCAGTTAAGGAGTGACTGTAAGAAGTACACACAGTTGGGATTTTGTCATTGTGATTAAACACATAGTTATTCAAATTCAATCTAGAGCAGCTACATCATTCAGAATACCACCAGGTATACTTCTTTCCTTGGCACAAGCGTTTTCCTCTTGTTATCTTGGCACGGTGTTCAAATGAATATTTAGTCAAAAGTGCTAACTGAATTATAAAAGAGCATCCAGTCAGGACTGGTCAAAATATGAATATTTTAAAAATAATGACAACAAACAACTAAACAAATCAGAAGCATTGTTGGAATGGATCAGTTATTGTAAAGAAACTGTTCTTGACGTGAACTGAGGTCTGTAAAAATGATGTTTCGTAATAGCCTCACATCAGCAAATCTCTTCAAGATACTCTTTTTAATCTGCAGTATCTTGGTTCAAACTCCCTGCAGAATAAGGGATTATCTTTTTAATTTTAATATTACAAAGGTACAGTACCACATATTCTTTCAAGAGCCACTTGACAAAGAGAACACAAGATGTTAGCCCCTTTGTGAAGTGGAAAGCTTTAAAAAGCTCTTGCTATAATTCTGCAAAATGTAAACACAGCTCAGGAGGGTTGCCTGTTAGAAGGTGATTTGCATCTCTTGGAGTGATTTAAAACTGATGAAGACAACAACTTGAGTGACTTCTTAACCACTGTGGACCTTGAAGGTTCAGGACAAAAAAGAAGTTAAATATTGAAATTATTTTGCTATTGAAAGATGCAAAAACTGATTTGATACTTAGGCCTTCTGTCCCTGCTTCTGGGCCTTTGTCACTTTATCATTTGTGACCTTGACTCAGGGAATCACTGATCTCCATTTTATCAACAGCCAGTGGCTGCACAGTCTCTTGCTGATATTGACAGCACATGATGCTGCTTAAAAAATGGCAACTGTCTCACTTCTCCAGAAGTTAGTTGTTTTTAAAGATTGTTTTATCTACAGGCAACATTAGGATTTTCTTTACAATAAATTCCACGTAGCTCTAGGACAACAAGCTGGATTCAGTAACTATACCCAGTCAACAGAATCACAGGAAAGTAGATAAATAAGTCGGTTTGGGCAATTGACTCTGGGAATTTAGCATGTGTTAAGATATTCTAAAGAACAGAAGTCTTTTTCTGAACTGAAGGAACAGTAAATGGGTATCAAAAGCAAGTGACAACAAATAATGCATTTGATGACTTATTTTTTTTATAGAAGATCAACATACCAACTACTAAACTCAGAGTTGTAGATAAAATTTACTGTATACCAAAAATAAGATAATGTCTTTTACAGAGAAGCCCATCAGAAATGCTATAAAAATACATAGAGGATCAAGAAGTTATTTGATCATTAGATCTGACTCGGTAGTACGCAGAGATACACGGTGACAATGCAAATGTCTTAGCAAGAATTACTGACACTACGGAGTATTTGTTGTATAAAACAATTTGATGAAAATGAAACAAAACTTCTAACATAAGATGCTCATCTAGAAGATTGGAGTTTGGCTGTGCAACCCGTGAAGTCATCACAAGCTGTACATTGGCTTAGTAGAGGCAGAAAATGACCAGTGAAAATGGAGAAGAAACCAGACGGGAGTCACAGAGACAGCAGAGAAACGACCCTTCTAAATTATCACACAAAGAGCTTCAAAGGAGCCCCAAACCCAGACTGCTTTCCTGGATGCGGTTCCTTTCATGATGTATGGAGCCACAGATTGTCCTAAACTAAAAGCACACTTACAAAGAAGACATTTTAAGACCAGCGAGACATGGACACGCCATGTTCCAGTTTTGTCTCCTCTGGGCCCACCACACCCAGCCTGGATCTCTGTCCATCAGCCACAGACAATGAGTGTCTGGGCCATACAACACAATAAACATCTGTGGTGAAATCTGAGCCCATTGAAGTCAACATCGAGGATGCCACTGACTACCACAGGGGCCATATTTCATGTAGTCACAGTGGTCTACACGAAATGGAATAGCTTTTTAAGCTGCCCCCTTCACTCTTCCACTTTCTGTCTTCTACAGCAGCTCATTTTAGGGTAAACTGGGGCTAAAGGGAGCCAGTGAAATCTTTTGCAGCACATCCTCTTTGGTGGAGTTGCCTTCTTCTGGCAGCTGTGTCCAGAGATGCAGGGGAAACCCTATTTCAACCAGGAACTTTGTAGCACTGTGGTTAACAGCCAAAATAAAGGAGTCCGTAATTGGTAGGCTGACAGTGATTGCAAAGGAATGAGATATTACTGCTTCTCCTTATTTGACATTGAATCCTTATTTTAGCAAGGTGATAAAGATCAGTTTCCTTGCAATTTGGAAGATAATTTTCAATTATTTTGGGCTTTGGTGAAATGCCAAATAAAAGCCAACCAGCACAGAGCACAGTGGTGTTCTGAGCTTGATTAGTCTCTTCTAGGGACTACAGCAAATAAAATTAGTAAATATCTCTTGCAGCGTCCTCCTGTGCTGGAGTGACCTCAACATGGTGCCTCTTAAAAGATGGAATATTCAGAAAAGCAGAGAAGAAAGGCATTCTGAAACTGATGTCCACAGTGTCAGTGAGAAGAAACAGTACAGGGCAATGTCAACATAACAAGAGTTAAACTTTCACTTTTCAGATAGACCGGGATGTTGCCTCCAGCTTCACAGAGAAGCTCAAAATCTCTTGGATTACATATCCAGCAATTTGGTGGCCAGCCATGATTGGGTAATTGAGAATAAAAGCAGTCTCTTCTTGGCAGCAAGAATACAATAATGCCTCTCACTCATCTTTCCTCCTTTTGCTTACCTTCTTGCTCATATCTGATTCATACTGAAAGAGTAAGGATGTGCACTAAGATCAGAAAGCTGCATGCAGGAGCAAGGATGTTTCTTTTGCAAAGAGATGGCACTGCATTTAATAAATGTCCTCAGCCTTAGTTCATTCGAAAGCATTTCATAACAAAGCCCATTGTTTAATCTTCTCTATTCTCATAGTTAATAATATTCTAATTATAATAATTATTATTTCTTAGCATTTGCATAACATTTTGTATCTTCAAAGCATTCTCTAGCTATGAATCATACTTCTCACAAGTTAAGTTCTAGAACTAGCCAGGATTTCCCTGCTAATTTTTTGAAAGGAAAACAGTTTTTTAAAGTCCTGATTTTATGATATGGAGCAGTATAGTTCCTATGAGCTCATGTTTGAATCTGAATGTCTGGAGGATTCAATCTGACAAAGTAGCCTAGTTCCTTTGGGAAAAGATTAGGACCATGACGTGTCCTTCTGTGGCATTCAATAGCTCAGAGGAATGGCAAACAGGGCCCAAAAGGGATATGTATATTTGATCCAACAAATTGAAATGGAATATTTACTTGTTTGTTATTAGAAATACTTTCATAATTAAAAAAAAAATCCAAAACCAAGAAAAAAAGCATCACAGAGAAGCATTTTAAAAATTGTAATTTAGAGTACATAAAGTTTGAAGTGACAGAATTTCCTTTAAGATGAATGTCCAAGTTTTCATCAGCTCTATTAAGTCCAAAACTGTGACAGTGCATTCCACCATTTCCCTCTCCTCTAACCAGCTGATGTGTGAACCATAATCTCAGAAAGCAAATGAGGAAATCACTGTATCCAGGAAGATGCTGCTGAAGAAAGAGCACAGGAAATGGTGTTCTTAAGTAGAGAAAGGCCAATGCTGGGATTCATGTGCCCAGACTTCAGATGCACATAAGTACCTTGCCAGCATGGGAACACAAGACTATTCACTCATTCACCAGTGGTCACAGAGGGAAAAAGAGGTTTGCTGGCGGTCTCTGCACAAGATGTGACTCACACAGGCAGGTCAAAATCTCCCCAAAGGTGTCTGTTTCACCTCACTGAGTGCTGAAAAAGCTCTTTCTCTTAGATCAGAGCTCTGAGGTGGCTCTAGGAAGACAAGATTAATCCTTTGTTGATGAGGAAAAGTGGCTTGTATGGCTTTACTGTTGAGGAAACTTGTGTATTGACCCAAAGAACAAAGTCTCCTTTCTTTTAAACTTGTGCTACCTTTGACCTCCACCCAGAAGGCCATGACTTTTCACCTTCTGGTGGCCTCTCTGAGAGGCACACCAGCTTGGGTTTGGTCCATAGATGATATTAAACTATTACGTTCAAGAATAAACCAGATAATCTGCCAAGAAAATAAGCAGTACTGCATTTAACTTTATAAGACATGGTTACTCCTGGACTATGTATATTAATGAGTTTTGAATGAGTGACGTTTAATAAAATATTCACCATCTCTTCAACTTTCTTTCATTTCTTTTCTTGCTGGAGCCCTTTCATATTTGAAAATTAATTATGCACACCATATTTAACCAAGGTGAAAATGAGACTTACATGGAACCCTTCCAGCTCTTCATTACATATTTAATTGTTAAAATAATCAAGCTATCCATCACACATTCTGCCACCCAGTCGTCTGTCACCTTGGAATCCATCAGAGAGATCATAGAAAGAGAAGTGTAGAAACAGAAATTTCTCTTTTCTCGAGCGGAACATTTTTGCCATTGAGAGGAATGGTCTTGGTATGGCATATCTGTATCATATTTGCAAAAGTAGCAAACAGCACCTTCATGATATCTTCTACACTTTGGGTTTCCTCCCATTAAGCACTAAAAACTATCACCATGTTATAGGAAAATTCTTTAGCACAGAAGAAGTTCAAGCTCCTGTGTCTTCTCATTGATTTTAGAGCCAGGCTAAGAGTTCTTTACGAAGTACACAGTGATCTGACCAGCATTTAATAATGGTTACATGTTATGTGATGCTTTTCATCAAAAACTTGTCCACGCACTTCACTAAAATGCTAGGTAACACAAACCCTGCTTAATGGATGGTGAAACAGAAACTCTAGAACAGTATCAGGCTACAGTAATCCATCAACATAACAAGGCACTTTGTGGAGCCAAGTCCATTGTCCCAGAAAACCAGAAGGCAAATATAGGAAGAAGGATGAAACCTCCACCTTCTGAGTTTGACCACAGTGCTCTTTTCACTGAGCTTTCCGCATGCCAAGAGCTGCATTAGGTCTGCTGCAATGTTTTATATAAATATGGGGTTCAGTGCTGCAGGATCAGAAGTCAGTATGATGCCATGAACACACAATATTTGAAAGTCGTAAAGCACAACGAATTCAACCCTGTGGATTTTCCATGGGGGCTCGGATTTTTAGAAAGTAGAGGAGTAAAGGTATGAGGAGAAACGAAGTTGTTTTACCTACATGGGCGTCACTCCCCAACTATCTCACATCTTAAATGTTCATAATGTCACCAGGAAAACAATATTGCACACAATATTTTTTAAAAATAGGCATATTTTAGTAGTCATAAAAATATAATGCATTTTCAATTCACAAAGGAACATAGATAAGGTGCAAGTTTTAATTTTCCGTATTTTACTGAAAGCAGCACTGTCTCCTATGCTAGAGACAAAAGGATCAAAAAGAATATCTAATTCTTACAGTTCATCCTACAGAAGTGAGATTTTCAAAAGCATTTTGAACTGAGCTCAGTTAGTTTATTTAAGCCCAGTCTCACTATGTATTTCTCTATAAATAAAGTATGATTTCAATTTAATATACAATTTTACATAAATAAGAGTGGGTTTATAACTAGACAGGTCTAAAAGAGCTCAGCAAAGTTGTAGCTTTAAATGACTATTGTCTAATACTTTAACAGTCCCTAGCAGTAATTGTGCATTGCCCTGTGGTCTAAAGGGAAAATAAGCTTTCTCTTATTTCATACACGAAGGTAGAACAAATACTATTAAAATATAACTGAAGAGCTTTCTATAGAGTATTAAATAAATCTCAGCTCAGGCAGGCTAGATGTATTGTGAAGGTCAAAGCTGATATGAACAGTGAAGTATCTACTTGCAGGGAAATAATGCATTTGGATAAAGAAGTTGTGCCTATCAAATAGGGATATGAGCTGGAAAAACAAAGCAAAACAAAAGAAAACAAATCAAAAAACCCACATAAGATGCAAGAATCACAAAACAAAAGTCACCAACACCAGCCATAGCTTGAAAAGTATCAAGGACAGAACCAGTGAAGCGGATGATCTATCTTATAAATTAGACTTCAACTAGTGTAAAAGCAACCAAAGTGAGGGCCCAATTGTTTTTGTAGCCTGTCGGAAATAATTTCAAACCTGACAGGATACCATGGTTCGTAGTGTGATCTCACAGATTTCAGTGGTCATGCTGAGAGATAAGCAGAGAAGCACAGTAAAAACCCTGATAGCAAAAGCACTGCTGCCAGCTTTGCTGTACTAAAAAATTATCATTCACTCCAAATAGCAGATCAGGCAAGCACTGAATGACTTCCCTCCTCTCCCTCCTCCTCTGTCTGCCTCCCTGTTACCACCCTCTTTCTTCCCCTTTCCACTCCCTGGGAGGACATGAAATGTTGTGTTTTATAGTATGAAAACTATCTGATATATCCAGTAACAACAAACATGAAAAGAAATTACGCTGTCATCAAACTATCTTATTATATCATTAGTGTCCTAAATTAAAGCTAGATGATTTCCCCAGCAGACAGCAACCAACCATACACAGATACTAGTGCTGCAAGTAGGGTGTAGAGTTCCACTGGGGGAGAAGGTGCCATGCACTCGCTCTGTAATTATGCTGGGAATCAACTGACGAAGCCCTTTCTTCAGCTACAGATTGTGTCAGGCAGAGCCATGCAGCTCATGTGCCTGTCTGAGACAGGGTGCTGTGCCAGCTCCTCAGATCTCCAGCTTGGCCTGGGAGGGCTCTGCCAACCTGCCACACTCAGTGGGTAGAAGGGAAGGTCTTGTCACCCCTGCAAGTTCATATGATTGCTGCCTGGACCAACGTGGAGCTGCGAGCACAAAGGGGAGCCCACAGGAAGTTGTGACACCTCTGTTGCTGTAAAAACCCTCAAGCTTCCTCAAGCAGGGCAACAAGAGGGACTGGTGGATGAAGGTATGGTGTCAGAGGCACCTGGTTTGGAGCACAGGGCCCTTGGGTGGGGGATGCTGTTGACTGCTTAACCCACAAACTTTTACCCATAAACTTCCACCTCTGGCTATTGCCCTCTTTTGGAAGCTGCAGTGTTGACCTGCAGAATGGGAAGGCCTCTATCTTATGGGTCAGGGAAGATTTATTCCCTTTGACCTATAACCTCATATACTTGGACTAGTATCATTAGTGTTTGCATTCGTGTGATACTATGAGGCCTTGTCCAAAACATTCCCTGGAGATTAATATTTTCCTGTCAGAAATACTTCCTAATTCCACTAAAGATACAGTTTGAATCCATTTAATTTATGTGCACAATCTTCAAGCTGGTAAGAAGGAAAGAGAGTCTTCTGAGAAAAACACTAAGCAGGGATTGTAGGGAACTGAATTCAGTTCTTAGTGTTGATGCAGTTTCAACTGTCAACAAATTACTTCATTAGCCTGTACTCACGGTCCCTAGTGGAAAACAAAGATATTTTCTTTGATCAACATATCCAATTCTAAAGTATCTGTTCAGGACAATAGTCATTTAACAAATGCTTTCATTTCTAGACTCTATCCCAGTTTGAGTCCAACAGCAATTTGGCTGTCTAGCTATGGTGATGTAAACAACAGCTGTGCTGGTGGGGCTCATGTGCAACCAGAAGATGGGGTACCATTTCCATTTAGCTTTTTCCCAGTAAAGATGCTCAGCTGAAGCCTTCTTGCTTCACTCCAGGACCCCAGAACAATTCCCTCATTCAGTATGCATCAGTTTAGTGATCTGATCCAGGTTAAGTTCTCATGCTTTTTTATTTCCTCACCCCCAGATCCTGCAAACACTTGTACTAACACAGCTAAAGGACTAGAAGGTGAAGAACAGGAAGAAGGGAATCATTTTCCTTCCAAAATTTTACCTTGCTGCTGGAAAAGGTACTTAGCAATGTACTCCTGTAGAGAGGCAAAGGCAGTACCATCTTTGTTTTACAGTCAGAGAATAAAATCAAAGAAGTATTAACTGGTTTGCCCCAGGTCGCACAGGAGTCTATTCCAGGGCCAGAAATTTGACATAGATGTCCCATGTCTCAGATCAGTGCCTTAATCATGAAATAATCACCAGAAATTTGAATAGTTAAGTGTGAAAGAAGAAAGGGGTTTTATTGCTATGGTCTATAAAGAGAGAAATGGCATTCCTGGAAAACTTTAAGTTAATTTATATTCTGATAAGTGACTGGGAAAAATGACACTGTGGGGTTCTCTGTTTATTCCCGCTCAGTTACTTTCATATGAAGTTTGCATAATTCACAGTCCAAAGGAAGGATCTGGCACAATGAAAACTCAATTGAGGACTGAAAAATCATACTATAATTTTGAATCATACATAATCAGTAGCCAAGAAGAGTTTTCAAAAATATTCCAGAAGTCAAAGGTCCAGAAAAAGAGATGCTTACTTAATTTCACTCGCTCCTGTTGGCGCACAATACTGTCCAAAATCTGGAGGCCTAATTTCTTTAGAACACACCCTGATATAAAAGAGAAAAATCTTCCAGCCCGATTCAAGCTATCTATTTTCTAAGATGGAGTTACCTTCTAGAATACATAAATATTAATACTGATAATAGAAAAATAATGTTCCTTCACACTTTGTTTTAAGTATTTATTTCATTTTATTAATCCAAACAGAACAAGAAGAATTTCACTTGCCCATTTCACTCTTCCTTTTTGTGGCGGATCCTTCTGATTGCAAACTTCAACTAACTTACAATCTGCTGTCCTGCAGGTGCCAGACAGGCCACAGAACTACTCTGCTCAGGCACAGGTGTGAAGTGAGGGGTGAGACTTTTGGACACTTTTCTCCACAAACACAGTTGCAGTAGGTAACTCTCTCTGGCATTCACCTGCATTCATCTCACTCAGCCCATGGTTCCTTGCCTGCTGGAGTGATGGGCCTTTTCACCTAAGGGCAAAAGCAAAGGGGTGTGATGCTGCCAGGAACAGGGCTCCTGGCAATGAAATACTTGGTCAAGCCCACCCTTAGCTGATCCAGCACTGGCAAGCCTCCAGTCCCATCAGGAAAGAAAATGATCATGTGGGCAAAAACCATCTCCTTTTTTCAGATTTTAAAACAAATGCCCAGTATTTGTCCCTTAGACTCCCACTGGCCCAAAATTTCATTCATCAACAAAGTCCATCCACTTACTACATCCTTTACTATATTCTCCTTCAAATATTTCATAGATTTATTTATTGTTCTGCTCTCTATTCCAAGTAATGTAGAAAAACAACGAGTGCAGGTCTCAAAATACTGACTGGGATTTTTTTGAAGTATCAAAAGGCAAAATTTCTTTTGAGATTTTACATCCAAGACAGAGTTGAGATTTTAGTTTATGACACACTCTGTGGCCTTGTGTTTGCATAAGCTGCCAGCACAGTGAGACAACTCCTTCCTCAACTCTGAGAGCTATGTACTGCTCTCATCCCACATAAGCCCCACATTGAAAGGCTCTGGAATTCACTGGCTGGAATTCACTGCAGGTAAGAGTTTCTAATATAATTCTATTGCCTCTCAATTACTGCACGGCTTTCCCTTTCCTTCCTCAATTTTGAAAGAGTTCTCAATTGCTTTTGTGAAATAAATACTAAGAGAGCATGGTGACAACAAAGGTTGGGAAGGTATAATAAAATTTTAAAACCGTAATAATACAATAGGAGTATTGCAGTACTGTAGTATCCTTCAACAGATATTGTAAAAGAAAGCATTAATTAAGTTTCAGTGATTTAACCTCTGAGGTTAATATTACTGTACACACTTCACTAATGCGTAAACAGAGGCCTTGGCATATTACAAGCCACGTCTAAAGTTACCCAGCAAGTTAGAAGAAAGGGAAGAGAAGTAATGAAATTAAGAACAGCAGAAAGTATTTCTAGTATGACATCATGCAAATTCTCTTCCCTACTTCCAGCAGCTAGCATCACTGTATTTCCCAAATTACAGTGTTTTTATACTTATAACACACGGGTTAATCTTCTTCCTGCCGTGATTTAGGAGAAGCTCAAGTTGCACTCATGTCTATGGGCTTTATTCCAGGTTTCCCCATTCCTTCATTTGCACACTGACTCCCTTCTTCCCACTCTGCTTTTTCTTCCCCATTTCCTTGCTTCTGAGCTGGCAGCCAAGGCTGCAGGGATCAGAGGAGTCATTTTCAAGTAAGGATTTCTTTGCAAAGGTGCAGATTTCCAAAGGGCTCATTGAAAGCCTGAAAATATGGCAACAGATTGTCAACTGTCTTTTAGCAAACTCCTAACTGCAGCAGCATCTATAGCGAGGAAACCTCTGTATGAGTTTTACTTGCTCAATCTGCACAGTCACCTCTTGGGACCGAGTCAATTCAAGGAAGTCACCCCCCCCCGGATGAGAACAAAACAGGTGTTGATTTCCCAAAAGACCACCTCAATGTAAAATTTCCTCAATCCCTTCCTAGAGAAAACAGAAGAATAGGAAAGTTAGGATGAACAACTATATCTACAGAGGAAAGAAAATCAACCATCTTATCTTTACACTGGACTTTTAGGGATCAGTGTAAGCATCTTTTTGAGGCCTGGAGTAGTTCCAGACAGCTGTGGAGTAAGGAGGTGAAAGAGACAAGCTTTTCTCCCAGTGCACACTTATTTTTATTTGTGAGCAAACTGCTGCACTGTTACATGAGCAGCACAGATAATGTGCTTTGGACATGCAAAATCAGTTAGCCTCGCACATCTCACAGAATTTTACAAAACAGAAATGCTAGCAGTAATACTAAAGGAGATAGGCAATTAATCAAAACTGTTCACGGATCTGTGCCACAGTTATTTTAAACCTTCCTTTTTTTGCCTAATTTCTGTCCTAACCAGTGATGTTTCCTTTCCTTCTCCTTTTGATTCAATAGCCATGACAGAAGTCCACAGCTCCCCCTCTCTCCCATTTATTCCAAGACATAATGTAGTAATTATACTTACATTTTTAAAGGTAGACATTTCTCCATAGGCCCTATCAACCTGTGGCCTCATGATTATAATTACTTGATCTACAGACTGTTAATTTTTTATCTTTCATAGGAATAAAATAGCACAGGAATAGGACACAAGGAAAGGCAGAGAAGTTGCAGACAGATAACAGCTAATGTTTCTCTAATGACTACTGTATATGACAGGAAACATGAATATCAGGGGTATCAGAAAATGCATGATTTTACTTACATTTTTTCCTAATTTCCTATTTGTCAACATGTCAACAGATTCAGTGAAATGGATTAAATTTCTAGGTGGCTTCCCGGGTTATAAGCAACAAGAAAACAATCCAAGTAGGTTTCTGTTTATTACTTTTCCAATTAGATTTGCATGGCATTGATGCTTGCTCTCAGGAGTCTATTTGCAATATTGGGAAAGGGTGTGAGTGAAATGAGGCCAAATCCACGACAAGTCTCTACTTAACCTAGTTTTCTCTCTGTTACTTATGACATTTCTGTTTTTCCAGCCTGTAAACAAGATGAAAACCAGGAAAAGCAAGACTTGGTAATAACAGTGCGTACTCTGGGTGGAAAAAACTGGTCCAAAACAACAAGCCTGGCTTTGATTACATGTAGTAATCAAGCTGTGTTCATAATTACTTGACCTAATGTCTCAGGAAATGTTAATCTGCACATGGAAATCTTGGTTCTAGAGATCCACTGACATTGGGTAAGAAGTTAAAGTCATGCTTCCTTTTTTTTCCATTATAGTCTCGTGTTGGGGGAGGGCTAACAGACATAATGGAAAAGCTGGTTAGTAAATGAGCATTTTTATCTTCTAGGCCAGTATGGTAATAGTACTAAAGAAAACACTACCAACAAAACTAGCAGCAATTCAAAGAAGCCGGGTGCAACTCTACGGGAGGGTTTTGTTTTTTCCACTGGACTTAAAGTACATTAACCTGACAGCATATATTTTAGTATACTTCAGAGTTTAGTGAACTAGAAAAATAGTTTGCTGAGGATATCACAATGTAGTAGAAGTACTGCGGATATGAGGGTGGATACCAATGGTGCCCGTTTAGGGTAAACTGTAAATTTTCGAATACTGTTTCATCAACCTCTCCTAGAGAAAGACATATGTTAGATCTCATTAGGACTGTTAGCTATGCCATGGTGAATTACACAATTGCACATTGCATTCAAAAATACAATAAGCTGTATTGTCCTGAAGCAGTTTTATTGGGAGTGGGAGATGTGGGGAGACTAAAGAAGCTCATGGGATGTGTGTTGTCTTGTTTATGTGACAGGTAAGTATTGTGGTACTGCAGAAACTCTCGCAGTCCCCATCAAGGATTTGACTGCATTTGGCTAATTTGTTTTCATTTGATGGCAAACACCAGTTTCTTCTTGTCCTCTCTGAGTATCTTTCCTCCTTACAACTGTCCAACTGCTTTTCATTGCTGCCAGATAGACACCCAAAGATCTCGGGGAAGGAATGGGAAAGAAGCTTGGGGAAAAATCATAGCCATTCTGCAACGTAAATGAAGAAGTGTTTAAAACTATATTTAGGCTTAACAGGACAGCAAAAGTATAAGTAAAATCTGGCAATCTGGAGAATGAGCCAAATAAATTGTTCATGATTATTTTGATGTGTACTTGAATACCTGTTTTCAAGTATTTCAGAAACTTAGGTGCTATTTCATCTTGTCAGCAAAACTTAATATGTTTCTATAGACCAGAATTATTTTCAACTATTTGACATAAGTATGGATTTTCTACTGAGAACTCTGGATTATATTCATTGTCAATACATCCTAGGCCTGCATTTGTCTTTTCCACAGGATCAGCCTAATGGGTCTCAGCTATCAATGTGCTTCACTGATTAGGCACCCAATTCTTTTCCTTCTGTGTTATTTCTAGGCAAGGAGCTCTAACAAAAAGCATTTGAAATTGTTGTTGCTTCATGGGTGAGTGACCAAGCACTTCATGCTACTGCTCATATCGTGAGTAGTATTCTCTCTCCACTGATTAAGACTCCCATCCATACTGCTTTTCTGGTATGTATGCTATATATCTCCTCATCCTTGACAAGCTTTCCCAAGGTTAGGAAAACCTCAATAAATTTCATTAGCACTCTCTTGCTTTATATGACATGGTCAATCATGCAAGTATTAAGTAAAACCTGTCACAAGTCTGCAAGAACCTGAAGCTGCAATACCTGCTCTTTCATCACAAAATACTGTCATATTCCCTTTAACCTCTTCTGCCCCACCTCAAAGCTGTTGACCAAATCCTCCCTTTATGCTTCAGTAATTTTTCATCCCTATGATATCAATGCTTCATGCAAGTCTAGTCAGATAAAATATTTTGCACTTCATTTTACTAAGAAAATTTTATCAAGAAGTAGTATCAGTTTAATGTGGTAAAAATCTACCTGTGCTGCATTTTTCTCCCCTTTCCTCCATTTTTTCCCACATCATTTTATTATTTTCTCAGAAAACACATTCCAATAACTTGTGTACTTCAAAGTACTAGACCTGTAGTTACCCAGATTTTTCTTTTAAAATCTTGAATAAATGTAACAGATCATGACCCACTGGTTTTTAAAATTAAGGTTATAAGGAGTAAACAGTATCTTCCAGATAGTCTTTCCAGAAATAAGCAACATGCTAAACAGTTTCCCACAGATGTCAATAGCTGTTCATAAAATTTTACTTAAGTATCAGAGCACGTGATAATTTTAACTGATTCAAATCATACTGTTCCTGGTAGAACCTCCCCCATATGTGTTATAGGTGAACATCATTATCACACACAGAGTGAGTTTGGCAAGACTAAAAATGTGGTGATCCTTAGATGTAAAAAGCAAATAAAATGAAGATACCTGGCTCAGACCTCCCCAAATTCTTTGTTCTTTATAGCCAGCAATATAAAAACAAATAAACAAACAAATCAGCCCATCTCAGAGGTAAGCCATCCACAGAACTTAGTCCCCACGTATTTCTGCCTTAAAAATATCTCTGAATTTATTTGCTGTATGCAAAATGCTGACTGGCACAGCTACCTTAGAGTGAATAATATATCACTGTAATCAAGGACAGCTGGTTTTCTTGCAGAGTTACCAAATTCTCTTCAGGAGCCCTAGCTTCTAATTATCTCTAACCAGGAGCAGCCTCCACCTTGCCTTCCCTCCCCAGCAGTACAAGAGACCGGCGTGCAGCACCCCCAGCCTCCAACTCTTGCTCCCACACGACGGGAGGCAATGTATTAAACATACAATGCATGTTCTAATAAGTGGAGCCAACGAGAGCTAAAGAGCTTGCAGCTGCTGGTACCACCTGTGTCCCTTCGCTTCCAGCCAGAACAATCTCCTCTCTGCAGTCCCTAGTTGTGGCGAGAGATAAAAGAGGCAGAAAGTGAGAGTGACATGTCTGGCTCGTGTCCTGCTCTCGTCATGAAGGAGCCAGTTGATCTGGAAAGCTTGCTTGCTCCCTCTGTGAATGTGGATGATTGTGCCTCTGTCCCTCACAAGCAAGCCAACACGAGGTGGCCATGTATGAATCTCCTGCTTGTTCCTCTGTGGAGTGTGCCCCACACGGTTGTTGCCATAGTTCACGGAAGTGCAATTTCATTAGTTATCCCTGTTGGCCCCCCTGAGTCATGAGGACTGCTGTGGGATGGTAAACTTGGGTGGGTAAATGTGGTTTTAGCGGACTAAATGGAAATCCATCCTGAGATCCATTTTATTTTAAGAGACATTTTTATAAAGGCTGTCGACAGAGAACTGGGGCATTTTCTTACTCTCCTCTTTTTTTTTTTCTTTTTTTTTTTTTTTTTTAATATGCTCTTCCTTTTTCTCTTGCCTGACTGAGTGGTGATATGGATGCCTTTCGAAGTTTGGAATTGTCTGTTGGCTACTTCACTGCCTCAGGGCAACTGGCATCCATTCAGGGATCAGAAAGACCATCAGTTCTTTGGATCTTTTTCCTTTCACATGGAGTTTTGTTTTGCTTTTTCCCTTTCCATGTATTTCATTTCTGAGTTGGCTGTTTTGAACCATCTTGGGCCAGATTGTGCCATTAAAGCACTGGCCAGTATTGTAGCCTGGATGGAAAGCAGAGTTGGCAGAAGCAGGCACTCACATAGATTCACACTAGATTATTACCAGTATTAGTTATCAACAATGAGAACTGAATCTGTTCTTTACATAACTTCTAGACTAGAAGTTTCTGCAAAAGAGAAACCAAACTCTCCTTTCTGCAAAACACCTTCTGCAGTTTATCCACTCATTTTAGACATCCTCTCTTAGGTGACATTCCAAGTATGAGTGCTGGAGAAAATTCCCTCAGTCAAGTTTTAAGAGCAACACCTGTACTCCTACAGTTGCCCTTTTTACCTCTCAGATCCAGGGGCCTTTTCTCCTCCTTTCCCTTGCATCGTATCAGGATGTTACTGCCAGACAGGACGTAACAGGCACAACATAATATCTCTCCCTCTAGTCCAACATGGAATTGTCTACTTCAATTTCAATTTAACATAAACTGATGACCCAAGTCGCAAACATATTTCAGCTTTGTAGTATAACGCCTGGGCTCCTAGAGCTATCACAATGCTCTAGTTATAATACCATTGACTTCCTGTAGACATATCTTCTCTTCCACAAATAAATACTGTTCACATATATTTTGAGGATTTCTTGTGCTTGCCCAGAATTTTTGAATCCACCACAGCATTGGCAAGGAGGCTTTTCCCAGAGTTTTTCCTCTAGCTAGGGTGACTCTCTGCACTTGAATGCATTTCTCTTACAATGCAGAAGGAAAACAACTGGATGTGAGGCTGTGATGCCTATTCCAGTCATTGCAGCAGTTATCCTATTGCTACTTTATGGGAAGTATTCATAATACACAATTCAAATTATCTAGCACAAGCAATGGGGCAGATGAGAAGACTCTCTTTGCTTCTCTGAATTGCCCCACAGCATTGCTCTCGCTCCTCACTGACTACACAAAGAGCCTGGGACTCCTCACCATCTAACTTAGGAGGTGACTGATGGTGGTGGTATGAGTATCCTGCTGTGCCACTGCCGACTTACCGTGCTGTGTGTCATTTGTTTCATAGTCACTGTTACATGCTTTGTTCTCCTTCGTGAAATACTCAGTAAAACCTCAGATGCTGTGAGAAAAGATGCTTGCATTTATCGGCCTGATTGATTACGACTGGTCTTGGAACAGAGGGAGCACAAGGGGTACATTGAACACTTTAGGGGACAACATGATTTGATATTCCTGCTAGTAAATACATCAAGCAGAAAGATCATGTTAAACAAACAGCCTGCTCTGTACCTATACTATTTGTTCTGATAGCAAAGAGGGAGCAAAAAAGTTGACCTCCCAGCTTTCCATGTTGTCCCACGGCAGTTCCCAGCATTTGATTTTGTATTTGCACTGTAGCTCATTCCTTTCAATCATTGTAAAACTGGCATTAGACCAATTTCATTTCCCTTGGCATGATTCCTGCTTATCCTCTGTATGCATTCATGGTCCAGTCCTATAATGTGACAGATGCTGTCCTGTAGCAGACAGAAGTTGAAGAGTACTGCCCTGTACCTTCCAGGAATGAACCAAAGGACAACCCAGAATTTTCCAATTCTTATTAAGATATTACTTCTCTTTCTTACATTTTAAAAGTAATTATTATTGTTATTATGATTATTATTTTTCCGACATTGGACATGAACAGCATGTGGCAAGGTAAGTCTACCAGAAAGTGTTTATTTTCTTTAGGAACAATTGAATCTTCATTTTAAATTTGTTTCTCCACTCCTTTTACAAACATACAATTTATACGAATCATTAAGGGAGCCAGATATCCATCCATCCACATTTCTGCACAAACACGGTTTGCATGTTCAAATTCAGATGTGTTTATGATTGCATGAGAGAGAAAATATTAATGTACAAAATTGGGTGTAACTCAACAAACCACATTTCTTTTTCTTTGAAAATGTGATGCAGTATTTTAAATACTGTTGACATGTTAAATTAAGAAATGTTTAAAAGCATTTAACATTTCAAATATATCTTTATTATCCCCACTTAGCATATGAAATTATAGATTCAAAACTTAAATTAAAGGTGTTTACATTGCCATTTCCTATGAAACATGTTTGGGGGGTTTAGAATAGTTGTTACAGTGGGTGCAGGAAAGTTATTTTTCAACAGCTCTGTTATGTGGCTAAGAAGTGACAATAATTGTCATTAGTTACTCACTAGGCGGAGTTTGGGCAGAATTGTTAGCGTTATTTTCAAATCACTCTAATTATTTTTCATTGTAATAAAGTTAACACTGACATTCTGTGGAACTGATACCTTGATGGTTTATTTGTGAAAGATTCAGGTCATCTCTTCTTTCTTTGTGTGTGAATATGCTCTTAGTTTTTCCCTGCTTCCAGATTTTCTTCTAATCATTAGTGTATGTGCAGTAATGGCCAAGTTAATGAGGTCTCATTTTAACTTATTGTGCTTCAGCTTTGTGACAGGAAGGAAAGCCCTAGAGAGCTGCTGTTTGTGAAAGCCTAAATCATGAGTCCAGGTAGCTGTGCCTCAAGAGCCACACCAGGTAGATGCGTGGAGCAAAATTTTACCCCATATGCTGGTGACTACAATTGTGCAGTGAAAACGCCCATCATTACTGCTTGTCAGCCAGCATTTTCCTCTCCTCTTCACAAGGACTGTCTCAGAGAAGGAGAAATTGAGGAAATCTTCTACAGGGAATTGTCTGCTTTCCACCCAAATTAGCTGCAGAAACACAACTATCAAGCTGATTTTAATCTTATGCTTTATATGTAGGGTATACAGCAAACAGAGATGGAAAAGAAATATTTGAAAGCACTTCAGTAATTTAGAAGTGTAAGGCCTGCTGATTTTCCAAGTGTACGAAACCCACTACTTAAAAAATCTGGATCATGGAAGATTTTCCTCATCAATATTATATTTGCTTAAAGTAAGTGCAAACAGCATGATGTAAAATTGTATAATTTGTTCATACAAAGAGAAAATTCTCCGTTCTGCCAAAGATTCATAACATATGAATCTTTCAGCTACCCTTGCCAGTTTCTCACATTGATTTTAATATGGCATTTATCAGTTTATATGTATATTTCACTTGGATTTTAAAAAGATGCCCTCATTTGTATTGTATTCTATTCTTAAGTATACAGGTATGTTAATTTCCAAACTGGATTTGCAACAAATATCTAAGGTGCAAAATCCAGAAAAGACTGCTGAAAACTAAGTTTTATGTAGTTAGGGCTAGATACAGCTATGTATGAGTAAGCAGTTATCCCATATTTAGCTCTATTGTGTTACGTATAGCCTTCCCAAGATAAAAGGACAGGCAGAGCAGCATTTTCACATCATTACCAAAGCTATGTTACAGCAAATGCATTCAGTAATTATAGTGTACATTAAGATACTACTGTGAAAATACTGGGAAGAAATTACAGGTTATTTTGATAGTATGACATAACCAAATATTTGTTGTGTTGGCATTCCCATTTGTAGTAGCCATTTTCTGTTGAACTGATCTTGTGATTTCAAAAAGTCTATTTCCTTATAGAGTCATACGCAAGTCACCTGCAAAGCAGACAGTAAATTCAGTCTTAATGTGAGGTAATACATATGGAGAAAAAACAAAATTAGGAGAAAGAAGCACACAAAGATAATTATACGAATCCTAGGCCTGATTCACTGCAGTAACATTCCAGCCAAGTAATTCAAAAGAAATTAAGCCAGCACTATATTGGAAGAGATTCACAATGGTAAATTAGGACTTCTTTTGGCACGCTCATGTGCAAAAGGGAAATTTGCTCATTGGATTCTCTCCTCACTTTCACAACATAAATCAGCAGTAATTCCACTGAAGTCAATGGAGTTAAGCCAGGTTAGAATGAAGGGGAGATGAGAATCAGATTCACAAAGCACAGTTTGCTGTGATTTAGCACACAAACGAGTGCCTTATAATCTGTTTACTAACAATGGGTGAAATATGCAAATTGTCTTTTTGGAAAGCAACCGTGAAAACTGAGCTTCACAAAAGGAAAATGAGGGGTGTGAATGTTCTTAGTTCCAGACATTTTCATCCATAGTCAGAGGTTTGACACATAGACACTCTCTCAGTGAGGAGAAGACTGCCAAGTCTTCGCAAAGCATGCAGAAGTAAGGTAGATTATAACAAGATGTCAGACCATGATGTGGAATGGCAAACATCCCTCACAGACTCTGGGATAATCCAGCAATCAGGTCCCGAACAATGTCCCTCCAAGCAAACCCAGGCAGGCCGACCGTGCCATTTCACATTACGGGCTGCACCCTAAATCTGCTGCCGAGCCATGCAAATGTGACTGGGTCCAGATGGACCCGGAGCCTGGTGGTCTAAAGCAGGGAATTTTCACAAAAACACCCCCACTTTTATGTGTTCAAAACCACTGAGGATTTAAAATGGTTGCAACTGAGATTCAGAGTGTGTCAGGTGACAGAATAGAACATCCCAAAATACCTAGACAGTGAAATGCTTTCCGGTTCACTTAGCCATGGAAGAGACAGGAAGAGTTAACTTTTATTGGCTCATGCAAAATGTTCATTTTGGGCTTCAGGAATCAGAATGAGCCTGGTGAATCTGCACATCATAATTAGAGAGATTATTTCCTTATTCTAAGTCTTTGAGATTTCCTTCTTTGGATTTTCTTTTTCCTTATGATTCTTTTATTCTGATCCAGGCTTAACACAGATATTTACGTTACCTGTGAGAAGACATTTTATTATGACATTCAAGACTGGGCAGGACATGCAATACATGGAGAGACAGGGATTTGTGGTAGCCATACCCTAAAGCATTGCCTCAGGAGCACTCCAAGTTCCACAGGAGCTCACAATGAAGGAGAGCAGAGCTTATCTTTTCCCAGCAAGTTGATGACCACGTATCCCTAATTCCTGGCTTCTGTTAATTTCTAATAGATGTGGGAAGGACAGTCTCACAGTTTGAGATAACAGGGAGAACAAGACAGGAAGAGCTGTCTCAGCTCACAGGCCTACAAATCTTACACAGCTGGCTGGCAAATAGTATGAGGGAAACCAAAAACCTATCTCAGCAGGCTCTGGAACCCTATTGCCCAGAAGAGGGCAGACCTACAGTATTTTTCAGTAGACGGTGGCATTCTTGCAGATCTACTTCTTTCTTTTGTCTGTCTAGGCTGCTGTGTGGCTGCAGAAATTAAATACAATGCAAACATACAAAAAACCACAATTCTAGGAAAACAAATCGGGCATTAGTCTCAGTCCATGGGCTCGATCCTTTACCATTCTAGCCAGTCAGAGTTCTTAGGCAAGTACATTTTTCTGTCTGCCTAATGATAATTATGATCAAGTAAGAAGATGTGAACTAGATATATTTCACTGCTGTAGATCTAAACAAAAGGCCTGTCACAAGTAAAAACTAAACCTTAGGACAGAAAATGCTAATTTTAATAAAGCTCTCCATTTTGCCCCCCATGTAAAATGAAAACTATCATCCCACTTTCACCTTATTAGTTTTCTCCTTACTTTTCTTCCTTCTTCTCCTTCTGCTCCCCTCAAATGATGGAAAAAGAAAACCTGAATACATGATGATTAATACATTATTAAAGAATATCTAACGCTCCAAAAGAAATATTTGAACTGACATTTCTATTTCACTGAAAGTGCATAGCAGAAAATACAGTGAATTTTGCTCAGTTGAACCTAGGAAACATAATACCAAGATCAGCTATGATGATACTAAATAACATATACCTAGAGAATAACACCTCTATAAATACAGTTCTTAAAAACATCTATTATTAGGAACAGCTTTCTCAGATTCCAAGCATTTTCACCTTCTGTCTCAGAGTTACAACTACGATAAAAGGACACCATTTTTTTGCTTTAAAACAAGCAGAAATTCTGCCGTGAAGTAGGCTGTGCTGGTAGTGAAATCTGTGTCTTACATGTCTTTCCCTTTTTGCAGTTGTTCGTGCTGTAGAAGCCTCCTGCTCGTCAGCCAGCTCTGATCAGCTCCTGCCGTCTGCTGAGTGCCAAGGGTCACAGGGCAGAGCACCCCAGGGGGTGTGACTGGAGCCTGGGTACTCCAGCAGGAAGCCTGACCCAAACACAGCTCCAGCCAAGGGGTTGCACAGCGAAACATGGCACCAGGGTAGCTCTTAAGGTTCTCACCGTTCTGGGATACTGATCTCCCTCTCCTTTCACACAGCTGCACCCAAATGTCATTTTAAAACTAAGCAGAATCTGGCATAAAATATCTGATATAAACCTAGGCTTGCCTATGTACGCTCACCACTACATTTTTTCAATATGGTCATCATCAGGATTCCCTTGAAGTTGGGTCGAAAACTGCTGTGATGGCAGAGGGTGAGTGCTCCCTCACTGTTCAGGCAAGTGTGTATGTCTCAGACCTTCACTCTTCTTGCACCACCACAAATATTCTGCTCCACTAATGCATTAAAACTTAAAAGATGAGAGAAAAGTATACACAGGATTCTCCTTACTCTTACGTTGCATCAAAGCACTTGAAATCAGACGAGTTTTTTCTACTCCCAGCTCCAAGTTTAGCACAGATCAGGACCACACAAGCATCTTGTTAAGAAACTTCACTGTGGCATGTTGCCTCCAAGACAAAAAGAGATGATGTTGCTGATCAGCAGTGTAGGAGACATACAGATTAGAACTCTACCTATCCAGAAAGAAATAAATTAGGGTATTAGAAAAATAAAGCATACCACAAATGCCATGGAGAGAATGAATAGGCAACAATAATTATTTCTCATTCTGAATAACACAAAGTTATTACAACCTGTTTAAAATTAACAGAAGTAAATACTTTCTCCTTTGACATATAATTAAAATATGGAGCTTTTTGCTACAGGAAATTTTGGAGGCAGAAATAATAACAGGGATAAAAGAACAATTAGAAGTGTACCTGGAAGAAAAATCTGTCAGGACTATTAAACACAAAGATGTGCTATTTTCTCTAGTTCTGGAAGGTTTCTATGTGTTCAAAGATCTTAGGATGACAAGCTCCAGTACACAGTCAAATAATAATTTAAAATAAAATTTCACAAAAAGAAACAGTATTTTCCAACAAAACCAGCCCAGACACCATCTTCCAAAATATGTTTATGCAAACTCTCTGAGGTAATGCTCAAAACCGAACCTAGCCTCTTCAGAGTGCTCTTTAAGGAAGGAAAACATTTATCAAATAGCATCAACTTCTGGCCTTGAAACATTTTCCAGAAAAATAAAATCAAACATCTCCCAACTACTTAAGTCAAACAGCCTCTGGAGTTCCAAATTTTTTGTCAGAAACTGTTAAATAGTTTTCCTCACAGCTCACTGTTTCTCCAAAGCAGCAGACACAGTGTTAGAAGATTAAAAGTTTATGAATATCCCTCTTAAAACTTAGCAAAGCCTAATTCAGCCCTAGGTATAGCAGCTGTTTCTTCAGGGGCAGAAGTAACTGCTGATAGCTACAGCACCACTGCATTCCAGGCTCCACAGCCTAAACCTTGTCCACTTTAAAGATCTGGACCTGCCAACATTTCCACAGCAAGGCCTTGTCCCTTCTCGTGTGAGGGGAAGGCCCTCAGAGGGCAGAACGGGCAAGAAAAAGTAGGCAGCAGTTTCAGAAGCTATAGTTTAGCATCCATGAAATTCAGAAGGGGCAAATGTGAGCATCAGTGAGATGCTCATTGTTTAAAATGAGCACCCTCTATTCTTGGCTCTATTACAAAGGCAGGGCTTGCAGAATGACTACTTCTTTATGGAGAGACAGACTAGACTGAACAATGGGGACAGCTGACCTCAGACCACACACATACTCTCTTCACTTGGTTCCCAGATGATCTCTGGATACTGAGTAATCACTTTTCCTGAAACACAAGCCCCTTCCCTCCCCAGAATTATCCCATCCTTTCTCTGGGTATTACTCTCAGTGAGTGAATAAAAAAATACATCACAGGTTTTCAAAAAGTGGATCCAGCAGAAATGGGACACGTTTTTATCTGTATGCTGGGAACCTGATTTTGTCAATTATACGCTGTATATAAAAAGCCTCTGCTATCTGCTTTCCCAGTACTCTGGGGAACGTGTATGAATAATTTTAAATGAGGAAAATGCTGTTGGGAATATTGTTTTATTTGGGAATTCTAAACTTTGAAACACATCTACAAAGTCTATTTTATAATTAATAATGTTTATTTTTTATATACACACATATATGCATGTATTTTGGACTAAAATAAATAAAGGAGGGAGACTACATTTAGAATCACACCACAGCTAACACAAATCTTGAAAGACAGTCTAAAGTGCTTTAAAAAGAAATATCTTTGGAGAAAGGTGGCAAGTGTGGGAAATCCTCTGATCACCTTGGTGCAGGACCAAGTGAGTGACATGTGAGTGACAGATTTGCTATCTATGGCACAGAAATTATTCCATTTATCAACTATATACTTTCCCTGCAACATGGTAGTTATGTAACAAGACAAATTCTAGAACACTCTAATACAATGTCAATGTTTACAAAATTTACACCTAGCTTTTTAGAAGAATGAGAATAAGCTGCAAAGAAAAAAAAGAAAAGAATACTCATATCATTAGAGTTACTTTAGGGTGATAATTTAAACCTTTGCAATCTTCTAGGCCTTTTTGATGACACCTTGCCATTTATTGGCATAGTTCACTCTCTTTTGAACTACGCCATTTAGAATCATTCATCTCAGAAACTTTATAGTGATTTCTTAGAGACTGCTGATACAACACTGTTCTTCGTAAAGGAACAATTTTCAGAGCAACACACAGGGGAATTACACTGTTTCCAAACTGCAATTGTTGGCCAGTTCTGTTGTCTTTCATGCTATTCTTTTTGGTGATTTTTTTATGTAGTTAACAAATTGAAATCGTCTTGAAAAATAAATTACAAACTAGGAGTTCTCTGAGCTGTCCACACAGTATTTGTTTCATCTTCCAGCATATGTTCCAAGTGTATCACTGGGACTGACACTAGGAGAGAAGGTGTTTGCCAGCTGTCACCATAAAATAGTTTCAGAACTGTAGTATTCTTGCTGATCCCAAGTGCTCTTGCATTAGAAAAATATTAGCAACAGCTGATTTTTTACCGATGACCAATGCTTACTAATGATCAGATAGAAGTTTCTGATGCTTTTCCAATGTTAGCCTTTCTTTTATACAGATGTTTTTTGTACTAAAAACTAAAAAAACGCTTTTGATTTTATAAATCTCAGTAAACTCTTCTACTATTCCTTTTTTAATCAGTGGAAACAAAATGTGTGTTAACTGAACTTTTTAACATTCACATATATTAATTGGCCTTCTTGCACTGCTGTACCACAAGATGTTTTCTGTCTTCCCTGAGCCCTGGATTTTTTCTCTCTCAGCTACAAAATTCTGCAAAGCATTTCAAAACAATGTTACAATAGTTATTATGTTGAAAGACTTAGAGTACAGCCATCCCAATCTACCAAGGGCCCCCTACATGCTGCATTCTATTTCTCCATTCATCAGCATTTGCTAAAGGATTTAACTTTCTGGAAAACACAAGATTTTCCTTGAAAAATAACACACAGATTTCCAGGTATTTTTCCAGTTACACTGAATCATGTTTAGCATTTAATTTAAAATATTTACCAAAAAAACCCCTGACAGCCCTCAAAAGAGCTCAGATTAAAATATTAAAAACAAAAACAAAAATCACAACTTTTGGTGGGGAGAGATAGATGGCAGATTGTCAGACACAACCTTGCATCTGGTCTCTATCTTTGGATATAAACTTGAGGTTTTGTCATTTACAATGTTGTAAATATTAATGTTTTTATGTGAGATGTAACTTTCACCATATCTTCCTGACTCACCATCAGCAGAATTCAAGGAACTTGCCCTCTACGTCATAATGAAAATGCCTAGTGATGCTACCTCAAGGAGAAAGTTAATAAAAAAATTAAAGATCCATTTCACTAAGGGCTGTATTAGGGTGTCTCATTTTTGTGAGCTGCCATCTACAGATGGTGTCCAATGCTGATGAAGAAGCTACTACTGTGAAGGGAAAATACACTACTATGATATAGCCCCATATTTTTCAATATATATCAATAGTACAAAAGTGTGTACCAACACACAAATATAAAGTTATTTGCATTAATACCCAGGACATCTGTGGTAAAATACTGCAATGCAAAATATACTGAAGGTCAAAAAAAGCCAGTGAGAGAAAATAGTTTAAAAAACGTTTCTTTATAATATAAAACCTACAGCGGTGCCTGCTGTTAAATATGTCCTCCTTCAAGATATGACATTCCTGTGTATAAAAACAGGCATATTGCGCAAGGAATTGGGGATGCCCTGATATTTATATAATGGATTAGAAAACCAGACAGTACAAATTATTAATTTTGCCCTTTCAAACTTGAGTAGAAACTCTGAGTGCTTTCCCGGCTCCCGGTTTCTTGTCCAACCTACAATGACTAAAGAGAAACTAGAGAGCAAATGTTCAAGGTCTTGGTTAATCTGACATCTTTCGGCATGGTGTCTCATGCTGTGCACATGCAGCCATTACTCACTTCTTAAAACTGTGCTGGGATGGGAAGCACTTTCAAGCCTCAGCCTGAACACTGGAATAGTAGCAGGGAATCCTGTCTTGTCTTTCTTCACTCACCCTGGCGGAAGCAGTCAAAATTTGCCTTCTGACCTGGGTGATACTGGATTGCTTAAGAGCTTGGAAAATCCTGTCTGTGCCCTAGATAAGGCTTTTTATCTTGTCTCAGCTGTGAAAACCTCACCAGGCCTCCACAGAATTTCCTGGGTTGTTGGCATCCCCGCTGCCAGTGGGCCACTCTTGAAGACCCCATTTCTCTCCCCAGCCCTTCATTCTGATGGCCACTACATTCATGCTTCCACAGGGAGCTTTTATCCAAGGAAATTCACCAGAGCTGGAATCTGATATTATCCCAGATCTTTTTACATTGCATTACAGAGTTAGAATGGATAAAAGCCTTCTCTTAGAAGCAGAAAAACAGTACATTTGCATGTTTTAATGCAAATATTTGACCAAATTAAAAAAAAAACCAAACAAATTATCTCAAGAAGTACCAAAATATAAATACATGTCATCTTATTCCTTCAACATTGAACTCTGATAAACTGTGCTTAGCTCTCGCAGAACTCCCCACACCTCCAGCTTTTCACTAGATAGGATTTTGAAGGTCATCCAGTATCTCAGCCTTTCAAATATATGGAAACAATTACCATGTTAGCACATAGGATTCACAGCATGCAAGTTTGCAAACAACATATATGTTGATGTAGCTATTTATTCCATATGGGATTTAAGATTCAAAACTATCTACACATTTGAAAAGAATTAAAATTAATAATAGGGAAAATACACGTTCAGTCATTCAGTTTGCATAGAGTTTTACTCATTAAAAAAGAAAATGATAACCAAATTGAGTCAACAGTTCTGTACTAAACATTATTTTGTCACAATAAACCCCTTGAGACAAAGATGTAATATTCAGGTATTGCTAGATATAAGTGCATGGCAGAGAACAAATAACATTGCTGTTAACATTTAAAATTACTGTAACTTCAGGTAAAAGTAATATTAATATAGACAGAACAGGCCAGATATCTAGCTAGTATAAGTCAGTGCAGTCCCATGGAAGTATGTAGTTCTGTGATAGCTGAAAATTTGCCTCAGAAAATTCATATTGCTGTAAAAAAATCTCTCATGGACAAGTGCAAATAAAGCTTTAGAACAGTCACTTTTTTGAACCCCGAACTTAACTTTGCAGCAGTATGTGTTACAGATAGTATAGAAATTGTTGATAGAGTGAAATTAACAAGAACTTTTGTATAATAGCGAGTAAGATAGCCAGTAAAGAAGTATTTGAACAGACCTTGCAATCAAATCTTATAATTTCTTGTAAATAGATTTTCATCCCCAGGAATTTGATGGCCTTGATCACAAAAATATTGAAGTGCCGTCCAAGTATACCCTTACAAAACATCTCCAAGGGGAGAAGGTGTTATTTTCTTTTTATGGGAAATAAAACAGATCTAGACGCACAGCGATTTGCACAAGGTTATACCAAAGGCATGACACAAACAAGAAGTGAACTACAACTTGTTGGGTTCCCACCCGGAATCTGAAACAGGAGCACAGACCTCTGTCTCCACTGAAAGTCAAGTTCTCATTTCTTTATAATGTCCAGTGAATCCATCATATTAAGATAATTAATCGTATTAGCAGAAGAAAAGCTGCTTTTATAGGCCCCGATCTCATGCATTGTTACCCAAGCTGGTTCCCCATTCTCTCCCTTTTTGGAAGGGATTTGCACAAATAATAATTATCTTCCATTTATGTTCTTAATGAGGCAAAGTGTGACAAGAATAATACCTGTTCCACCAAACACTTTTTCCACTCATGATCTGTTTCCTATGCCAAACATATTCACTAAAATTAAGGGAAGCTAGTTAGTCTGGGCTATGTGGTCATTCACTCGCATGGAATTTTCAAAAGGTCTGCACTGCTGCTGCCAAATGTTAGCTGTCCCTGAAGAAAACCAAACCATTCCTAAACAATGATTCAAGGGTGCCTTTTTGCTACCTGAGCATGTTCTGAAGGATCTCTCTGGTCAGCATTTTTGCAGAAAGGGTGAGTGAACGCCTCAGCTGGCCCTGAGAACATGTGGGGAAATCCAGGACCATTATCTTTCTGAAACCATCTAAATGCTCAGAGGGTCTTACATAGACTGTGCTTAGAAAGAATTGCTTTTTAAACTTGTTTTTCTAACAGATGGTTTTTAAAACCTTGCATCAACGGTCTAACTGCAAAACAGAGGGTAAATTCAAAATAAACTCCTTGCTAAACATGAGGCCAACTGAAAAGAGCAGTGATAACTTTCCTCTCCAATTCTTCACCAATAGTAGTCTCACTGTCTTCATTATCATCCCAACAAACAGAAAAAACCAGTAAATTTTATTTTAGGAATTAAATTATTATAAAATGCACAGGTTTAAAAAAACCCCACCAAGCTCCTACTCTGAGACAGTATTTTTAGTTTCGACTGCTGTATCAGGAATTTTCAGCAGTAAGAATTTGTATTTCTTCTCATTCTGTGAAATAAAAAAGGCTTACAATTCTGCGAAATGTAATGTACAGGTTTAATAGGATTGTACTCTTGCCTAATGTCACAGTAACAAATAAATGCAATAGAAAATTGCTGACACAATAGAAAACTGCTAGTTCAACACAAATGAGTCTCTGTAAATAAATCTGAAATAATTTCTCTATACATCTTGGCTACTGCTTTAAGCTCTGCTTGCAGGCAGGGTTGAGGGTGCAGGGGGAACCTTATAGCAGTGTTCCAGCACACAGCGACTCCAGGAAAGAGTGACCTGGTGGTTTGACTCCAAAATACCTTGTTTAGGCACAAACCCCTACTTGTAGCCCACCTGTTAAAAAACACAGAATGGCACATCCTGATCTGATGGAAAAGGGATTGTGAAGGGACAGTGGTACTGCCATGCACTTGGCAGTGGTCACATATTGAGATTCAGGGCTGTTGCCACACGGTTGGCACCACGTACCCTGGGTACCAGAATTGAAAGCAACATCTTACCTCCCCAGCCAGAAGTTCTTGACTCTTTCTGCCACCATTTCCTTACTGGCACAGGCTTTCTTCTGACTAACAGATCCTGCAGCAGTTATACTGCAAAAGTACATGTCATCCCTACCCTGACCATTTTCCATCCTGCTTATGCTGAGTCTTTCCAGTGCTACCAGTTTTAACATGACAACATGTCTACCACGTGGTCAAGGAGAAAACATAATATACAGCTGACAGACTCTTATGCATTGTATAACACCATGAGAGAGCCTTATCTTCAGCAAAAATTAGGGGCAAACCACAAAAAAACCCCAAGTGGCTGTGGTTAGTATGAAATGGTAATGTATTAAACAGCTGTCAGCCTTTTTCCTCATCTTTCTCTCTATTGGCATCTTTCTTAATCTAATATTTTCATTAGTCCCATACGGTAGAGAGTTCTAAGTAGCATGTAACATTAGTAAATTTTATACTATAATATTTTTCAATTCGAATATCAGCCCTCTATCCACTGAAGTCACTCAAAATGTCACGCTAGCAGCACAGATAGAAATCACCTTTTTCAACATGCACAAGCACTCATTAAATAAGATGGCAAGAAACTCTTTCCAAGGGGCATGTAGGCATGCCAGGAAGAGCTGGCATTTTCTTCAGCACAATACAATAGCTTATACACACACTGGATGGTTTGTTACAGTTATTTACTATAAACTATGCCATAAAGTCATAGATTGCCTCCTGATATTCAAAAATGTTATAACTGTTTTTGTCAGGGGAATCCTCTTATATACAGCTGTCATGACTTTCCTTCTATGGAAGCTTGGCCAGGCACTCATCTAGCTCCTTACCCACTATCTCTCCTCAACAGGACAGAGGGGAGAAAATAAGATGGAAGAGCTTACCAAAAATTATCAATAAAATTTTCATTGTTCATGGGCAAACCAGACTTGTTTTGGGGAAAATTAATTTTATTTAAATTGAATCATTTAATTACTTTATTAATTATTTTTGCCAGATAAAATAGAGTTGCATGGTGAGGAACAAAGGTAAAAAAAGGAAAATACCCTCACCCTCTGATCCCCCTTCTTAACTTCATTCCTTCATTTCCAGCTCCACCAGGATCTTGCCAGCAGCTGCAGGGGACTCTGCTCTCACACCTGAAGCAACTCCTCACTCGCCTCTCACTTTGATGCTCAGAAAGCTGCCTCTCTCACCTTTTCCCTCACCCCAGTGTTTTGCCAGTGTTCCCACTCAAACACGTTTTGCCCTTTCTTAAATAAAAACCCAGAAAGTTTGTCAGCAGTCTGCAATGATCTGCTTTCAGTTAACGGCCATTATGGAATATGACACGTAAGGAATAAGGAGCGGCAGGAGGACCTGGTCCTTCCACTGTTTATTGACAATCTCCCTGGGTGGTTTGATTAGCTGAGGAGCAGATGCTATTTTTCCCCCCTTTCTTGGTCTATTTTTGTTTCGAAAATTTGAAGCTGATTGCACATATGCTTAAAGTTTAGGTATGCAGATTTGGAAAAATCTAAACATGTAAATGCATTTCATGAATATTACCAAGTAGGCACCAAATATTTATTCTAACCATCAGATTTCCATGCACGAATGTTTAGCTGATACAAACAAAGGGACTCAATTGGTCAAATTCTCTTTAGGTTATGAAAGGAGTTTGTCTTTGTTTCTGTCCTGGTTTAATTATCTTTCTTGGTCCAGATGCCTTCGTTGAGCTGCATCTGCAAAATATTTCTCAGATGAGGTATGACTAAATCCTTCCTGTGATATGCCCCTGTGGCCGAGATCCAGGCGAGCTGAACACCATCACTGCTCTTCCTGAGGTATAAGTTGTGAGTGCTCAGCATCCTAAACTGCTTTATAGGGAGTTTTGCAAATCTCAGTGGTGCAAATTTCACAACAGAAGAAATTTCTGGTGTACTACTCCTCAGAACACGTATATGCTTACATACATGTACCCTCAATATTTCATGGGGTTAGACTAGAAAGGACAGGACAACAATGCTCCTGGCAGGAATGGATGAGCAAGAGGAAGCTCTTGTTAAAGTGGATGAGCACTTGTTAAAATATATGAGAGAACCTTGCAGGGCTGAGCTGGAGGGATTGTGGTAGTAGGGTGGCCAAAAATCTACTGCTCTCTACAGAGTTCAGTAACCAGGAGGATAGCCTTTATTAAGGACAATCAAAGGGCTCCCTATGGCATGTTATCTCCTGAAAGGAAATATTTCTGACTGAAGGAAATATTCCCTCCATTTTCCAGAGGACAAAAATTAGGCCCTTCAGAAGGCAAGACAAAGTATCATCAAGGATCACAAACCACAACAGAAACATCAGAACTGGCTTGACAGAGAGTGTCTCAAGGTCACTCACTCTGATTCTGAGTCACCATTTCATGTGACTCAAGGGTCTATGATTTTCCTTGAATAGATGGATGCATACAGTCCATGTTTTAATGCCAGGAGGCAACTACTCTTCCTCCATAACAGTCTTTTTATTCTGGAGGGAAGGCAGGGGCGAGAGATCAGGGGACAGGGTGGGAATATTTAATTGATGTTTCTAATAAAATTAAACATTCAGATATGAAAATATTAAGAATACAGTTTGTACATTTTCTAAATTGCACGAGGAATTAGAAAGAGGCATGATTGATTTCTGTATAAGGTTTTTTTTTTGTATCTCCTGATTAGCCAAGTGGAAGCAACTGCATTTTCTTTCTTCCTGTGCTGAGTACACTGACCTGGTGTGTACATCTTTCCAACTCTATCTGCACTGGACGAACTGATGTTAGGATTGTTAGCAACAGTCATATTTTTTAAGTCTGAAACGAGTGATCTATATGAAATTAAGTAACTCAAATGAAGAATGATTAAAGAGGAATATTCATCAGTAAGAGGCAGTATATTAGCAATTAGGACAGTAAAATTTTCAGCAAAACAAACAGGTTTCGGCCAAAATTGAAAATTTGAATAAAAAATTGTCAGTATTCATGTTGTACTAGAACATATTCCTTCATGGTGAGTCCACCAATAGTGCATTCAGTGTCTGTTACACTGGTATTTTCAGATTAGAGTGCTTTTTATTTTTGGTGGGTCACACTTTTGTTTGCAGTGGTTAGTTCACTTTTTTTCTCTTAAATTCCAGGGGGAAAATCCCAAAGAAGTAATTGGAAATTCTGTAATCTAATCTGTTTTTGTAACACTGAACTAACCAATAGGAAGTAACTCTTAAGACATAGAGGTATAATAAAATGCACTTTGGTTGTTACTAATGGCTATTCATTTAATGCAGACTTATATAAGTATAATCATGACGTTTACTGTATCTTTAACAGTCACAGACATCAGAGACTTCAGAACTCAGGACATTTGTGTCCAGAGTCTTCAGCTACCTGTGTGGCTGAGATCCGGCTGGATTATACACAGTGGACTTGAAATGAGAAGGTAATCCCTCAGAAATTCAGTGAGTCAGACAAGCATTATGATTGGAGCTTTTAGGCATTATCTTACATAGAACCAATCGTTATCTGATCATCTGCTGACAGATATTTTTGCCTTCATATCCATAACTTTCTTTTCCTTTTCCAAAATGCATCCATACAGAAGAACCTGCTTCTTCTCATAATATTTTTGAATGCAGTTTGCTATAGTTAGGATAGTATTATATAGTTTATCCAGATGGTCTGAATAATATGGAATGATTCAAGCCACTCTAATTGCATAAAATTTTGCTGTAGAAGTGGGAAAAAATACAGTAACTCATACCACTATTTTTTTTTCTTTCATAAATAGATTTACTAAGAATTGGGACAGGAATTTAAAAAGCAACCACTAAATGTTGGTGCAGAGCAATACCTCAGAGAATTTGCTTTCCTGGATGCACCCTGACTGGACAGACTTTGGAAATCGTAGCTTAGCATGATCAGACAATGGTTTTAAATTGTGGTTTATGTGTAACAACATAGTAAGCAGCTATCTGATATGCCTACCCTGTTCTATGTTAAACATATCTAAGGCTAAAAATGACTCCATTTTTCACAAAAAAAAAAAGGGAAAATATGCTATTTCTTGCAAAAGATTCCTTTCTTATTTTTCTCTTTTTAAACTAAAGATTTCAATTTTGAAATATCTGGGGTACTGGTATTTCTGACTTCATCTCCCATGGGAAACCAATGGATTCCATAATTCATTGCAGCAGCTCAGCAAGAGGTGAAAATTATATGCAATGTAATCTGTTTGGGGAGAATCACACAGCAAGAACAATGGTGGGATAAAAATCCAAAATATAACTCTCATGAGCACTGTGGAAGTATTTTTCAAATAAAAGTATTCAGTTTTCAATTTTTGGTAAAAGGGCAACACATTCTAAAGAACAGCTGCCTACTTCAAACCAGTCTGGTTAACTCCTGTGTAACTGTGACAGCAGATACGGACACTGGTTCATTTATCTCTGTAATGTCTGCAGATACTAACGTGGCTTTCTTTTCTCTTTCAGTGCTGTGCCATTACAAAGCATGTATCTTGTTAACCAATACAAAAGGTGGTAGAAAAGACATAACCCCACTAAATTCTCCAAGCTGCTACTGTACTGTTGGTAGCTTAATAGTAGTAAATGGAAGTCAGCATTAAAGTCTATCTGATTTTGTTTTCCACTTACAACACATTCTGTAGATCAGTCATGGACTATGAGACTCCACGGCCCCCGTCTACAGGAGGAAGGATGACTCCACAGTTAGGGGATTAGACTTGAGTTTAAGAGATTTGGCTTTAATTTCCAGTTCTCCTATGGAATCTTGGGCAAATTATTTAATGTGTTGGTTCCTATTCCCCATCTGCGAAGATGATAATACTTCTTGCATCGCTCTTATCTTTTATTGACTTAAAGAGCACTTAAGGGCAGGGGTTGCCCTACAGTGGATGTCTGTGTGCAGGGCTCAGCACTGCAGAAATCCAATCCTGTTTGAGGAACCACCGCAAGACCACAATAACAGCAGCAATAACAGATTCCCAGGGATATAAATACACATGCAGGTTGGCTGGAGAATGTGCTTAAGCCATAGTGGAGGGCAGGCCCACCAGCTGAAAAAGGAAAGGCATATACAGTGCCTTTGAGGAAATCCCAGACTGGCCATAGCTGTGAGATGACTCATGCTCCGTTTTAGCCTTTTGCAGCAGTTGTTGGAGCAGCAGCAGGGTGACACTACCTGTCACCTGCAGGCTTGTGAAGCCTTGCTGTGGACTATCTTCACCCACTATTCAGAGAGCATTGACTGACAGGAGCTGAGCAGTGTTTCACCCTGTGGGGTTCGTGACAGCCACAGCGTCTGTCAACACATTCTATCACTCTCTGCTTATGCAGACAATTTTTTTTCCTTTCTCCTTTCTCTCTCTCCTTTTTTTTTTCTTCCTGATGTATTCATCACTTGGCTGCAGACACCTAGTTAATCCATTTAGAACCTATCAGCTCTGTTCATCGGCTCATAAACCCATTACCTCGGAGGCGCTGTGCTCAGGGACACAGGTGCCAGACCAGTGCACAAAACCCAATTGAGTTATGTAGCAGGCAGCAAGGCCCTCGGATTCATGATTCTGCCTGTATGGGGAATTGCACGCGTTATGTGGCAGCAGCCACTTTATTAAATATCGATTTAAATCACAGCCTTTAATCAAATCTGATAGAAGACCTTTCTCACCTCCTGTCTCTCCTCCCCCTCCCCATGTCTTCTCAATGCTCCCCCCTCTCCCCCAGCCCTCCCCAGTGCCCTCCTGTCTCACATGGGTCTGCCTGATGACAGTAAAGCTCAGGAATGAATAGTTAGCAAGTAGTTCAACAGCAAACCCTTATCAACAGTAATGAGGCATTTGCGATAATCGAGTGATGAAATGTAAATGGGCAGTAATGAGCACAATTACATCCACTGGGGAACCATCAAAGCTGCTTCTTTCCTCGCAGATAGATGAGCTCTCTCACTGTCGCTGCCCATTGCTGCCTTTGCTCTGAGCACAGATGCAGGGACCGGTGGGAAGGGAGGTGGCACTGGGAAGAGCAGGATCCAGTGGTGCCTTGACGAAGGAGCCTGCTGTCCAGGTAGAAACTGAGCTCCCTCTGTGCTTGTTCCACCTTTGATGGTTAGCCTTCGCCTCCTTCTCCCCTACCCTCCCTCCGCCCTCTCCTCCCTCCCGGTCCTTAGGGATGATTTGATTTGCTGCAATGTTTGAAAACTGCCTCATTGTGCTAACAAGATTAACTCGAGCCTATGTCTGTTTGATACACTGGAAATGTGCAGGGTGACTCAGACTGGCTTTCAGCTGGAAAGAGCCAAGAAATGGGATGGTTGCCAGGGAACAGGCCCGACGGCAGATTATGTCATCCTCACCGGCAAGGGACCAGTGGGGAAGAACACCGACATGTTCAGGAAAGGGGGAAACTCGGCGTTTCCGTAATCCAGACGGGAAACATTAACAGATCCCAGAAACTGCTCACCCAGAAATAAACACATCAAACTGCGTAATCTGGCCCAATTGCTCAGTTTATCCTGGATAATTTGTGCAACTAAATAGTGCTAGAGAAAAGTCAAAGACCCAAGGTTAAAAAGTTGGGTTGCAACAAAACCTGTGTGGAAAATACTCTTGAGCCTGCTGTATGTTCACCAAACCTCTCTTGACTCTCTATTTGCTGCATCTCACGGGGTTTAACTGTGGCATATAACCTAATTGTCAGTGTCCTTATTTCCTTGTTTCCCACATTATCGATGGAGAATTGTCGCAGGAGTTTGCTTAAGAAGAGATCAGCTAAGGAAGGCTTATCAATTGTAACTTTCTTTAAAGTCACCATAAAGCTCCTGGTGTGCCTAAACCCTGACAGGAAGGCCAAAAGTACATTTCTGATACTTCCTTGCATTAAAATCCTCTTTAATTATGCATTCATTGTATCCCATGAAGGATTCCTATGCAGACTAATCTCCTCCCTGTGGATCACACGCTTGAAAGCCAGGCATAGTGCAGATGGTCTATGAAGTGCACACTGCAGGACTTTTGACCCTTGGCAGATCTGCAGAGATGAGTAGGTGTCACATTCGGCATGGCCAAAAACATGCCAGCCCACTGGGGGTGCAGAAGGGGGCCATTGGCAGAGCTGGAGACAGGGACGAGAAGTTCACCAGTAACTGTGAACTGAATTTATGCACTCCTAAAATGTGGGTCATAAACTGACTGAAAAGGGAAGGCTGTGTACTTTTTGTTTTAGAAGCATACACCTTTACACATAATTTAAAAGGCTGCAAATTCTCTGGGATGACTAGAAAATCTCAAAAAGCTAAACAGTAAAACGAGCAGTGGAACAAACTAATAGTGGTGGATGGGGAGTAATGGAACGGGAAATGGTGAATCTTTGGTAGATCTCTTCTACAAGGATTGTAATAGGTTGGATCTGAATGAAAACAAGGTTTGTGAACAGAGAATATGAGCCAGAGAGCAACAGCTTCAGGGACAGGAAAAAAATCTCAAAAGGAGTCTTGAAATACTCACTAAATGTTTCCAAAGTCAGAGTAGCAGATTAAGGTTGAGCATTCTGAAGGCTGCAAGAATGAAGCAGTTTTCAAATACAACTGAGTTTCTCTCTCAGTTTTACCTTTCCAGCTTTCAGATCATGTCATCTCATGGCAATCAATTCCATCAGTTACCTCTTATGCCATGCAAGACGGCCTCAAATTGAGCCAAGGGATGTCTAGATTGGATATTAGAAAAATTTCTTCAAGGAAAAGGCTGTCAAGAGTTGAAACAGACTGTCCAGGGAAATGGTTGAGTCACTAACCCTGGCAGTATTTAAAAGACCTGTGGATTAAGGACATGGTTTGGTGGTGGACTGGCAGTGCTGGGTAAACTGTTGGATTCAATGATCTTAGAGGTCTCATCCAACCTAAATGATTCTATGATTCTAAGAAATACTCTGTCTCATCACACTTTAATCTACTGCCTTTTACTTTCAGAAAACATTCCCAACTTTCTGTGTCAGAAGTGGCTCCAAATGACCAATCACAGTGCAGAAACCACATGAGAAACCCAAATCCTGGCTATTGAATTGCATCAGGTCATCTGGGAACTAATTAGGTAGGTGCTGCATCTGGAAATAGATGACCAATTAGTGTGTTTAAGAAAGATCCCAGAGATGATGCAGCCTGGTGTGATAGTACACCCACCCACCCTCAAGCCAGGAAGAAGGTCAACCCTGGACAATGAGGAAGATCAAAATGGCCACCTCTGCTGGCTGCCACAGAAAATCATCCTGACGTCCTAATGAGTTACTTAATATTACAGAGTTCTATCACCCCCAGTTTTTAACTGCACTATTTTTGATGCACGTTGCGTTTAGAAATACGCTAGGATCTTTTACTTGTTAGAGATGCAATAGCTGTTAAATTGTATTAGTTATTGACCTTAGCAGCAATAAACTGTAGTGAGAGTAGTCTACAGTAAACACTGCTAAATCATAATCAGCTGGCATAGTGCTGGTATTTCTGACCATTTGCACTATGCTCTGTAAAGTGCATTTGATCACAGTATATAGAAGTGTGAGAGTACTGTATACAGTTTTGAAATGGACTGCATTTAAAGACATATTCAACCAATTTATCATTTAACTTACAGCTTCACAAAAGCTATTAAACAACACAGAGAGCCTGGAGGCCACACATATGCTACAGCCCTGGAAATGTAAAGAAGTTCATTTGAATCCCTTAATAATGACCTTGACCTATTGAACAAGGTGTACTTATTGTCAACAATTCATCTCACTCTTGACCCTGGCAAAATGCCTAACCTTTGAATACTTATGGTGGGGTAGGAAAGGCTTGGGGTGTTTTTTTCTTTCCCCTGGCGAAATGGGCCAATTTTTTTCCCTGTTTAGCAAAATCTGGAACACAGATCATTAGAATGCTTTTGGCAGCTAATTTGAACATCAGTGACTCAACTTTGAGAAGGAAGCCTTTTTCTGCCCTAAAGAATCTCAGAGAGTTTTCAGACTACAGTAATTGAAAAATCCCTAAACACTCACTCACAGAGGAGATACACATTACTGCAGGAACAGTCTACAAATTGTAAAGTATTCAATTTACATTCTCAGTACCTCAGGGCAGTTGTGAAGAATTTATATCTTCAGAAACCTTTGAACTAACAAAAGATAACATTTCACAGCAAAGTCTACTAGCATAAAAGTTTTTTAACTCCATTCTTATTCTGAAGGAAGTGTCTTTTGCACTTCTAGAACCACAGCTCAACACAGGTATCTGAGATGTTAAAAAAGAGATGGAAATGGAAATAGAGGTTTTAAAAAAATTTAATGGACATACTGCATCTCATTTAGAACATGAGTCCATTATTCACTAGTCCACACATGATGTATTCTTGCTCTGAACTTGATGTCTTTTTAAATGATACTTTGGTTTGATCAATGTGCAAAGATTCTTAGTTATATTAAGGCCCTTTATGCAAAGGGCTTTATAATGTGTAGGTAACGGGCACAGCTGCACCCTGGGTGAGGGCAAGCTACACCCTCCATGAGAGCAAGAGGACATTTCTTTGTCCCATGAGCATCAGCTGGGGCATTGTGTTGTGCCACATCTAACGCAGTAAACCGCCTATATACCCTTCTGTTTACACTGGGGCTTCGTCTGCTTGGAGATATTGCTTTTAAAAACAAATTTTGATGAGACTTCTGTAAAACTTAAGGGAGAGTTTTTCTCCTTAAGAAGCAAATTTTTTGTTAATAGGGTCACTACATAGATTATATCACTTGGATCTGAAACAGCAACCCAGCATTTTCAGAGGTTCCATTGTGAACCACACAAAAGCTTGTGTCTTTATTTAGGACTAAAGTACCTCAAAGGCTTCATGGAATAGCTTTTAAGCATGACTCTAACGTTGTGCTTAAGTCACACAGAAGTGAGAGTTAACATCTGGCTGACCCTTGAGTACACCAAGAATAAGACAGCAACAGATAACTCATAAGGGTTGAAGCTCACAGAATCAGGCCCTGTTTGTGCAAAGAAAATTGGTAATAGAAACGGGCATTGCATTTGCTAGCTAGGAAATGATCTTTCTCTTCCTCTGCTCCTTTTCTTGATCAAAGAACACTCCACATAATTGCCAATCTAATGACATCCTTTTGCTTGAGTTTTTTTCTAATTTCTACAGAAAAAAGAGAAGGGAGGAAGAACAAAAAAAAAATCTGCTTCAAGCCAACCCTAAATCTGTGATTATCATATTCATGTCCAACACTAAGCATTATGTGGAAACATTAATGAAAGTTTTAAAATGCAATCATTGGTTAAAGTTTTTTTCCCCTTCTCTATAAAGAAATTGATAAATGTTTCTATTAACTAATAACCCAGGAATCAACAGTCTTATAAAACTGGTTTATTCAGCCCAGAAAATTAGGCAATCCATCATGACTGATTTGCTCACATTTTCCCCTGCAAATAAGTGAGATGAAAACTTTAAAACCAATAAGATAATGCACTTAACAAATTCAGCTGAGAGAGATGGATAAACTAAGATGCCACTGGCATCAGTTAAGGAAAATCTGTCGTGTTTCCAATTATTTGAGCAGATTTTGTATCCCAATTTGCTGCCAGACTGCCTGCATCCCCCACTCCCCTCTTTCAAACCAAATCATCTGATCTTAAATCAGAACAAGCTCATCATATCACACTATGGAAGGCCAACAGGGGATAAATGACACCAGATGTTATATGAGTTTTCTTTTAGGCTTTCATTTCAGACTTACTGCATTCCCCATGCTGCTTTTTACTTGTCAAAAACTAAAATGTGCTTTGATAGATAACAACCCTATTTTCTTCACTGCCTGAGCTTAGAGAATACCATTAAGTATTGATATTGATGGTGCTTAACTAGGGAATGCAACCTGGGACCACAGAAAGCAGGATCCTGGGATCCTGAGATATCTTTCAGTCCCACAGATACATTTTCTGTGAGTCCCAGGGTTTTTCTGTTGTTGCTGCTGGGGGTGGTGTCGGGATACATGCTGTGTGATTTTACAACACAAAATGTGAGCACTCAGACAGACAGGAAGAGTGAGGAGGGGCAGGCAGGCTCCGAAACATAACTCTTAGGCCCATCTGCTGCTGCTGTCTGAGCTGCTGAGGGAGTCGCTATCATACCAAAAGACTAACAATGAACTTCTGAAACTGAACTGAGGCTCGCTGGTGCAAAATCCAAGGCACATCATTTTAATTTGCTCTGCTTATGGTCTTCCAGAGTCATTGTGTGCCCAGACCAGTAGTGAAAAAGACTGGGAAATGACAGAAACAAAGAACAACAAGGGGAGAAGAGGCATGCAGAGGAGATGACACACATGGCTGCAGGGCACATGGTACCCAACCAGCTTAGGCCTGAGCAGAGAAGCTGCTCCATAAGGGAGAAGAAACCTGACAATTCTACCAAGGTGTAAGCATTTTAAAAGCCAGCTTGGCCATGCAATGTACTAACTGTGTTCCCAGGCTTAAAATGGCTGGCTAGTGCTGCAAAGAACCTGATACAAAGGAAATGTGAACTACGTTGGTAAAGGGCAAAGAAATAAGTTAATATATGTCAGTCTCTATCGTGAAAGCAAAAGCCATTTCTTTCAGTAGAGTCATAAATGATTGTCTTTAAGAGTATTAATAAAGCTACACTAGCCTTTCACAACTTCCACAAATATTTTATTAAGAAAATACCCAAGTACTGAATGCATTTTAACTCTTAAACCTTCAGTGACTGGTGACATCATGTCACAGTGGTGTTTCCCATCAAGAAGATACAGATCTCTCCCAGCTGGCTGGTTTTGTATGTTTGTGTAGAGGCACTACCATGGCTTTCAATACTTTAGTCTACTGCCTGGGAGTAGCTTGCTTGTCTCATGGGTGTGAGAGGTGGCAGCTTAACCTCATTGACTTTTCTTCCCATACACTTTGCAGATGCAGTGAGGGAGAACATTCGCACACACTCTGACTGCAGCTGATGGCAAGCATCTTGCTCCACAGTGCTCTGAAGTAAACAGGTTAAACCTCAGGAGGGAAGGAAGAGATGAGGGTACAGCCATCATGAAGGACAGCAGCAGAGGTTCTCCTTTACAGGTCAGAAATGCTCAATCACAGATTCTGAAGCAGAATTCAACTCCATTTAAACACCAGAACCACTGTCACCCCTCACCGCCTTCTACTGTACTGGTGCTCTGCTGCTGCCTGTGCATTTCTGCCATCATGATTCCATTTACTTCCACTGATAGCATCACCTTTGCAACTCATGCAAAATACACTTGGTGAACAAAATACACCACTAAGCCAGCAGCTGTCAGAAACCATGACTTATAGCATTAAACAGCATCACTTTGGTTTGGCTACCACTCTGCAATATCTACGTACCACAGCACCACTTGATACTAGGAATGAGCTGGCCTCAGCTTCCACCCCAGCAAACCTTTGCAGGAAACTGGAAATCCTCACTAAATACCTCATGCAATGAAGTGATAATGCAGAACACTCAGGGAATGGGGAGGGGGACTGGCAGCAGATACATCAATATGTTTAAGCACATCAGTCTAGAGATCAGTGCCCTTTTGAGTCTGTTTTCATTCAAAGACCCAGGCGAAACACAATGTGAAGAAAGGAACCAACAGCAATTCTTAAGTCTGCTACGACAACAAAAGAAACATCACTGAATATCTCACAACAACAAAGTTGTGCCAGACTTGACTTACCTTAGCCACTTGTACCACTGTGGGACATCTAGTGGTAAGCAGCAGCTTGAATTGGTGTCTTAATGATCCCCTCCTAGCATTTTTCAGTTTGAAGACAAGTATCATATCTCTAGTTTGTCCGATCTCTTAAGCGTATTTTATGTCTTCCATAGAAAACTAGCAGAATAGGGTAGAAGGTGACAAGTTAATTATTACACTAAATGCAATTAACATTGGAAGTTATTTAGGCAGAATGATAACAAAATCCATCATCTTTTCAAATTATTCCACCCCCAAAAAGTGGTGGAATAACCTCTTCTTCTTTTCTGAATGACTGATTATTAGAAACACAGTCAGATATGCTAGATACCAGATGAAAGGAAAGATCTCCCATCCTCCCATGCTCTTTCAATGCTAATTTATCTTCCTTCCATGTGTCTATTCACATGATTTGTGGAAGAGGGACAAATTGCTGCTTTTAGATCCATAGGCAAAAGAGGAAAACCTGTGACTCAGCAATCCTCCAGCATCATCAGGAAGGGCCACCTTCACAGTCACCAGAACTGTAAGACCTGTGGCCCCCTAGTAGCCAAGCTAAGTATGGTTCAAAATGGGCTGTGGTAGAGAGACACACAAGAGATGCCACCTCTGCTTCCCCTCCATTTCAAAACAGAACAAAACGGGCTTGGTAATGGGTTGTCCCACACACAGACACTTAATGTTTTCAGCCAATTTGAGCTGGCTCTCTTGGCTCCTCTGGACATCCTTTCTGTAAGGATTTTCTCTGTATATTTTTGCCTAAGATGAATATTTTAAATGAAATTGAAAAAAAAATCTGTGGAAACTGTTTCTGGAACCTTTCTTGGTGGACAGCCACCATGGAAAGCTCATTCCTCAAACCAGGAAAGGAAAATGACCTTCATAAAAGTGTGAAAACAAAGCAGTTTGAATGGCAGTAGCAAATGCTGACAAAAGGCTGCTCTCAACCAAACTTCAGGCTGAATATTGCAAGCAGAAATTAGGCAGCTAACATTTTGGCATGATGAATTGATTTAAGAAAATCAACACTCTGCTGACATATAAGTCATGAAAGATGAGCAAAAGTAATCAAATCAATGGCTTCTTTCACTGTATGATACTCAGCACAGCTAAATCCCACCCATCCCTTGCTTAGGCCACCAGTACAGTAAAATCTCCATGTTCTGTCACTGGCCTGCCTGCCTGTGGGAGCAAGCTCCTAATTTAGTTATTGCATACACTCTGCTCTTACTGCAGAGATATTTCCTTTTACATTTGCTCTGATCTAAGACTTGCCATTTTCTGGACCAAAGATAAAAGAAACAACACTGAAATACCCCCAGCAGTAACCCTCTTAAAATAAAAGTCTGAGAATTAACGGCAGCATCATGGGTACCTTCAGAGATCACAGGAGCAACTCTGAATTTCCCGGCATACAATTGTGTGAATGTTTGCCTTCTCATATCTTTCCAGTTGAGAATGAGGCAGCCAAGTAACGGGATTTGAATGCATATTGGCTTGCTGCCTCTGCTGTTTTGATTTGCAGACTGGCCAAGCAGAACACAATTAGTGGTTATTGACACCTTTACAGGAAGCACTCATAAGGGAAATGGGAAATTGAAAATGTCCTTTAAAAGATGGAAGCAAAATACTGTATCAAAGCTCGCTGGTAAATAAGACGAGCCCAGAAAAGTGCTCAGTCAGAATATTTGTATTTCTGTATCATTTAGGAAAATCCTATTATGGCTTTAGCCACAGAGACATCCCTGGTGTGCAAGATAGAGGCAGTTCATAAAATACATAGCATTTTCAGCTTGAAAATAGGGCAACCTATTGCTTTCTGTAGATGGCTATGTTACACCCCAGTTCCCATCAATAGAACATAATCTCATTGCAGCAGGCAATACTCAATATCAATGAAACACTGGTATTGTAGGCATTTGCAGACTGCCAGTACCTAAAGGACAGAAAGACTCTGTGTTTTTACAAGGGCCAATATCTCTGGAACACATTTAGGAAACAAGGCAGCACACCAAGGAGGCAAATGAGTTATATGCGTGTGTCCACAGAGCTGTCTGCAGGCGTTTGTTTGCTCTTTCTCCCCTCTCTCTCTCTCTGATGATATTTTGCACTGTCCCTACCTTACACTCTCTAAGTTTCACTAGCAATGTCAGTTATGCAATTAGTCCCCTGCCAATTAATGCCAAATTAGATGCCTGCTGTCAGTGTTCCCTAGCTCTGACAGAGTGTATGGTAATAATCTGTAACCAGGATAATGCTCTAAGGAGCCTGCATTGTTCTCTGGATGGGGGGGAAGAAAAAGGAAAAGAAAGAAAAAGAGAAAGAAAAAGTGTGTTGCACGTTCACTTATGCCATCAGCAGTCAGTGCAAAAATAAAATAAGTTTTGTTGTGCAGTTATCCCAATGATTAAAATATAATAGGCTAATGAGATTACAAAGCTGATTGTGAACAAGACCAATTGTGTTAATTGGAGACTCCTGAATGGCAATTTGAGCTGCTGCCGCTGCTGAGTTTTGAAATATAATCAGTTTTACTAATTTTATCTGATTTCTTAATGAAGCTTGCCTTGAGCAATTGTTCTATGTGTTCTTTAGCAAACAGCGTGTGTCATAACTGCTGACATTAATCTTGATTACTTTAGTTAAAATAAATAGTTATACTTGGGCGGCTTTCAGAAAATACATCACAGCAAATGTAATGTTAGGAAGAGATGAAGTTTTACTTATATTTGTTGTTTTTCCTATATTGCATTTGCAAAGTCCCAACTCTGAAACATCTTTTGTCTGTGACCTGATCTCTTTCAGACTCCCCTACTTTTTGCCCACCCTTCAGAAAGCATTTTTGACTTCCACAGAAAGAGGGAAAAAGACAGAGTCATTATTACAAAAAAAATCTTTACTAAGAGGAAAAAAATAGTCACCAACAAACCAAGCTCATTAAAAAAAAATGCAAAAAGCTTTTTCATGCATGAGTCTCAAAGTTGGCACACATATTCTCACCACCTCATGGTCCAGCTGCCAGTACTAACACTCAAGCCTTATAGAAATGCTCTCTCTCATATAGCTTGTTTATTTTTATGGAGGATTAATATACTTAGGATGGCTCTTTGGAGCTTTCATGGTGAATTTGATGGGACACTGTACCATATTGCTGCTTACAAAGGGACACATAAACATTTACAAAAATAAACTATAGAAAAAAGGGAAATGGAAATATAAGTGCAGTCTGAATTAATGGTAAACATAGCTAGAGATTGTTCATATTCTAGAACTCCTATTATATTATGGCCTTGCCTTTACAGGGATAATCCTTTCATAATTAAGATAATGGCTAACTAGTCTGATAGGTATTATACATCTTTTTGAGCCAGTATGTTTATATTACAACATAATTTGCATATACTTATTACTGGACTATAAAATCTGTGGATTTTATATGTAGTTACATTGATTAGGCACTTGGATGATAAATAGAAACCATTTGGGGAAAGATGATATAGGATATATTAAACATTTATTTCACCCTCTCTTTATAGCCTGCGCTGGTTTGTTAAATTAAAAGTATTTAGTCTGGCCTGGATAGTAATCTATGTCCAATTCAGATCTAAATATGTATACTAAACAGTCTAGCTTTTAATCCATATGCATGTAGCAATTTCTTTAGTCATGGGGTTTTAGATAGAATTTAAGTGTGCTTTCTCTAAGACACATTTTCTGGAACAGGGGAAGGTCACATCCAGCAGTGCAAGAATGAAAAGCAGCGTCAACACAGCACTGCCAAGGACCACTCTGAGTACCAAAGAGCAGCATTTTCTACTCTCGAACGTAATGGGTGAAAGTCTGGATTTCCTATTTAAAACCTGCTTCCACGGTGTTTAAATGCACTTCTGCTTTAAACACCACAGTTAGAAAAGATGTCAGCTTTTTATGGACAGCTTTGCCTCTTATGGAGAAGCTGACACCTGACAAACAGTGCTTTCCCTCCCTGCCCCTGAACTTACAGACTTTTATTTAAAACTACTCCCTATCCTGCTTAAAAATCAAGCTCAGAATTTTGTGGAGAAAAAAACTGAAACAAACCATAAGATATTTCCAGAATGACCTTTCCTTGAAATAACAGTAATTTCTAATCATGATTCATAATCATGATTCATTATCATAATTCAGACCCTCACCTAGAAGGCAGTGTCCCCATCAGCCCAGGTCCCTCAAATATCAAACAACCTTTTCTAGACACATTTAAGTCTCCAGTGAGTAGGCTCATGGCTTCTTTAGAAGCTTTGCTTCATTCCATGAGTACAAAATATATGTGAATTTGAATTTGTGTATTCTCACTTCTGCTTAATAAATATTAAAATTTATATTTAATGATAATCTACTTTTACCCCTCTCTGCCTTCCTTAATGAGAGCTAATTGAATAGAACAATCTTCATTTGGCAGGACACATCACGAGGGCTTCTCTATACTTAGAAATTTACTGAGATAACTAATCTGAAATGGTTGAGAAATATCCCTACAGCTTTTCTGCCCAAATAGCTGTTTCAGAGCAATTATTTCAAATGAGCTATTTTTGTAAATTTCAAGTGTATACAAGTCTCCAATCTAATATCTGACTGGCATTACATGCCCAACTAGTTTTTATGGATCAACCTATTTGATCTGGTGAGGAAGTCACACTGTAGGAACAAAAATAAAAAGCAAATTTTGCTTTGATTTGCCTTGATGCTAATGCATGACAGGATAAAATAGGAGCAGTAGTGCCACCGGTAATTTGACTATATATGACCTGGATATTGATTCCACAGTACTGGGGGCAAATTCTAACCCCAGATACTTTTAAAGGTACCATACAGGCTACTTTGCAATAAAATATTTCACCTTTTCACTTCTGATTAGGACTGAATAATTTATTTCTCAAGTGCTTTCCCTGCAGTTTAGAGACATCTAGGCTGCTGTACTTTCAGAGGTACATTAGGGTGTGATAAGCCTTATTTTAGGTCCTTGCTGTGCTCAGTCTCAGAACAGCTACGAAGTTTGAAAGCTCACCAGCATTTCTTTGGGGTCTGGCAGCACACCAAAACAGCAGACTCTGCTAAAACAGCCTGGGTTCAGCAGACGTGGATTGATCCTTTCTTGTTCTGTGTGAGAACCATTTCCCTCAGCATGACCACTGCTTTAATCTTGTATTTTAAACATAAACAGAATGGCAGATTTTACAGTATAATCTGTTAGGCACAGCAGCCTTTCAGAAGAATGAATCATTAACCTAGAAGCTATGTTTAAGTAAAAAGGACAGACAACAAGAAAGGAGGAAAGAGAGAGAGGGACAGAGATTGGTTTTTTTCATGATTTAACACACAACTGTGATCCACTCGCCCCTAAAATGCGTTCCTGGAGCAGAAATAAACCTCACTATAAGCAGGGCAGGAAAAAGTGTCAATACAAAAGAGCTTGAGGAGCTTGCGGAGAGAGGAGGAGGAAAAATGAAATTTAAAATTTCCTCTCCAGCTGCATTTTTGAAATGTAACACATATTTTTATGGTAGTAATGTTCTTGCTGCCATGTTGGCATAAAGAGATAGAAGAGGAAGCATGTTGAGAAAGGCAATGTCTTTCATTAGAACAACTGATATAAGTGGGAAAAAACAAAGAAGAGGAAACAAAGATGTTCTGGTTTCTCTTCTGTTTGAGTCAAGCAGTTTAAAAAAGCCTTTCATTCGAGTTAAATACTGGGTCATTTTTGTTTAGAGGATAACTAGATTGCAACTAACACTGATATATTAAACAATTTGCAGAGAGAGAGTTTCTAAGACAGTTTCTCATTTATAATACTCTTCCTTTTGCATCAGGTTGGGCAGATTAAATGTAATTTGCACCCTTGTTTATTTTACATTGCTGTGTTATTAGTGCAAGCAACAATCAGACCCTTGGCTCTTAACTACTCCTGAAGGTGGCTTAGAGATTTAAATGTGAAACTGATACTACTCATTTACTACCTCCTTTAACAAATTTTTCTCTCATTTATGAGTATGAATGTGTGTGTAAATATATTGACATCACAGGTGCATGGGTGGAGCAGGAGAACCTGTGTTAGCATTGCTATAGTGAAGGTATTTATGTTTCTTCATCATGTGTACACATGTAGCTTTCCTTCTCCTTGATTACAACAAGGAGGGTGTTAGATTGACCCATTATCATCTTTAACATTTTGACCGTGTGTTGCATTTTCCAATTTGACCCCTTAAAAGAAAGCACAGAAAAAAGGAGGTCTCTCATCTTGCGGTTGGGGATGGTATTTTCCAGTGTATTACTTAAATCCTTGGAGCAACTAGAACTTGTGCTGCCCAATTGTTCACTGCAGCTGGTATTCCCAAACACACATGCAAGCCATGTGAACATAAGCGGTTTTTCAGCTATTTCCTGGGAATTGTTTTATACACCTGAGTCACCAGAAACGACTGAACTAAATCAAAGTAGGGCGAGAGTGAGGTCATCCAGTTGGGTGGCTGCTCTCCTGTGCCCGAATATAATTTGGTGATGTGGTGAAAGTACATGTTACCGTGACGGGACGCATCAAAAGGAAGAGAGAGACGTTTGCAGGGAGGTGATGTCGCCAGGAAAGCCTAGGCAGGGCCAAGTGCCTGTACATACATGGAGCTACCTGAAGAAATGGCCCTGGCCTTCAATAAATGACATCCTGCTGACCTGCCTGTGATGGAGGACTATCATCTGGGTTTTCCATTTGCTTGAGAGAATGAGCAATAATTCTTTTTTATTCTATTCTTCATTCAGACTAAGGCATTTGTAAACAAGAAGCAGACTCATACCAGATGGGATCTTACTTTTCATAATGCAAAGACCAAACTGTTATTTAATCCTTCCAAATTGATTTACTATGTCAGGCATCTCTTCCATTGCTGATGGTTGGAACTGAAGAATTTTGGGGTTTCCCCCCATCCCGGAACAGAGACTGGCTTATTTCCCAGTTTTTTAACTTCTCTCACAGCCACAAAGATGAAGCCACAGATAAATCAAACATATTCCGGCATTAGAAGCCTTTCACAGACTACATGCTTGCCTTTACCTTCTCCTCCTTCAAGGCATCTCTACATTTTAGAAAAAAGGTGGCATTATGATCCCTTCCTTTAGTTCTCCAGAATTTTTTTTTTAAATTATTGTAACACCTGCATTTCTCAGATGCTTTGCTAACCTTTTCCTTTTTATTCTTAATTTCTCAAGTGGATCAGTGGAAAACAGACAGCTGTTATTTTTTCAAGCAATATTTACTTGAATTATGTCATATAGTCTACACTTAGATTTCTCTTTCAGAAGAAAATATTGCTTCAGTCTGTATTGACATATAAGTAAGGCATCTTTTTATTTGGATCATTTATTTCTTTAGAGCTGGTAAATATATCTTTCAATATTGTTTTTTATACTGCAGGGTTTTTTTTAAAGTTTTTTACATATTTGTAATGCATTACTTCCTCTGTAAGCCTTTAATATATAAGGGAAGCTTATTATACAACAAATAAGAATTATCCAATTTCACAAAACAATAGGGAAAAACCCCCAAAAGATTAAGGTGGGGTTAAAGTCTAAAATTTGCCTATACATGTAGTCTAACCCTTACACAGGCACATAGTTTCAACTGTGTGAATAGCCCCACCGAAATCTAGAACAAGGGGCCTGTATTTGGAAGAGTTTTGAAGCACTGTTGTGACCAACTGGGGTTGTAACAAGTTTTGCATTCAAGCATAACATGACTAACAACTACAGGTAAGGAAAGTTTAAAAAGTAGGCTAAAGAGTTGTCCTGGGTTGTCTGTAGAGTGATTTTATTCCTGGTGCTTTCTCTCGGATGGGCAAATTGGAGTCAAAGCATGCACAAGCATGCTGTGAGACACCTTGCTGGGCACCCAGCCTGAGACCTTGGTTCTTTAGCTTTGCACAAGGGTGCAGCCAGCCTCAGTCAGGTTGCTTTCTTACCTGCCTTTTCCTCCAGAATTTAAGTAAAACTCACAGAGTCACGAAAAGATTAACACATTTGGAGTTTGGGAACAGAGAAACTGACTCATTCTTGTTTATGATGCTTGCCTGACTTGTGATTTGGAACACCAGAGAGGTATCCAGCTAGATTTTTCAAGGAGATTCCAAGCATGAAGGGTTGCCAGGCTTCAACCTTCCCCATGGCATTATATGAAAGGCAGTGCAATTCCTTGAAGAAAAATATTCACAGAGGTCACAGCAGTTTGCTTCAGCAGCTGAAACTTGCCGTCCTCTAAATACTTACTTTTGGAGGAGGGTTTTTGATAATTATCTAAATGAGGTATGGAAAAGTTCACTGGCTGTTCATAAATAAACAGTGAAGGGTGCTGGGTAGTGAGATTAATCCAAAGGTGTGATCTGGTGGTAAAACAAAAGATAAGAGTTTTCTATAGATTGCAGACCTCAAAATTGTCCTTTGTCATTCATCCAGAAGAGCTTGTGATCTCATGGAAAATTAATAAAAAATTAACAATTCTCTTTCTTTCTCTCAACCTCCTACAATCATAAGCTATGGGTCACCTCGATGCTGCAAAGCTCTATTTGATCCCTGCGTGTTCAAAAATGCCTGTGTATTTTACTGCTGCTAACCTCTTTCAGTTTGCACAGCCAACTTGATTATTTGCCTTGTGGAACAATAGAGTTGCTAATTTAATTCCACTTCAAACTTTGCCATACTGCCAATGCACACACATGGGAGAACACCTTTTTGCTTTCAGATTTCACCCCAAATGTAATAATTAGCCTGTTTTCCTGACGGGGAAAAGTTGAATCCATATATTTCCAGTCTTATTCACTCTATGTAATTTTTTTTAATATCAAGAAAGTTTGCAGTAACAGGAACCAAGGCAGATTTTTTTGCCTTTTGATACAGTAATCCTCTATTTTTAGATTACAACTTTTAGATCTGCAGACTTCATGCTTCAGTAGGAAACTTATGTTTTAGTTACTTTTGTATATGTGTTTTCTCTATGTTTTCATGTCTGCAATACAACACTGTTTATAAGTAGTGCTAGTCTCACTCTGAAGTTTTAAAAAAAAATCCAAAACACTGGTCTTGTGAAAATACTAGTGAGGAAATAAAAAATAAAGTCAGTAACTTTTTACCTCAGTTTGGAACTTTTGACTACAGAAATTTTTTTCAGGAATTAGAAAAGTTTTTTTCTAAATTTCAAAGTATTCAGTTAGTTTTTCTTAGTGAATACTTCAATTAACATTAGAAACCAATAGGAAGCTTGAAAAAAATCATGTTTGTCTTTAAGTTATTATGCATACAGTAGATATCAAAGGTTGAACTTTTCCAATTTGGAAGCCTCAATGGACATTATAAACAGAAACAGTTGGTTTAACTATGCCATTACACTATTTTATTTAATATGCTTAAAGGGAAAAAAAAAACCTGTTTAAGTAAATATATTTTTCCCTTCTACGCATTCATTGAGCCTCAGATAGATTTATTTACTTAGTCAGAGCTACTTTAAAGTGTTTTTTCTTGCAATTGTAAAGGTCTTGTGAAGTGTTTATAAATATTTTCTAACAAAAAAACCAAAATAAAAATAGCTTTCACCTAACAAAAAAGACTTATAGCACACTCACCATATTCTAATATTCTGTAATGTAAAAAATGAAAAAGTTAAATTATATTAAACTAAAAACCTGGCTAACTGAATGGGCAAAGATATTTTATATCTTTCTGATCAGCAATAAATACACAAAGCGAGCAGCTTACTTAGTAGGGTGTAATAAGTCACATATTTTACAGCTTACCAACCAACTGAAAAAGGGAACGCTTTCTAAAGGGCACAAAAAGGACAAATACAAACAAAAGTAGCAGATAAACCAAGTTAACCTCCTTGAAGATTTAAATCACAATTAAAACAAACAGTTTAAATCCTCAGGAATTAAATCAGATCAGTGAAAGCTCTGGGTTTGTAAACTTTTCACACGTGAACCCGTCACAGTGAGACCCTGACATACCACTGCAATACTAGTAGTGGTTAACCACCACTGTTCTTACTTTGGAGCTCTCTCCTGTTAGTCAAGCTTGACAGGTACCCCTGTCAACCACACAGTTTAGCTCTGGGCCACAGCTGGATTTTCACCCATAGTGTTTTAGGGATGTGCAGTCCTAGAGGTTTTCAGACTGTGACCCACTTAGGGGTGATAGGTGCCACAAGGCTGGGAGCGGCACGGCTGCCATGGCTGCTGCTCCCCAGGGAGACGCCTGCCCCTGCTCACCCCTACAGTCACTGTCAGGTGCCAGTGACCAGCCTCCAGCCCTCAGAGCGGAGCAACGCGGCAAAGCAGTTTTCTCCCAGGGTCTGGAGTCTCACAAGGATGATCATGAACTTCTGGTTCAGAGCTGTTGGCTGGACCTTTCACGTTCCCTTGCAATGAGGAGGTCCCTGCCCATCCTTGCCCAGGATCTCCTCATAACTGGATGGCAGTAAGTATCATAGAAAACAACAAACAGGCTCTTGGTTGGACAATAACTCTAACCAATATTTACCCTTTCTCAAATATTTCTATCTCATAGGGAGCTGCTGCAATGACCGCATCAAGGGAACTTGGAGATAATGCCATCCCCAGATTTCTCTTCCATTTCAAGCCATCCACTGTGCTACAGGTTACATTTCTCTAGCAAAGAGTGTACTTGTAATAAAGTTTACAATGGGATAGTTCTGGGGGAGATAGAGAGGCAATTTCTTTGGTGCTCTAAATGTGCAGCTTGCAGCGTGGGGATGATGAGCTGTTTGGAATTTCCTTTTTACTCACCAGTTTCCACTTGTAACTCACTGCCTGTCTTGTTGGGCTTGGAAACTGAGTAAGAACACAGCTCAGGTCTCACAAAAGCCTCCGGTCAAAGGGCAGGTTTGATAGCTGACTATACAGTAGAGGAAGTCTGGTTTTATTTCTGGTAGATGAAGTCACTTTTTGAGAAATTGGATCTGTAAAACTGCAGGGCATGATACAATGATAATAAATGCATAGAAGCTTTCATATTTATTAATTGCACATATTATAAGATAGAAACCAGCCAGAGTAGTTTTCTAAATTGGGACCAAGATTTTTTAAAGCAGCAGCTCTTTAGCTGCAGATCCTCATGCAAAACCCACAAGTGAAATTTCTGATCATCAAGAGACTAAAAACTGTATTAGTATTTGAGACAAAATAAATAAGACCATCATGTGAAGTGCATAGATTCTTTAAATTACCGAAAAAGGCAAAAATTGTCACTTTGAAAAGTCTTGTCCCAAACTCAATCAAAAAAGTGATTTCTAGGAATCACTTCCTATGAAATTATGTGCAACCTGTTCCATTTACTGTTCTGAAATATGAATGATAAATGGCAAAAAACTGTTCTTATTCCTAGCTTAGAAAGCAGAAACTGAGGCACTGAAAGTTTATGTAGTTTCTTCAGAACTGACAAAGGACTTGGGAATACAACTCCTGTCCTTGGTATCAAGATCCTCCATCCATTTTCCAGAAATGGGAGATGTTACTGTAGTGACTATACGGTTTCCCTCAGAGTGGAAGTCCCCTCCCACCCAATTTTCTTGATATTTTTTGTTAAATTCCCTCTGTTAACAGGGCATTTAAAAACCAAAATGTATAAAGGAAAACTGTGCCACATGGCAGGTATAAAAAGCAACAAACAGTTCTAAGGATTCATGCAAATATTAAAATGTACCTCCTACAGTTAACTTAGTGTTATTCATGCTTTCTGTTGCACTGCCCAGAGGTGTTTCATTGCTTTCTACAAAAGGGATATTTGAATTTTTTCTTTTGCTTTTATCCAGTAATTAATCATTACTGATATTTAGAGATATGCAGAGCTAGATACCCCAATGCATTTTCTTTTGTCACTCCTTGAATTAGGCTCTGTGCTAAAAGACAACATTTTCCTGCACCCCTCCTCTGTATTTTTAAATGAATGTCATCCAAATGGCATTGCCACTCAAATCTTACAGTGAAATTTCTTACATGCTGATAGTACAGTGTGGGAATCTCTGAAATTGTCCCCCGTAGGTTCGAATTCAGCCCCTGAAGGTTCACTTGAGTTTAATTTCACTAATCACACGGGGACAGTTATTTTTTTCTCTTGCTCAGCTTCTCTTCCACATGCAAGCACACACACACACACACACTCACACACTCACACTGCATCCCTCCCGTTCTGTTGCACTTAAGTCCAGATTCTCCCTGACCATTCCCACACACAAGCGCAGAGCGACACAGCTCCACAGTCCCTAAGACCATAGGTGGGTCCTTTGCTTCAAGCCAATTTATTCACATTTGCGATGGTAAGATTGATTTTTATCCTGCATTTCTGAGTTTATTTAACTGATTTCAGAAATTGCCACAGAGGTGGGGGCAGAGATCGTCTTCAAGGTTGCTGTCATCTGGAATTTTATGTCCTTCATTTTCTTTCACTCTGTATGCCTGTCACATCGGCTTAACTGTGAGTAGCGTACTAGCCAGTACCTCTGGCATACTGTATATTAATAGAATATTGATATAGCCCAAATACTGTTGTGGGATTCATCATTTGGTAAATCCTCTGCCGTCTGCAGTTTTACAGAGCCGTTTAATTAGCAATTTTACAACCTCCTATTCTCTCATTAAATTAATTAATAATTAAGTTCAAATATAGGCATCTTTAATGTCATAATTATATTTCAGTTTTATGGTCACCAGAGTTTAGCTCATTAGGCAAGGTAGTCATAAACCATAGCTCTATTTAGGGACTGAGGCACTAATGCACAGGTAGTTTGCTTCTGCTTGGTATTTTTTATCCTTCTCACTTTCTCATCTTCTTCCCCCGTCCCCCTCCTCTTCCCCCCGATTCTCCAGCTCCCCTCCCTCTCATTGCTCTCTGCTAACATTGGCGGTTTTTTCCCTGTGGCAGCTTTTTCTCATTCATATGTCATGTTAAAAAAAATCCCTGGCACACACCCTCACAGCACCCCCCTGCCTGTTACTCTCTCTGGAGCAGTGCAGTGATGCTGACCTGCCATGGGTCCTGCTCCCTTGCAAGACCCAGGGACCACCACCTCCAGTGCTGGGCACCCAGTGGTGGCAAATTTTGTGTAGCATCCTTTCGGGGACATTGTTTTCCCTCTTGACTGCCTGATTTACCAAGGCACGGGATGTAGTAATGACATTTCACACAGTATGATATGTTGTGCGTTGTTTTATATGTAGTGGATTTATTTCAGTCATTATCACTGATTAAACCAGCTTAGTTGAAAAGGCAAAGCAAAACTTGGCTTTGAAATTGTTCTTATTTAATTTTGTTTGTGCTCACATAACCCAGGACAGCACTAATTATCTCTTTAGAGTAGCTCATATTTCTAATGTAATTCATATGTAAATTGTAATTTAAATCATATGGGAATGTTTGTGTTCCTTGCATATTCTCACTAAAGAGCACAAACAGTGAATTAAAACTGTTTGGAAATGAAAACTTTATGTTGCCTTTTTTGAACTGTCTTTGATTTCTTTTGGCTTGCTGTTTCTCTAATGAATCATGATTCAATTGGATGGCTAAGGCCAATGCATTTAGTCTCCTCTCTCTGTATTTAAGGAGCTTGCTCACTGGCTTGCTTTTCCTTCTGTATTTGGAAGGCAGGGGGGAGCTTCCTTCATGATCACTATCTTTGGAAAAATATCATTGTAAGATTACTGTTATTAATAATAAATAGTATTTGTATGACTACAGAGCCTGTGAGCATGGCATGGCACTATTTGTGCCACTTTATTGCTCAAACAGAGCTGTGCAAAGGTATTTTTTCTTGTAGCATATCTGATAATATTAGGTTAAAACTTTAATTCCAACCTAAACTTTCTATCTAATAACCTTAACTTTTTTGTTTGTTTGTTTAATGCAATATTACTCTCTTATCTAAATCCGCTGCTGCCCACAATGAAGTGGTCTTTTGACGGCAAGTCAAAATTTATTTGCGTGAGTAGAGCATAGGACAGTTTAAGTTGCACCCAAATTTCTGAAGTTTCAGGACAGGTTTGCTTGCAGGATATGGGAATACTGCTGTGGCACATTCTAACACCAAACACGGAACCAAGAGTAACAGCAAAAGCAACAAGCTGGGTGCCAGGAAGGTGAGTGTGAAAGCCTGAAGAGCCGTGGGCAGCACATGCAGGTGTACTACCAGCTCCTGCAGCAGACAAGATGAAACAAAAGACCTGAAGGGTAAAAAAGTTCAAATGGAAGAATAACTAAACCTAAAGAGCTAGCAAGTCAGTGAATGATGATGTCAGCTACACCTTTCTTTGCTGGAACTGCCTTTTACATTTTCTAGGCAAAACTCTAACAACCACATTAGGGAGATAATGAATGCCTGGTTCTTATTCTGCCAACAATTATCTTTGGTCGGTGTCAAATGAAGACGTCTGTGCTCTACGGACAGAGGGCAGGCCCAGTGTTGCTGCTTTGCCGAAGGAAATTGTGACCTGATCTGCCAGTGACCACACAGGAGTGTGCTTGCAGTGCTCCTCCAGGTTTGGTGCAGGGGACTAATGACAAGATGATCCTAGAAACCTCTTCCCATGGACAACTGCTGCAAAGTCCCCCAGGGAGAAATCCCTAGCTCCCTGCCATCCTCTCTGATGTTCGTGGGTGTTGCGGTGGCCAGAAGAGAGGTAAGGTTTTGAGGACACATACTTGTCTATTAGTTCCTGCTGCTGTAATGCCAAGCTCTGGGGCAGGTGTCCCTGCTCACCCATGAGCAAGATTTCATGTGCCAAGAAGGAGGCAGAAGGGTCGCACCAGTGAGCAGGCACGCCTGCTTCATAGCATCCCTCTGCTGATGTCCCCTTCAGGAGGAGCGCTCCCTATTCTACAGCACTCTTGTCTTTCTTGGGTTTGGGAATCCCCTGCAGATAAGCTCAGCCCGGCAAGGTGCAGAGTCAGGGCGCTGTATAGTGCAGCTGAGCAGGTGGTGGACAAGGCAAACAAGGGGGACCACTGGTCTGGTTTGGCTGTGACCACACAGAAGCCTCCAGGAGACGGGTGCCCTCCAAGGAGGGATACTGCCACATCCAGGGCACGCACTTAAAGCACATAAGCACACACACGCGCGTGCACGCACACGCACACACACTCCCCGTGACGACACCAGAGCTGTCCGAAACTATTTTCAATAATTGATTTGCTGTTTAATTGAACATCATGACTGACTAACATAGCTCATTACTTTACTCATTAGTTAATTATCGAAGAAAGTAGGACAAGTCAATAAAATGAAAGGCTGTAAATTCCAATACTAATTAGCACCATTTCCTCAGAGACATATTTAAGGGCAGATTGGCTACCCGAATGTCCCTGGACCTTGTAGATGAAGGGAAAGGGTAGACTTACCATAAATCTAGATTACCGGCAAGCAAGGCTCCTCAGCAGTAAGTAGTCAAGTACACAAGTGCTGAGCTACCACCAGGCACCCTGTTTGAACTGGAATATTGGAACGCAAGCAGCACAGAAATTCCTATTTTTAAAAGAAAAGAGGGGGGTGGGGGTGATGAGGGAGGGAGCACTCACACACCAGAGAGGATCCATATTTAAAATAAATTATGCAAACTGAACTACTTCTGCAGAGCACATTTTCTTTTCTAAGCTCTCTCTTTCCTGGTCTCTCTCACAAGCATATATTTTATCCTCTTTTTTTGGCAGTCCAAATCCCTGTAAAAACACCAGCATATCCCTTCAGGAGTGGATCAATTTTTAATGTGAGGATTCTAATTTAGATCTCTTATTTGTGTTTGGTTTTTTTTTAATAAAATTTTCCAGTAATGAAAATTATATTATCTAGTTAATGCTTTGTATTTTCTTTGTATTATCTGTATTATCTATTATCTCAATATTATTTTTGTATCCTTTTTAATTTAAAACAAGTCTGAAATACCATCTGAGTCAGAATTTAATAGGTCCAGCAGAGCTTTAATTGAGCCAAAAAGTGATTTAAAACAAATAAAGACAATTTCAAAGGAGGCTGAAGACTGGGAGAAAAGGAGGCTAAGATAATGCTTGTATGTGTATGCATGTTTGTATGCATGGTATATATTTTATATGTGCATGAGTTTATATATACATATATATATATATACACACATACATGTGTATAGACTTAAATAATAAGTGTATGTATGCATATAAAAAAAATACATGCAGACACATTCATACACTCACATACATACACTGACATACACACATACTGAAATATGCCTGTATAGGGTTCTTATTGCTCAGTATGTGGAAATTAGCAACTTCCTCGAGTTCTGAAGTTTAAAAGCCCCTAGGTCTTTCTGGCTCCCTTTTAAAAATCAATAGAAGAGGACTCAGAATATGGAAAGGTTCTGTTGATATGCTGGTACACTGTTCAACAGTTTTTCTAACCTGTTGTAAACAACTAAGGGGTCAAGATAAATAAATTCTCTTAATTCCTTTTATTTGGAGGCATATCTTCTGTGTCTTCATCTCAGCAAATATCCACTTGTGAAAGATTAATTTCCAGTTAGGTGAATGGAAATGGAGATCCAAAGCATTACCTGAGCTTAACTTAAGGGAAGAAATCACCCTAAGAATAGCTCTCGGTCTGGGCTTTAAATATTTAGCATTTCTTAAAATATATTAATGGATTAATGTAAAAAAAAGCTAACAAATGTCTGTTACTTGACTTACTAGATTTTCTGCCTGCAGTTCTGATTATTAAACCACAAGTTGTGATTTACTTTCAAGTGTTTTAAAAAATATTTTGCCAAAGTATTATAGAGATTGCATTAATGTTTTAATCAGCAGTTTTAAGAATCTGACTTCTACTGCTAATAAAGGAAGACTGAAATTTAAATCTAGAGAAAAATGGGCAAATATGACTGTCTTATTTAACTGAAAGCTGCTAACACAAGGAAATAGAAAAGGAAAAATTCTCTAATTATTTTAGTAAAATAATTTTTAATAAGTGGTATTTTATTATCCATGTTTGGAAGGAGATATTTGTTTGTGATGTTCTCTTTGCATTAGTGAAGGAATGAAGGGAAAAAACACCACTATGCAAAACTGACCTGTGAAAAAACAGAGAGGAAAAGATTTCCCCAGCTAGGTGTTCACTGAGCATAGGCTAAGACACAAGGTATATACAGCATACACAACACTGCATACTTGCTAGGAGTTGGAAATTATAAAGGAGAACATTCAGAAAAGCAGGACATGTGTTCTCTCTCTTGTTTCCAAACAGGGCCAAGCACTCTTTGATACCGAGAATTATTTTTTTTTAAATGGTTCTAGTTAGGTCATTCTGGCCTGACTACACTATACTTGAACACCTTGGCTACAGGGCCTTGGGAAGAGCTCCCAGGCTCTGCCTGCAAGAGCCCGATAGACATAAAGGGTATGGGAATGGGGAGAAGGCTGTGAGAGGCCCCAACCTCAAGATTTAAGTCAAGCTTTAGAGCCACAAATGGCTCTAAATGTACACACATATGCAATTGTTACATTTTACACTGCCGTTTGTCGTATGTAGTGTACTGTACGTACATAAGGTAATTCTCATTTGCTTTTTTTACCTTCTTGTCTGTATCTCTTATCCAACATTCCAAAATTGGAGGCAGAAGTCGATGACCAGGTGCAATACCTGGAGTACTCTGAGCCAGCCGATGCGAAACGTGCAAACTGGAAGTGCTCTGGTGAATTTGCAGAGGTCCTCTTTCTGAGATGGGGCCCCCAGGCCTCTGCAGCCTTTAATCAGCTGTAACTGGAGTGAAGCTGTCAGCTCCTGCTTGTATTCTGTCAGCTTCAGTACCACTTAGAGCATCCCTGACAAACGCACAGTGCACATTTAACAGTCAATCTGTGGGCAAGCTTTTGATTTTGCAGGAAACTTTCTAAGGCTCCTCTTTCTACAAGGGAAAACCTGTTAAGTTGTTAGGGAGGAAAATGGAGAAAAGCATCCTTCAGTCAAACACTTTTGTTTTATGGGAAAACCCAGCTGTTATCTTTTTGTTAGCAGGATGATGGATTGGCTCAGTTAAAGGTGATATTCCAGTTGGTGCAAGACAGAGCAAGAGCCATTGTGTGACAGTGACACCTCTCTTCCTCTGTCAGTCAAACTGTGTTACTCGTACCATAGAACTGCAGCAGCCTGCTATTATGATGGGTATTGTCATATAAATTATTCACACTGAAATATTTTTTCAGCTCTGATGTGTTTAGAAGTTTTCCATTAGGAACTCAAATTTAAAAATCTTTTCCAACTGCACAAACTTCCCCAAACACCCCTCCTCCCAACTCATCTACCTCTGATGTTGCTTCAACAACATACAGGTGTTAAGTGTGACTGTCTGGGATGACTGACTTCAACCAAAGCTGTTCCTATATTTTTAAAATACTAAATGCATTTCAAAATAATACAATGCCTCAGATACACACGCAAATTCTTCATTCTGTATAAATTATTTGAAGACTTTTTTCCTTATACCTTTCCTTTCTGATGCCTCGTGACTTTTTTTTTTGATGGGTAGTTTATGGGCTAAGCCTATTATTTGCTAATTAAAGGTCCTTCCTCCTACTCTTGGGAGTTTAAAAACTCTACTATTATTTCTTCACAGAGCTCCCTCCTTCAATATCCCTGCTGTAAATGCAGCTGAGTCTTACCTAATGATGATAAAAATAAGGCCATGGCATATCTGAGCAGCCTGGAAGGGTACAGAGAGAAGAAGGACAGACACAGTTTCTTCACAAGTCAAATCAGTCTGCAGCATTCCCTTTTGGCACGGTCCCCAAAATAATGTCATTGCAAGAGGAAAATTATTGTAACATTACAACCCTGAGCTCCAATAACCACACTGATCCCTGGGGACTCTGACATTTGCTGCCCTACAACACAGAAAATTTCCTGAATAGGCTCCTTCCCTAACCCCATTAAAGACACAGTCTTCCCAAGCAGAGGACAGAAACTTCCTTGAGGACTCTTAGAGTTAACTCTAAGAGTTAAGAATTCTCAGAAGGCAGCTTTGGATGCCTTTCTGTAAAATGGGAATGAAAGCACTTCTGGTTTCGTAAAAGCACCATACGAAGATTATGGCAACCTCATCCAGACAGAAATTAGGAAATTAATTCTAAATTAATTAGAAATTAAATTAAGCATTGGAGTAATTAATATATATGTGGCACCAATATGTAACTATTTATTACTACTAGTATGAGTGTTGTTGGTATCACTTTTAGTAATTTAATATTTTTTTATTACTGTAACACTTAGAAGCCATCACTACAGATGGACCACTGTTGCACCAGAGAGACAGAACAAATCATGATCCTCTCTCCAAAGAGTTAAAGACCAATGATTGTACTTATGGAAGCAGTTCTGCTCCTACCAATAGAGTGTTGCCTAATGAAATCTGGAAGATTGTTTGAAGGAAAAAATTATCAACTCATATTGTTTTCAGTGGGAGTTAGGTGCCTAACATGCATCAAAGCCTGGCCAGGATTAGGCAGTTACAGCTAGTGACAAAGGATCATACACTGGCAGACTTAACAAACTGAAACAGAAGGCACAGCTTTAGGAAAAAACAGAAGCAAAAAACTTTTACATACTTCAGTGCAGAAACATTTCCAATTATATTTAAAAAGAGAAAAAATGTCACACAAAGTCAGGCCTACCCATCTAGCCAAAAAAGAGCCAAAGTAAAGCCACCCATCTCCATTTGACGTTAAGTAAGAGGTAGACAAATGAGGAAATAAATAAATGTCTATGCATATATTTCGAAAGCCCTTCTTTTCTGCAGTTGACATTCATCAAATTCTCACTGCCTCTCCCAGTCAATTCTCTCCTTCAATTAACCAATAAGTCAATTTGTTCCTTCTCCATCAGAAAAATCCCCCACACAGCAAAAAATGCATCATTTCACTATCAAATCAATTCAGCCTTCCTTCTCGCTGCTCGATCAATAATCTCTGCATCTCCTAAACAACAAACAGGTCAGCAGAAAGAAACCTGCCTAGGAAGTTTCTCTCCTTTTATTTGGCATCCTACCTACCTACAGGTGGCTCGCCAGGCGTTTCCTGAGCATACACACATGGCAAACACTTGAAAAAATACTGTAGAGAATTGGATTTTAAGATAACAGAAAGGTCTGAACTGAAGTTTTATTTCCAATAACCTCGCAGCTATTTGGATAACTGATGGAATTATATGTTAAACCAGAAGTGCATGCAAAATTTCAAAACATCAAAATCAAATTGAAAGTGGAGGATACAATTTTTAGGCAATATAGAGTTTTTACAAACCATTATACCCCACTGAACTATTCTGATTTGATTTGGATAAAAGTAACAAGAAGTGCCCATACCCAAAGTTCCAGACATCCACAGGTTATAAATGGAGACAGTTATGCAGAAAGAAAAAAAAAGTATTCAAATAAAGAATGGCTGTAAACCAGGCACTTTTCATTTGCCTTCACCAGAAACTATCAATAAAGTTTGGTACGTTCAAGATGTATTTTCAAATACAGAATGTAAGAAAACACGGCATTAGAAAAGCACAACTTATTCAAGAGATTGCACTTCTGTACAAAGCACATGCACAGTTACAAACTCCTTCAGCATGGGCAGACATCCAGCCCTGGGTGAAACACAATTACCATATAACTAGACAAAGTCACAATGTTCAGCAGATTGGGGCATGAAGTGAAAAATATGAGACATTTAGATTATATAAAATAAAGCAATTAGCCAAATTGGTTATGATGCTGATATCAGTGCTTGCAGCAGAGAATGGGCAAGGAGCTCACAGTCCCCAGAACCTTAGGCAAACTACAATAAGCACTCTATTTGGTGATCAGGGAATAAATTTTATGAGATTATCTTTTGGGGTTTTTTTCCACAATTTAAAAATGTAAAAATTAAAAATATTAACTGATAAAACAATGGGTCTTCACTTATTTTTTTTAGGTTCTGCTGAGTGTTTTTTTACTTTAGGTTTGGAGTTTTTCTTCCCACTTCAATTGTTTGCTCTCTGTAGCAGTGAAGCAGGATGTAGAGTATGTTTTTTCCTTCTAACTGTGTATCAAAGCAAAAGTGAAAGCTACACCTTTTTCTCTGTGATCTATTAAGATTTCAGAATATTTTCATAACTAGAACACTATCTGAATATTTATGAATAAAAATCCATTAAATACTAATGAGTTACCATTCTCATTCACTAGTTTGTCTCTTAATCTGTTTTGCCATTAACTGATAATCTCAATGTAGTAGACCAAGTTAGGCTTGGGCAAAAATTTCCAGCTGCATATTTTATTTAGGGAAAAATGGAAATTTGGGACAAGACAAACTATTCATAAACTCGTGCTGAATTTTGTTAGTAGGTCACCTGAAACTAAAGAGAAACAAAATCACAAAAGTCAAACCACCTCTTTCCCCTCGTTTTAAACAATGTTTCCAGTTATTGCCTCAAACGAATTCTTTTCCATTCTAGGGAAAACGAGGTCTTTGTTTAACCCACTTAAGTATTTTCTGAGCAACTGCAACTTATAGACACCAAAATTTCCCTAAAAAGACCCAGGGAACTGTAGTGTCCTGTGGGAGCCCAGCTGTTTTTGAGTGCTTTGCAGCTGAGAACATCATTTGCGTCAAAGAACTCCTGGTGCAAAGGCTCCTCCCTGCAGGGATGCTGTGTCTTCATTTATGCAATGACAGTACCTTTGCAATGATGTGGGACATCACATAGCACCTTCAGTGCTCTGGGGTGGATAGATCTGTTTTTCACAGTGTTACCCCACGACTGTAGGAGCTGCATGGTGAGGAGGAAGAGGAGAACTAATCTGTGCACAAGATTATGGAGGGGAGAGAAGATCGAAGGACAGCAATTGTGCCTACCACACGCCTTGTGATCATCACCTGATGAGACAATGGAGAGGACACAAGACCTCTTTTTGGCTAAGCAATTTACTTGCACATTGTGTGGTAACAGGGAACAACGCCCATACGTCACTTGAGCAGAAAGATGCTTTAACACTTTTGCCCTTGAAATCCTTATTTTTGTTAATCAGAGGGCTTATGACTTCACTCCCCTTCTCCTCCATCGCCCTGCTGCCAGTAGCAGGGAAGGGATTGGGCCAGCCTTCTCCTGGCCCCGGGGAGGAGGTGGCAGAAGGCTGGCCTTATTTACCTTAGCCATTTCCCCGTGTAATCTGGGTAATCGTGTGGCTAATCAGCGACGCGGAGGAGCCCCCCACGCTGCAATTCACAATGCCAACCTATTCATATTTCGTACAATGGGGTATTTAAGTCATCCCATGCCTTGCCAAGGCGATTGCGCTCCCTTTGTTCTGATGTTTTCGGCAGGGTTCTCCGGCCCTGCTCCCTCTTTGATGCCAGCATATGTCCTAACTCTTGCCTGCTGCAGCTGGACCAGGGCGGTTGTTTTCGTTGTGTTCTTCAAAACCAACGAATCGATTATGGCGGTGTGAAATGTGGGTTAAAACACTCCCCTCATGTATGCATACATTAGCCATTTGTTACATTACAACTTCACAGCAAGGTGACCGACGAGGCTACAGTGCTCTCGCTCTTCCATTTTGAATGGGCAATCTGTTAAGCATAAAAGGAAATAATGAATGAAAGACCGACTGAACATACTGTTTCAAAAATGGCTCATCACGCTATATCAAAGGGAAATTAAAAGTACCTCTACCCCAATGTACTGCAACTGTAAAGATCAAATCCGGTTTGCAACAGAAAATTTCAGGTTTCACATGTATGGATATAGACTATTAAATTCAGACCATATTCTTACAATAAAGATATTCACCTTTACTTGCTGCCTATCTCACATTCAGCACCTAGTGAACTCAACAGCCTGACAAAGTATAGGATCTGATCTCATCTTTGTACAAACTGAAGGCAAACAGCCCAGAGCAAACACCCGCAGTTCAGGATTTACCCCTTATAAAGGTGTGCTGACGTGGATAGAAATTGGCAAGGAGATACTGCCTTCATCTCCTAGGCTAGACCATCAGCTCACTTCTGTCCCTGGCTGGCAATGACAAAAAGTCAATTCTCTCCTAAACTCTTTTGTGGCTTGTACAAAACAGGTATTGTGGCTCCATTTCTCTCTCAAGGTGTAAAGAAATGACACATAAGACAACTCCCTCAAAATTAATACTACAAGCTTAGGTTAAGATCTGGAACAGAAATGAATTTTTTATTTTTAAGAATAACCCTCAATGCATTATGATGTAATTCAGGTAATTAAAAAGAAGCACCTAATGGCATGTTAGAAGATCTCATTCATTCTTGGTTCAAGTTCATGCTACTTCATGGATGTACTAATAGCTGAAAACTCATTACTTTTCTCATAAATGCCTGAGCTGTGTTCCTTGACTTGAATTCAGAACATGGAAGTTCACACCCATGCTCTGTATTAAAATCAATTTTCATTTTTTACTCCAAAAATTGAAGAAAAAAAACAGTTTTGAGCCAATTTTCCACAGAAAGCTAAGCTTTCTATGAGGAGTTATTTAATTAGCACACGTGCAATATTTTACAGACTTATAAATAGGACTGTATTGTGTACACTAAACAAAAAGAAAAATATGTACAGCATGCTCAACTAGTTTTTGAGTGCTTCACTGTAAGGCTAGAAACCAGGAAATTCAAAATCTTGAGGGGGACAGAGGGCATAACACATATATATTTAAAATTTCATTTTGACTATCAAAGAAGTTACAATATCTTGTTTCAAAATACAACTTTTTAACGTCAGAATTTTGAAACCTGCTTATTTCTCCCCTCCACCCCCTCCCCAAAAAAATGCAAAATAACTAAAACAAATAAAACTTCTCAAGATTATCTTTCAAGGCAGACTCTGGCACTAGAATACGCAGCAGCAAACTATCTGTCTGTATGTCTCCCAGTGAAGTAAAGCAGATTTTGTTCATATTGCTATCAGTAGATTTTATACCACTTGAAAATGATCTTAATACAGCTAAATTTGTAAGTGGTTACCTCCCCCTGCACCCAAACAGCAGGGACACAGCCACAGCAATATAAATGTGCTAATCCCAGCACGATGTATTCCCATATCTCCCTGTATCAAATCATTCTAAAGGGTTTTCAATATACAAGTTAATTAGCTACAACGAAGCAGCAGAGTAACATCTAATGAAGACCGGGGCTTAAAATACCAGAAGTGGTCTGTTGTACCCTTTCCCCCATCTTTAATATCAACATATTCTTTTGAAATGAGTTACAGATATAGTTCAAGTGAAATTTAACAAGAGGCAGATGGCATTTAATGAACAGGATTATTTTGATTATATGCCAAACATGGTGGGCAGGTTCAAATATGTATTTTCAACAATATTTACAAGAACACCATTTCTGTATTAGCATCTCAAAATACTACTGCCATATAATCTCTTCCTTTCTCTCTCTCTCTCTAAATACTTGTAATGCTGAGCAAGAAGATGACACCATTTTTTTACTGAACACATGACATTACACTCTAATTCCATAATCTATTCCTCATTTCTTAAAAAAATCAGTGCAGGGAAAAGCAGTTTGTCTACATTCTACTCAAATCTCTCTAAAACTAATTGCACAAAATTTAAATTATACAAACAACAAATGTCTGCAGCATACAACTTGCAGAGATAAAATAAAAAGTAACATAAGAGCATAAACCTGATTACCTAAGAAATATCTGCTACTTCAGAAAAGACAGAGCTGCATGTTTCAGATTTAACTAAGAAATTAAAAGCCCTAATTAATTAAATTAAGGTTCTGATCCTGACTGGATGTGGCAGTCAATGAGAGTTTATCCATGTGAATCTCATAGCTGGATTGGGACTGAACAGTCCCTTTTGCTGTCTATCAAGGATGAAACTCATTTTGTAATCCCACCACTTCATTAGCACCTTTCTAGCACATTATCTTTGCCCTAATCCTTCTGTCACTTTGGGGATTTGGGGTCATTAGAGCATTGAAGGGTCGATGTTATTGTCGTATAGGTGTGAATTGATCACTAAGATGACAACTGATGACAAATATACTTTATTGGTCTGCTACTTTGCCTCTTAATTGCTACTGATTAGCCTGTCTGTTAGAGAGGAATTTTGGACTCCTTCTGCCATTGCCAATTATATTGCTTTCTAATAGGACCATCTAACCACTCCCCCTGAAGGAGCTAATTTAGACATAGTATATTTGCCCAACTCAATGGAATTACTTACATGAGTAAAATCAACAAAGTAGGGCCCTGTGACCCTCCCATTACATTTTGTTTAGCTTTTGATTGAGAGAATGTCTTTGTTAAAAAAATCAGATATTTCTGATTGCTTCTTTTCCTTTCCAAAGTCATGAATAGGATTGTCGTTTTTTTTTTCCCCAACAGTTCCATTTTAGATGTGGCAATGCTTACTATTTGAATGGATTTCCCGGAGGAAGAGCTGGCTCTCCAAACATCATATTGCACTTAAACTACACATGAAGATAAAACAACAACAGCAAAAACCCCAAACCGAACAAAAATAAAACCAACAAACTTTTGCATCTTGCCAGATTTCACATTATTCAAGCCTTAGTTGCTGTTGACCACAAGAATTGCAGAACTCCCTGCTTAAAAAATGGTAAAAAAATAAATGGGAAAAAAACCCCAAACCTTTTCAAACTAGATAGCAAGGACAGTAGAAAAATCTTAGTGCAGCATTAATGTACTATCATACTTGCTTGACAGTGACAATCTTTGGCTTGCTGGTGGGTTTGTTTCATACCAGGGTAAGCATTGCTATAAGGACTCCTGCTTAGCAGCAAGAGAAAATGAATGCAGAACTCTGAAAACTCTCTGTTCTATTTTATCAATATTGATTAAAAAATAACAAGGACAACAGAAAGAAAACAACTCCCAGATCCCCTATTCCTACTCCAAAATCCACATAAAAATTGGTCTCTGTATTACACTCCCTTCCAAAGCCAACTGCTAAACTTAAATCAGCAAAAAATAACAGCTTTAACAAATGTCTAATCTTGAATTTTGTACTAGAGACATTATAATATGAATCTAGGTGCTCAGGATGAATATTTGACCTTCCCAAGTGATCTGAAGTGTTCAGAGTTATTTTACAGGATCAGTTTTTCACATCCTAATTTTCAAGGATGACACATTTCCCATGAAGAAAAACTGCTACGTAAAACTCAGATTGACTCTTTGACTTTAATTGTGGTCAAAAGAAGACTTCAAACAACTTGTGCAATAATCTGATCCCTCCCTTCCTATTCTAGCCATGACTACATAGAGCTTTTACAGAGGCGCTTTGTTTGCTCATTAGAAGAAGCTTGAAGATGATGGGAACCTTTAATTAATTTTTTATTTGATTTCATTAGAGAAAAATAACAAATGCCTATGATATTAGTAGTCCAAGAGTAGTATTACATGCATGGTCCTGTTCAAGAGAAACAAATGGTCTTTCATTTTACCTCCACAGGTTAATACAATGCACACCTGCTCCTGACTAGAGTGTTGTATGGTCTTCTGGTCCCACTGTCTTCTTCAAAAAGATCCTGATATTTGGATGGAAGTCTCTGTAGACCCTATTTTAAACTGTAGCTACTTTAACTTCACTTATTTGGGTTTTAAAATATTTTAATTTACCTAAGGCACAGCCCATAAATGGTCAATGTCATTTCAGTCTGAGTGACTCACCTCAGTTTTCATTTACCAGTACCTTAACAGCTTGTCTTACCTGAAACAAATTGGCCTATGTGGAAATAATCCCCACTCCAACTGCAAAAGTTGTGGGGTTGATGAGCAAGATGTTTGGGAGACAGAAGATATCGGTGAAGTAAATGGGAGAAAGTGTCACTGGCCAGGTCACTTCTGAAACCAATGTCAATGTTTGTTTTACATATCCTGCACTAACAAACGTAGCCTTAGGAAACAGCTGCTACCTGGTAGCATTTCTAGAAACAATCATACCTGGATATTCATGCTAGAAGATAGGTATTACAAAACAGAAGACACTGTAAAGGCACTGAGACAGACTGGTGCAGTGAGATGCGGCTGAGAGGCTTCCTTACCATCGCCATGCTGATGACTCAAAATTTGGTTCCCACAGAATGTAATTACCTTCCTGCAACAGAAAGCTAGCGAGCAGCCCTTCCTGGAAGGAGACTGGATGAATATCCATAATCTACCCACTGTGATTTAGGTGATTTAGGTCAGGTAGATTTTTTAGTTTAAAACAACAAGAAAAATTCAGTTAAGCTATCCTTGTTTATCTGAACAGATTTTCCAGGGATTTGAGATCTTTCTATTATACATTAGAAAGCAGGGACTCTCCTGTAGGGCAGCCTCTAAGCTTTAGCAAAATTAAATGTCAGACAGCAATTTTTGTAGTTGAGCCGCTCCATGGTGTTGAGTTCTTTGCTGCAGAACTACTCACATGTCAGAGAAGTATTGTCCTCTTGTGGAAATTTCCATTCCACTGAAATCTAAGAAGTACAGATTATCTGTCTTGCAAAAAAAAATATATTCCGATTCAGTCAAAAAAATCACAGAAACACCTTTCAGGAAATTTCTATCGAAGAAGGCAAACCTTGCCTGATATGGGACAACAGTAGCCCAGAAAAAAAGATGCTGCACACCTTGGGGAGGAGAAGATCAGTGTACTACAATGTCTAACTGTGCTAACTTGGTGGCCCAGACAGGATGGCAAAGTGGAGAAGCAAACAGGGGATATCACCTCGACATCTGGTAATGAGAAAAGTGATACTGGGATATATTTTGATGTCCATATATAAAGAATGGGCCAAATAATTAGAAAATTTTTGGAGAAGAATTAAAAAGTAAAAAACTGAAAAATATGACAAAAAAATTTGGAGATGATTGTAAATGTCCCCCAGAGGAAAAGATCTAGTATCAAAAGGGAAACAAGGACCTCCTGGATAAAAGCTGGGAAAAGCTGTACTTTGAGCTGAAGGAGGGCATATATTTTTCAGGAGGGTATATATTCCTATGCAATGGCAGAGCAGAGACTGTTCAATAACAGCTGACCTACTCTCACAGGCAGAGCTGAATGATTTTCTGAAAGACTTGCTCTTTTCAAGCAGAGCATCAGCAGATGATAATGCACCAGAGCCAGCTCCAGGGTCCCTGTGGCAGAGGCCGTATTTGATGACAGCAGTGATCAGATCTAGACTTAGCATCTCTATAGGAAATATCCCTAACACTACCAATTTTCTTCCACTCTCTGCATAGTTCTAGGATTTCTTCCCTCCCACAGTCTTGGCTTCCCAGCCTATTGTTCCAGTATATAGCAAACAGGCACAATGCAGATACCGCATATCCAAGACCCTGTCACAAACAGCCCTACCAAAAAACTACTAAGGATGCCACAGCACACATTAAGAAAGAAATTGAAGTTGTCTTTTCTTAAAAAATATGCTGATATTATGCATTGGTGTTAGCAGGACTTTCAGTTCAAGAGATAGCTGTTTGTATAGGTAAAGCACATGGAGTCCTGGTCAGATTGATAGATTAGCTCAGAACTCTGGCATTTGGATTAAAGCAGTATAGAAATGAATCTTATATTTGACATTTAAAACACGTTCAAAGGGAACCTTTTCCACTGCCTGCACTTTCTTAAATCACAGCAGAAAGAACTGCCATGGCAGAAAAGAGTGAGAAATTGCTATCCAACTGCTTCTCTGTTTTCCCACATTATGGCTGAAGACATTAGTCCCGGAATCATTTTACATCCTGGCATTGTGTGCAACAACACTGTGTAATAAACAGACAATGCAACAGAAAGAAAATTTGAAAATTCATTTCTTCTTTCTTTTGGGCAAACTCTAGAATGTAAATGTGGCTTGTCGCAGCTCCAGTTAAAAGACAAAAAAAAAGAAAGGCTGCTTTTGGAGGGTTTGGATGCCTAAAAACTTTAGATTTATATAGTCTGACTCCCATTTCCCGCACGACCTTGGCAAAGTCACTTATTGTAACATTTTCAGAAATGGATGCTATTTCCTCAGGCTTTCATTCTACTTCTCATCTCCAGAGTATATGTCTGTTTTGCATGTAACAACCAATAGCAAAAGTAAAAGTCTCAAGGGACTTTATGGAATCTCTGGATCTTGATCCTTTCAGGGCTTCTGAGCTGTTCGATGTAACATACATATAGCATGATTTGTTAGCTGTTCCAGGACTTCTCCCACAAAACTTTGGGTTTGTGGACTGCCAGAGTATTGGAGGCCCAGTTTGAGACATTTAAGTCATCCAGATGAAGTCTGTGAGAGACATAGCAGTTCTAAAATATCAGATGGTTTTCCAACTAACTTCTTCCCATCACATGACTTGAAGCATTTAACGACTGAAGGACGCAAAACTGAAAAATGGGTGTTTCATCTCTCCCTTATTTCTCAGCCCTCAAATCAGGGCTTTAGCTGTTTTTGAACGGTTGAGGCAGAAGAAGTAAGGATACAAGTTGAAGCCCTTCATACCTAAGGAAGTGATACGGTTTATACATATGCATTTTATATGAAGTGCTTTGTACATTTGCTAGCAACTTACATTGATTTATAAGAAACATCCTCTCAAACCCAAATATTAAGGTTAAATTGGTAACTGCAATCTCACTGCACTGCAGTGTTAAATAAATAGGACATATTTTAGGACTGAAAGAACCAATCCAGAGAGGAAGGACTACATCAGACTATAAATACAAACAGACCAAAACTCTGCTAATCTGATAAATTAGCTGCTGTAGGATATTTAAACAAAACGCCTACATCCTCTTTATTGTCACCGATCTCTCTCTTGCTCATGTTCAAGCTGAGGTAGGCTATGAACCTTCACAATCATCAGAAATAATATTTTGGTGAATATTCAGGGAAGTCTGGCATAGCATGGGAGACTGAAGTGCTCTAAGAGGGCTTGGAAAAACATCAGACTCACTGTTGGTGTTCATCCCACTAGCTTTAGATATTCTCTAATTATTATTTCAGGACAATTTCAGTGATGTCACATAGGGTTCGCACTGAACTTTTCCATGTATGAGCTCTACATTTTACTGTGCCCATAGGAAATGTCATTTCTCATTGCCATGGCTTGAACTTTTATTTCCACCTTCTTCCTTTCAGATGTGTGCACATCAAGCATTCACTAGTTAATATTTCTTCCCTTTTCCTTTCTATTTTAGAATATATGTAAGCATGTCATCACTTAAACATTCTTTACAGTTTTTATTAGATATACTATTAAGTCAAAACTATGCCAAGGGGAAAATATCCCTTACTTTACATGCCAGATCATAAAAACAGTTTAGTTTTTCTTAACATTCTGGACATAAGGTTGTCTCACAAAAGTTGAAAATGGTTCCAAACTTCTGATGAACCTATTATTTTGTTCCTTTGAACAGCTCTAACCGCCAGCAGGACAGTGGAACTTCTGCCACTATTACCAGCAAAACTCCACAGGACAATAATCAGTAAAAAAAAGAAAAGTTCATGCCTTTGTTTCAGTAGTTAAAACAAAATGAACTAGAGTGAAAGTCCTCTGTACAGTTGACTATAAAACTGCACATTTGCTAGTGCAATACTTACAAGTAACTGGGTCAGTCACTGTGCTTGCACTGGCTGCCTTTTACACTGGCAAAATCCAGTTGTACTGAGATTAGCCAATAAAAGTAATAAAAGTAGATGAACAAACCATGTTGCAGGTATGAAGTACACAAAATTAAGCTAAAACATTGGAGGGGGGATAAAAACCACACCTGGAAAACAACAGAAGCCTACAAACCCAACATCTGAATAGGATCAGAAGAATTACCTGTGGCATTCCCTTCAGATTCCCTCAAAATATGATGAAAGATATTGTCGTTTGTAAGGAAAAAGAAATGGTACTTGGCTCTAATAGTTTTCTTAACTGTAGGTTCCTAATATTTTGGAAACAAAGAAACTGCAGTACACTAACTGTTTGGGTTGAATGTGAACACCAACTTTCTAACACCTAAGTAAATACTTGAAAGAAAGCATTAATATCTGTAAATCAGGGCACTTCAAATTAGCCCCATGTTCATTAAAAAGCTTGTTGATTTAATGTTTTTGTTATCATTCTGATACAAACATGAGACCAAAGTGCTTAACAAATCCAGTCAAATAGGATCAGGGAATTATTTCTTGTTTGGATGCAAGAGCAACATAAATCATCCATTCTAAGCTAACAATTTAAAGAGTGCACAGCGCATTATGTTAAATAAAGTATTAACACTGAGTTGAGAACACCTATTAAGGGACTTTGAGAGTTCTGGCTCACATTACCTTACACCATTTTTTTAAATAACCTTATTCCAGCTTTTTAATCCCATAATTATTTCACAACAGTGTTATCAGAAAACTCCAATTTCTAACAATATATAGCTCTGAGATATTATGTGAACCCCTTCAGTTAAATTCTTGTACTTATTCATATTATCAGCCTAAATCACATTAGTGACTTTTATATTTTAATACATATGACTATGTAATTGCAAGATGGTTGAATAAAGTGTACTCGATAATCTAAATTTCTGTGGATTTTGAAGCAAACCACTGAAATAGGGAAGATAAAAATCAAATTTTACTTGTTCGTACACATATTTGCATCCACATATATACACACACACTTTAATACATACTTGTGTTTTAGCAGAATGTCTTCTTTCCAGTCGCTTTAAAAGCCTGTAGATCTGAGGCTTTTATTTCATGGCCTTGTTTTTCTTCCCAAGGTGTTTTCTCTTGGTTTATTCCTAATTTCAGTGGCTGTACTAGATCCTCAGACACTCAGACATTGCCACAGAACTAATGGAGAGCTTTAGATGCTGAGAGTGTAAGAACTCCTTAGCAGTGAGGCTGATGTGGTAGCAAGAGGGAATGGTGGGTGGTACATTCACGATCTCCTGCACTGGCTTGTGCATCAGGTCAGACCAGCTGTACCCATCACTCATTCTGAGCAGAAGAGAAACTGCTACCCTAATTACCTTGCTCCAAGATGTTTTTCACTGCCTCCTTTAACAGACTTGTCTTCCTCAGTGATATTTTTGGCTCAAAGAGGTAGGATTGTGCATGTATGACATAGCTAGAGGGGACATGCCAACTATATTTATTTATACAAGTACTTATCTACAGAGAATGAGCTCTTCAAAGTTATAAATAACTGATATTTATCTAGAAATTGGAGAAAACTTTGGAAATTTTTACAATGGTGAAAAATTTGGATAGTTTAAAGTCAGTAATATGGAACAAACCTAACCAAAATAACTCTATGTTAGTAGTTGTCAGAGATGGCAAATAACAACTTTGAAAAAGCAGGTCTCTTACTGTTTGGCCCTTCAGTACAAAAAAAACAGGGACAAACTAGAGACAGTCATGCTGAAGACCATTTGGATGTGCCAGAGACAAGCTCTATGTAGGAGTTGTACTCAGTGACCTCCTCAAGTTTCTTCCAGTCTGAATTATTCTGTTATTCAGATAGTCTTTCTAGTACTTCTCTTCACTAGAAATTATTTGAAATATAACCAGAATAATATGAAGTAAAACAAGGTCCAAAGGATTGTTCTGATCTGTTTCATTTCTACCTTTTCCTTGGGCAGATTTTCCATTTAGCATAACTTTAAAAAGCTTTAAGTTAGCTAAGAATCTAATACCCAACCCTATCAGATTTAAGTACATTTGTCACAGAAATTGACTGAAACAATTAGCTGAATAAATAGATATAGCATATCTTTAAGTGCCATAAAAGTGACATGACTGCAGTTAAATCATATGAATAATTACAACCAGGAGACCAGGTTTTCCAATCACTTTCCTTACATACTTTGAATTGCAGGGCCTTCTGGTGACTAATTTGCCTCTTTTTGTAGAGAAATTTAATAACAGATTTGCAGTGATGGTCAAGCTGCAAGGTACCGGTGAATTAATAGCAAAAATACTCAAACATCACACTATTAAGAAATATTGAATTTTGCTTCATCTTTGTTACTTCTCACAAGTATTAATGTGAACACAGTATCAAGAGAATGAATTTTTATGTCTGCAGCTGAGATTAATTCATTCATGAAATGAAAATAATTTTGTGAAATAAATAAACCTTACTTCAGGCAGAAGTGAAAGCAGTTTATAAAACCTTACCCAATCAGAGGAAATAAAAAACCTGTATGATTGAGATAACGGCTCTGATTGTATGAACTACTTAATTTTCAGAGGAACTTTCCTAGCAGAGAATCCTTGGGAAAATCAAATATGAACACTCTTTACATGACATGTAATTGAATTTTTTTCATTTAACATTGTAGACATAAAATTCCATTTCAGAAAAAAAAAAAAGCTCAATTCTATTGAAATGGTCCCTAGTAAATTTAAAATAAAAGCTAAAATTATCATGAAAAATAAATGGAACAAAGACAAAGTAAAATTTTTCCTCATTTAATATATAGTTCAGTCAGCTTTTGAGCTGGGAAGATTCTGAAAATCTCTGGATATACTTTTAAATATATATAAAGAAATTGTTTTCATGGAAATTTATCTGACTTCCCAACCAGTTCTACTTTTCACAGAAATGTTTAAATTTCTACAAAGTAGCAAAATATATAGTGAAAAGACAATTATTACTGAGAAAAAGAGGACTAAATTTTCTGAAAATAATAAACTGTTATTATAGATAGATTATCCATCTCATTAATTTACCAAAGAGATTCTGTCTCTTACAGCCTACAGCAATTTAATTTTTGATTTTGGATTTTTGATCTCAACATTTTCTTCTTTATATACATACACTGTGTGTGTGTTTCTGTCTCACACACTCTCTTTTCATATATTTATATAAACTGAGTGAACAAACCTGAGACCAACTCCAATATATGGAAAACTTTGTGTGATGGTTTTGGCTGACCATTTCTTTCTCCCATTTTAGCTTGCTTTATTTCTGATTAACACAATTATTTTCCAATTCACTGTAATTATTTTGACCTTGTGTTTTCTTACAATTTTGGTAAGGCCTGAACTCTACAAAAAGTCATGACTCTATGAGCATGTGCCACCACGTTCTCTTGTAAAAGGTATTGACAAAGAGAAGGTTCAGGGAATGTGAGGGTAGGTTTATCGTACCTTCTCTGTTTCAGCTGAAAATTACTATTGTGAAATGTAGCTGAACTTCTGCTTTGAAGAGCCCAAGGGAGAACATGCATACTCGTATTTCAGAACTCAGACCTAGTTTGGCCAAGAAATCCAAAAGTTTTGGGATTTCTTGTCCAAGAAATCCCATCACTGTTGATTTTCAGTCCCACTGAATGGGATCTTCCTCCAGCTGTGTTGACAGCCCAGCTGTGAGCAAATCCATTTGGAAATACCAGAGGAAGTAAAAGATCAAAAAAATTTTTGCATTTGTTTGGTTGTTATTACACCAGACTATGAACTAACGTTACTGATTCAAAATTCTTTCAGACACTCAGTTTACATAAACATGCAAAGTCTGGAGTGGTACCTAAGGATTGTCAGCCTGGAAAAATGGTGAGGATTCACTACCTGGGTCACTAGCTCCAGCTTCCACCCATATTCATGTCAGGCCCTCAGCTTCTGGATGAAACCAAAGTTGCCAACAACAACATACAAGAGACAGCAAGATGTTTTCCAGCCTCAGGAAAAATCTGGTTCAGATGGGTACACTCTGAAATTTGGAACACAGTTCAGGTCTGTTCATTTTTGTCTGGTCTCCGCCTGCATGAAACACATGAAGAATTCACATTCTTACTTATATTTTCCAAAACAATTCTATTATCTAGACAAACATGAAAAATTTAAAATAAATATCACTGAATATTGGTCTAAACTGGGAAAAAAAACCCCAAGCAAGTGAAAACCAATAAACCTAGTCATAAAGATGGTTAGAGTTACTTGGGCAGTGTAGCATCACTGATATTTAGTATACTAAGCACAAAGATTATGGAGTTCCTTTAGCTTCCACAATTTACTCATTAGACCCACCTATTCTCTTTATTTTCATATGCCAAACACTAGTCCTTGAAGACAGGGAATTTCTTTCTTTGTATAGAGTTCTATAGACTTATAGTGGAGTCCTTCTTCTCAGCTGAATCCAATGTGTTAATTTGAGAGATCAAAATGCTCATACGCTACAGAAATGCAAGGAGGTGAACAAAGACGAATTTCCCAGACTCTTCCAGTCACCGATAGATTTGACTGTGACACAGAGATAACAACACTGCAATTAAGTTCCTTTTAGCTACATGGGGTTGAGACTACTGTTTAAACAAAAAAAAAAGGGAGGAGTGGAATGGAGAAGAAAATAACAGCCATTTTTGCCAAGATGTGAATTTTCCAAACTTTTGCACTTCTGTACAGCAACAGACACATCCATGCTAGTTTTCTTCAGTGTCAAATAATGTCATGTAATGTGCCCGGTTTGGGTCACTTGCTAGTACAGGAAGAGAAGGGGCTGGGACCCTACTAAGAGTGCTCATTTGAAAACATGTTTATTCTGCATATTACATCAATTTTCCACTGGGGATGATTTTGTTCTCAGCATTCCTCTCCCTGAACCAATTTGGAATCAATGCCTGATCTTCTGCCTCTCTTGCAGCTTGCCTTCAGAGTGTTCTCCTTAAGGAAATTATGCATGGAAATTCCTTTTTAGGAGCTGTTACTGAAACCACAAGTCTGTATCTGAAATATATACTACTGAAAAATTTTGCCCAAAGCTTTGTCTTGGCTATATAAAGAAATTATAGGTGTGGACCAATTTTTGAATTAGCATGAAAACTGCTTTTATGTGCATATGAGAAAGGCCTTTTGAAACATCTTGCCAAAGGCTTTTTTGTCTTCTGGTTGTTATAAGAAAACATGGTTGCCCAAAAGAAAAAACCTGATCATGGTTCCACCTTAATCAGATTCATGATCGTGTCCTAATGCAATTTGTCCTAATCCATTTCTAAGGAAGACAACCATTTATGATTTGGAAAGACGTGTGGGAATAAATGTGGCTATATGGAAATCCCCTGAGTCCTTTATTTACTATATTTTACCAGTTCATAAAAAAACCTAATTACATTTTAGAGAAGAAGGCATTATAAATGCAATGTATATTCTAATACAAACCCCCTCTACCCGGGTGTCCTACGATCAAACTGTGCTCAGTTTGCAATCTCACAGTGCATTTTATATCTCTGTGGCTGGTTTTAGAATAATGATGCTGTGCTTAACACATTATAATACTGATCACACATTTCAGCACATAGCTGAACATGATGCTATGTTTGTTTTGTTTGGGAAAAGAATGCCTTCTGCTTAGAACGGCAGCAAATTGCCCTTGCAGCAAAAGAGATAATTACCTGACACCCATGGAATAATTTAATTAATACTTGTGCATATATCTATACATTCATCCATACACAAACCCCTATATATTTACTTCATTAAAATGATATGCTTCAGATGAAGAGACAGTTCAGTGTGTTCAGGAATCTGCTTAGGCATACCTACCCCATCCCATGCACATCAGGAAGAAAAGGCTGGGATTGGAAAGGGTACGAGAAAATGCTTAAGAGAAGATTTAGCTTTATACATATGAGTTGTCCCATTGGAATTGTGTGAATAAAGTTAACCATAACTGTTTTGAGGAGTGGGGTCCTAAAATAATACAGAGGAGTTCCAAATGCAGAACAGTCTAGGTTTATTTGCTCTGAAATTCTTTCATGTACTATTTTCCTCCATACACATGCATTAAAATATTGTAAATGTTATTGTTAAGAAAAATTTGCTATAAACATTACTGACTATAATAAATGGCATGAACCTGGGGCAGGTCAGCAGTGTAAATAATCAGAGTCTTTCTATTTACTCATTTGTAATAAATAGGAGATCACGTAACTCATGAAATTATAATTATCCAACATTTCATCATTTGTTTTTTACTTGAAAAGTTTGGAATGTATTTCTTTTGCACTCTCGCATCTGTGGAGGATCATTTGTTCTTTAGCTGGTGAAAACTGAGATCTTAAGTCAGAGCTTATCATCTGCCATAACCTTTTTATCAGGTGATTGTTTTCACGTACTGGAAAATTTGTGCTGATGAAGAAACCACAGTTTTGCATGGACCAAACAAAGGATCTTTTTTCTATGTTTGCCTGATGAAAAATAGCCCTCCATTGAAGTAAAAACTTTGTTTTATACAGGACTGCAAGATAGAAAAAATTGACTCGGTTTCAACCTGGAGCAAAACCTAAAATAGTGGAGTTGCCTGTGAAGGAAAATTCCATTACTTGTTCAAAACACATCGATCTTATTTGTGGAGCTATAATATTAAATAAGACAAATGGGAAGAAAATAAACTGAAAAGCTGACAAAAATTAAAAATCTTTTTGAATCCCACAATATCAAAGCAATATTTCAATATGAAATTATTTTTAAGATTTTCTGAATAAAAGCCAAATTGGAAAGAGTTTCAGTTTTTATAAGTCACTATACTGAAAAGCAGATTTTCCTAAAAGTGTCTAAAAAAAAATTAGAAAATTAAGCAGATGGAATGTTAGCTTTTCCCTTTCTATTTTAATTACTCTACTTTGAAACACACAGAAGTGAAATATATTCCCTTGATGTTCTAATGATTTTTTATGTAATGCACCATAAGACTGAAAAAAAATTAATGTACCCCTTGAAACATCCTAGTTTCTGTCAGTATGAATTTTAGCTTTCAGAAAACTTCATGGCTTAATAGTATCAACAATCAGAGACTCAGGACAAACTTTAGGTGTGGAAAAAAGTGTATGACAAGGACAGCTTTATTGATAAAACAAAAAAGGACTAAGATTAGATGCCTCCTGATGCACAAGCAGAACCTGAAGTAATTTGTAAAATCTGTGTGAAGTTTAGTTTCTAAGAAAATATAGTCTCCAACATGGTTACAGTTGAATAGAAAGTGAGACACAATACATTTTTGTTTCAGCATACTGCACCAGTAAGTCTCCAAACTGAAGTCCTAATGTATGAACCAACCATTGCAGCAACAAAATCCATCTCCTTTCATGTTACTACAGGCACAAAATGGAAGTGCTTTCCTTTGATTTTGTTGCTCTGACCACCTTTGTTTGTTGTGAGATTTCATTTTTTTTTTCCTACATTGGATCTTGTTTTTATTTGAAGAATCATTTCTCCCTGTGTATTTGGTTTCAATGTTTGGCATATGTTTCTTATGCACGTATCACACCACATGTAGGCCTGGACGCCATCACTGGTCTGGACAATAACACTGGGCAAACGTTGTAGTCATATGACAAAAAGAAATTTTTTAATGTTGAAGAATATTAGAACTAGTACAGAACTGGTGTGTTCTGAGCTGACATTCAAAAGCAGCAAACCTAATCAGAGAGGAAAATAAACATGTACTTATTTTGAGACATTTTGCAAAGAAAGGTTGTCAAAGAATTGTCATTTAACACTTTCTGAAATATTGTCTTCTTTACACTTGATGTCAAAAAAACCCCCAGGTATCAAAAAATCTTTTTTCCTTATATTTTTAAAAATATTTAATTTTAGATGTATTAAATATGAAAGTTGCAGACATAATTTTTGCAAGCTCAGCATGCTCAATAAGTAACTGTGAGTACCTTTAACAAGACAAGACTGATTTTCCTATAGGGAAGATTAATTTCTCATTGCTGTTGTTGTATAAGTACAGGCCTGTTTTCCTTTGTAATAAATAAAGCTGAAGTCAACACATGTAACCACCGGTATAATATGTGCATGTTGTGAAACTTGCCCTGACTCAAATCTGTTTAATGGTTTTCCACTGAAAATTCAACATCTGCCAACACCACACAAATCTTGATAACTGATGTCATCATGAACCCATTAAGCCTTGGTTTTTAACATGTTAGGAAAACAAAGGGTTTATGGAAGACTGCTAACAGAGGGCTAAATCCTGGAGCCCTTATTCAACAGTAGGAATTGTTCCTTAAGTAAGGTGTGAGTAAGAACATCTTAAGCCTGGCAGAATGTAAGCAAGTTCTTGTTCCACATTAAATTTAATTAACCAAGTCATTCATGAAAATGACACCATAAGATATGAAACCTGTCACTGCAAATCACCTTTCGTCACTGAGGCTGATTTGGGAATGCATGTCCTGCCACACCAGCTACTAGCTTTGATGTGTCACAGCTGTGATACTGCAGCAAGGAAAAGCCATTTAAATAGAGGGGGAGCTTTGGAGGAGTTAGGCATTTTCCCCTAAGGATTTGAAACTTCTCAGCAGAGGCCATCCAGAGATACATATTGAATAAAAAGGTCTTCATACTAAAAATCTCATAATATGCCTGCAGGATCCCTGTAGCAGTAGCTAGGGAAAAGTTGTGTAGTGTTGAAAGAGCAAGGAGCATCTATCCAGATAAAGGAGGAATCCTACGTTATCGCTAACATCCATACACCTGCAAAACTGATAGTGCCTATCCAGCAGTTTGTTTCCTGGGCACAGAGGTGGTTAATCAAAGTTACAGCATAAGACCTGTGGGGGTGGGAAAGTCATTTAATTAATGTGCCAGATATCCTTGCCAAAGCTTTCGCCAAGATTAGGTTCAGATTGTAAAGAAATCTCCAAGACAAGGATAATTCTCCACACCTGCGGGCACTTTTATTAGCTGCTTGTGCAGAATAGAAAACCTTATGTTAAAGCATTTTGTCTCTGCTCTACCAAACTGACCTCACGTGCTTTTATCTGGCCATAACCATAAGCAGATTTTGAAGCAGGCTGCAGCGAGATTGCTAATGGGCGAGTGTTCTGCGGCAAATAGACTTGAATAAAGTAACCTGTGGATGGAAGCAATCACATAGAGCTGTTCAAAAGCGGTCGCCGTCAAAACAAGGGTAGATTTGGGTGCACAGAACAGGAAGAAAGTGAGAGAGATCACCAGGATCTTTAACACATCCAGGAGAGACAACCACCTAATGCAGCATTAGGCCAGATCAGGTCCAGACCACCAGGGCAGAACCTTTGTTAAGGGGAAGAGAAAAATTCCCTGCAAACCTCTAAATCTTTTTCTCCTGACAAAACTTCAGTGGTGTTTGTTGTTTGTTTGTTTTGGAGTTCCTGTTTTATGTTTGTTTGGTTGTTGTTGCTTTGGGGCTTTTGTTTGTTTCTTTTTTCTTTTTTTTTCAGAGGCAGTTGATTCTACAACATTGCAGAACAAGGTTCAAAAGTTGAATGCATAGCCACAATGCTTCTAAGGAAACAAAACCTCAGTAAACACCTGATGTGTTTAGAAACCTATCACAATAAATCTAGGAAATTATTTTGTTTTGGTACTCCATAACATAACTCCTCACTAAAAGAAATTCAAGTGAATTTAAGGTGTGTTTTTCTGTATTTGGTTGTGAAATGATTTATTTCTGTCTGAAAGGGACAGTTACAACTGTCTGGATGAGGGTTATGAAATTGTTATTCACTCTTGATCCAACAATATGTATGTTCAGCATAAACACACAGACACACGCATAGATGTGCAACACAATTCCTGCAATGATTGGTGGCAGCCAAACACGAATTCTGAAATGTTCATCATTCCACGCACTTTAAACAGTCTCTCTTTAATCTATTTCATCCATTTAAATTGTATTTTTCTGTGGTTCAAAATGCTCCTGTCTTTTTCTCTAGATAGAGAAACAGCAAGAGTGGTCTGATTTCCATTCTTCTAGTGCTAATGAAATAAAAATACTGGCAATTATGAAAAACATCTGTGACTTTGAAAAATATGGTAAAAATCTTTAGATTTTTCAAGAAATAGTCTTGAAACATTGCCCTGAGCTTTGGTGGTGTTACTGCTCTGGTTGCATTTGCTCGTTCCTGTCTCGGTTGTGCCAGAATCCTTTAAAGTAAAAAGTTAATGACAATTCACAGCCTGATAATTTCAGGTCAGATTCTCCCCTCTTCACTCATGCTAACTAGTACCTAGGTCTGCAAGAGCCTAACCCACCTAGATGAGTGATGATGATGGTGGTGATGAATAAATAACCAGGAATATAAGGAAACTGCAATGAATATAAACTTTAACTGATGTCTCCTTACATTTTTTCCTAACAAACATCACAAAAAACAGTGAATCACCCTAAGTATTGATTGCCCTTTATATGAGGTGGGGTAATTTATAACACCACCACTTACTGTGTGTGCTGTAAAGTGCTACATGAGGTAAGAAGAACAGAGTTCTGATGGAGCCCTGCCGCTTGCAGATATTTGCAGAGGAATTGCAGAATCAGATGCTCATGTTATGATCCTAAAATTCAGGAGGCAAGGCTCTCCCACCGCCTCTGAGAGTATTTGCAACTGATCTAACAGCTCACAGATTCAAGCAACTCCTGGGCAAATAAAATATATGAGTTCAGTGCTGACATCACTTTTAACTTCCAGAAAGATGAATATAATCTTAATTACAGCTAACTTTGCACTCTTTAAACACTATAAATCTATAACTATTATTAGCTTTTACAAAGCAGATCATTAAAAAAATCAAATGCAGTGGGATATTCCTAAAGGTATTCATGCTTGTCCAGGAAAGTAAAATTTCTGCCAGGGGTTTTAAGCTATATTTCCTCATTTTCTGAGCCAAAAGGTAAAGATCATTCCATTCTCCACACTCCAAATTTAAGACGATGGCCTTCTCCTGCCATTATGTTACAACTTGCAATCATTTTAAACCTATCCCTAGGATTTATTTTGAAAATAATTCTGTGTATTTATATCAAAAAGTATAAATATTGATCATCTATTTAAAGACTGATCTTAATACCTAACACACCATTTTCAGTAAAACAAATATCAAAGACAGCTGTGCAGGTATCTGTTAGCATTGCTGATAGTTAAGCATTTCTCTTGTTACAAACAATGGAATATGAAATGATGCAGGGATCTGTAAAACGTAACACAGTTTTTTGTTCTGTGGAATTTGCTCGGGCCCCAGCCCTACAGAGTACATACATCAGAGTTTTACACCTGACTTGTTCCACCAGTTGAGAGAGGGTTACTCATGCGTAGCAGGTTAAATGTGAAAATAAGTGCCTGCAGGATCTTAAAGAGCAACACAGGCACTGAAAAGACAGCAAATTCTTGATGGGCAAATCACAAACATGTTACTCCATGAGAAAAAAAAAGAAAAAAATAAAAGTAAGCCTGCCATAATACCTTCTCCAGTGCAAATTTGGCAAACGGAACCACGGAGGCTGACTGCAACTTTTCCACTGTAAGCCTGACCTGTAACTCATTAACCTACCACTAAAAGAGTATTCATCTCATGTTCAGTAATTCATAGAACTCAAAGGAAAAAAAAACTGGAACGAATTTTTGTTTCATTCTGCTGGAAAAAGGTCAAGCCATGATATATTTATAAAATTTCACAAACACTAGAGAAAGACTAAAAAATAATCTATGACCAACTTATTGAATGTATTCATACAGCACTCAGAATGGTTTTCATGATTTTTTTTTGGTCCACATTAGTACCTTTGGACCGCAACTCTTCTTTCATGTTGCATTGCTCTCACATAAATGTAAACTAATCCTCCTGAACACCAAAATTGCAAAAGTTCAAAACCAATGATACAACTGCTTTTTCATTATTTTCCTGGGTACTTGCCACCTGGCCAATGCTAACACTGCACTTCCCAACACTTCAGGGTATTTCTGCAAACTCTGTAATTACACCAAATTGACTTTTAAATTTTTTTCTAGAATCTGAGTTCATGAATGGCTGTTAGTTTAGGAAGTCTTAATGGGAGCCATTTCACCAAATACTAACATTCTTTCTCTTTCATGGGATTGTGCAGAATTCAAGACAACTTAAAACGTGGCCTATGGTCTGGTTTTTGCATGGGTTTATCAGATTCTGTCTAATTGAAGACAGTTCTATAAATAAAATATCAGGCTTTTTTTTTCCTTCCTGTTATTACCTTCATTAAAACAGGACTGGATCACACAAAGGTCGTTGTACGTGAAAAATTATGAAGCATTAGATTAGACCCCTGAAAAGGGAATAAACCAGTACTTCCCAAATTCCTTCAGGAAATTCAAATAGGTGGCTGGGAAATTTCCAAGCAGCTGGATGAAGATCTTCACTCTATCTTCCTGAGCAAGTATAAGCTGCCATTTTCTGAAGAATTTTAAAGTGATTTCTTTCCTCTAGTTTTTGTATAAACCTTCTAACTAAAGCACTGCAAATTCTAGATAAGGAAGCACAGGTCCTTGCAACCTTGGAAACAAAAGATTATTTTTACTTTCCATGATATAATGCAGTTTTTCCTATCTTAAACCCCCCAATGTAATTCTTTACTATTATTTTAATGTCACTGAGTATTCAGGTTGCCCTTTGACAGTAGCAAAAGGCACCTGTAAGTTGCCAATGCACACAGACTAACTGACCTATTACCTTTCCCCTTCTCTGAAAATTGTCTGGGTAATACATCACCATTAAACTCAAGGATTCCTAACCTCTGCCTTGGTGTTTTCTGTTTAATTTCAGACCAGAGAAGACCCTGCTTGCCTTAAAGCCTGACTGGTTTCTTCCAGCCTTATTGGCTGATGTAAAGAAAGAAAATGCTTCTTCTTACAGTCATGGGCAGTACTCTGCAAGTTGTCTTGGAGATTGGAAAGATTGTGGAGCTTTCTGGGAAGAATCTTTTATTTCTGCACCCCAAACAGATGTAATAAATGCTGCACAAACACAGATATGCATAACTCCTAGTAGTTTTCAGAATCAATAGCAAAAATGCAACCTGTTGTGATCTGTGTTTTTAAGCTTCACAGCAGAGGCTGATCAGCACTGCATTCACAGTCTAGAGGCAAACCCCTTACACAGGCAAATTACAGTACTGGATGAACAGCAAGAGCAACCTCTTAATTTCTACAGGATTTCCTCTACTGCCAGGTCCAGTTCTACAAAATATGACCTTCAAATGGAGGGGAAGACTAATCCTGTTCCAAGTTACACGTGCCTGATTTCAAAGCTTTATGCTTGAGTGCTATCCACATTGAGATTGATGCTGCATGTTGCTCACTCTTCTTCCTGTACACACACTTTTATTGCTTTGATTCAGTTTACAAAATAGATAGTTGGACATGCTGTATTCTTGTTTCTTGCAGTAAAGCATAGCCAGACAGACACTACAAAGAGTGCAGGTTTTTTTGCCTTTCCTCTTCTAAGCAATGCCAGTTTATAAAGGGTTAAAAATCCACTGCTAAGCACTGGCCATTTTTAGGTGTATTCTTCTCCCCTGCTGATTTGCCCTCTGACCTTCTGGGGGCCAGGGTGGCTGCAGACTTCATTTTTACTCTATTTCCTGGTCTCTCTCCTGGCTGTGCACTCAATGCTTCCACAGCAGATTAATGACAGCTAATAATATCTGATATATCTGGACATTGCCACATAATGAGTTGCAGTCCCACTGGGTGCCCGAAGTGTCACTACTAACAAATTCACCAGAGCAGCACATAATTAGCATGTAAAGGGAGTGATCATGCAGTAAATCTGGAGGGGAAGATGGATAGCCCATGAGGAAAAACTATAAGGGAAAACTACTATTCTTAACACTCATTGGTAAATGTATGTTTCTTGCCATGAATATTTTCTTGATAACAAACTGTGGACATGTTACCTTTACAGTAACATTATTCCTTCCACGGCTGATAGGCAGAATTTCATTACACCACTGCTAATGTTACAATATTTCTGCAAAATGTCACCATATGTAAATTAGAAGAGGTTAGGGTTTCCATCTTAGTTTTCTTTCAAGATGCACTGTACCTTTCTGCTATGGCCTAATTCCAACATTCTACTAGTTTATAGACATGCTAACATTGACCCAACCTTGCAAAATAAAATCGGTACTGGAGGATCTTCCTTCTCCACTAGCTAAATAGGAATGAAGAAACACAACACACGATGGAGCAAAAATATGAGAGTAGAAATGAGCTTAATTGATGTGGCTTTATCCAAGGTATAACTTCTCCTGACACGTCAGAATATACGCAATAAAATAAAATGAGATGCATGGAGAGTGTGAGTTACCTGACCTGATCAGAATAGGGGTCTCTATCTTATGGCCATCTGGCTGACCATCACACCCTAAGTGCTGTCTGCTGTCTGGGTATGGGTAAAGAGGCTTTCCCAGGAGGAGGAGGTCGACAAGGAGCAGATGAATCGTCCTGATGGGCTGCATTCAGCCTGAAGAGCACTAAATGGGACAGCTCTGCTCTAGTTTAAGTCAGTCATTTGTCCCCATTAGAAACCATTGCTCAGCAGTGTTAAAAACTTCATTTTGTTTTGAAGTTGTGTCCTTTAGAGGCCTTTTGCTTCTTTGACATCTGTGTGGGAACACTTGCATTTACAACTCCAGCTCTGAGGTTTATTTGAGAAATTGACCAAACAAGGACAAGGGTTTGGATTTTTTAATTATTATTTTGCTGAACGGAGAGGCCTTTGGCCCTGAAGGCTTCAGACTTTAAATTGTTCTTGTTCATAAGGCACTTCTGTCATTTGAGGGGGAAAACAAAAGTTAACAAGGAATCCTCCCTTAAAAAAAACAAACCTGAATCCCAACAAACAAAAGATAATTCCTATAGAACAAACATTTTCCCATAACAGACAGTTACTCAAAGATGCAAAAAATGGGTGTTAGTTTAGTTATATAAATTTATATAAATTTGTATAGATGTATATCTCTAAATTTATAAAAACATTATAAATAAATATATAATTTTTAATTTATAAACTATCTAAAAATTATAATTATTTAAATTTTTATAAGTAAATAAAATCATAGTTTGTCTTAGTTTAAACTCTGTAGCTGCCTTCTGCAGAGAGAGTGCTTGGCTAGGAGAGCCTTGTGATCCTCAGGCTGAGTGAGCACGAGCTGACAGAACCAATTTCATATCAAAGGCAGAAATTGCATGGAGCTCAGGTACCAGCCCCCATTTGTGATGCTGGTGAGCACTGTCGATAAACCTTGACACTTTTAAGAGTGTGAACTACTACTCAGCAGTGCAGGGATGCACCCTGGAAATAACAGTAGCTTTTCCTGCCCACAGCTGCATTCCTGTTTCTGTCCTTAGCTAAGTGCTCACAAGGCCCACAAATCAGCTCATAAGCTCCAAAAATTTCTGTATTCTCAATTTACACTGAGTTTCCTGATGGTTTGTGTTCTGCTGAAGAATCGCTTTTTGGAGTCATGTAGGTTTAGCTTTTAGACTCCTTTTTAAAAAAGATTTCCAAACTGAATGTATAAACCCTGGAGACTTAAAAACAGCACAGTTAATTAAAAAGCAAGAATTTCTTTTAAAAATCTCGCAAGTTTTGCAACTTAGAAATGGCAATTTAATTGGATTTTGGAAAGAAAGGAAAAAGAAAGAAATTAAAAACCTTTAAACTTTTCCTGATAAATAAAAACTTTAATTTTGAATCCCTTGTTCTATTGCCTTGTCTCTGCAATCCATATGGTAATTCTCAGAACAATTATTCAAGATTCACCTTTTCACATAATTTCTTTGAATGCAAAAAGACCCAAATGAAAAAAAAAGAACAAAACAAACAAAACCAAAAATTAAAACAAGGCTTATATTGTTTATCTTGTTCTTAATGAAAGAATGAAGCTCACAGCCTATCCAACTCCCACAGGGTACTTTTTTTATGCAATCTTAATGATAATTAACTGACAGTGATTGATGGCCAGTACTGAGGTAATACTAGATACAACTGCACCATTCTATCCAATTCATTTTTCTATTTTTTCCGAGTCCTTGTTTATTTCTGAATAATATCAAATGAATTATTTGTCCAATTATAATTTCACATTTAAAGTTCATCAGAAATGCATTTGCCAAATTGTTCTGTCACCTCGCTGACTGGGATTTCACATAGTCAGATTTCATTCTGTATAAAGTTTGAGGAAGGCAACTACTTTTGCATTAGAAATACATGAAAACATTCACATACATTTCCATATGTTTTGGAGGCAAAAGTATTTCTACTGGAAAATGGGCCCCAGCACACTGAGGCCATACAGAATTTTTGAATGTGCCCACATGGAATTATGTTGAAGGGAACATGAGTCTTTTTTAACTTCATTTCAAAATATTGTTGTTAGCATTGTAGTCATCTCTAGGGGTATTTTTTATATGCACTGAACTGTTTTTCCACAAAATCACCTTTGCTGAAAAACTCCCAGAGTCTCACATCCAACTTTGGTCTTGTTGAATCTCACAGCATCTCATACATTGTCTAGAATGACTACATGAAATTCTATAATTTATTATTTATCCTTCAATTCTACTGTTTTAAATAATTGTTGCTGTTATGCTGGTTGTGTCAGCCTTAAAATTTTGTATATATATCAACTATTTTTAAAGGCTTTTGCTGAGGTCTATTGCTTTACAAGGAAAATGGTCCAATTTGAAATGTGTATGTTACACAGAAGGCCTCATGTTTTAAATTTCTTCATCTGACAGATGAATTCTCTCTAGTATTTTATCACTTCTTACATTTAAATGATATTATTTTAACTGCTTTTCTGAAATACTCTTTCTTTCTTTTATTGGTTGAAAGAAAAATAAGTTCTTTTTAGACATGCAGCATTCCCTTAACAGCTTCACTGCCCTTTCAGTGTGTCATTACATATAACAAAATGTACACACAATGCATCCCTTGGGAGTTGAAGCTTATCATGGTGCAGTACTTTCAAAGTGAGTGTTTTATACCATTTGGCACCCTGAGGACATGTGAGGTGACACCACTGATCTCTGAGGAGAGACCTCACTGATTTCTTACTGCTCTTGCTGATGAGGAAATTAGTCAATAACTATATTTTGTAAATTCTAGCAGCCTTTTCTTTCCTTGCCTCCCGTAAGACAGAGGCTGTGGTAAAACTGCATCTGCCTGGGCCTCAAGGCATGTTCAGTTCTTGCCTACCTTTATGCCCTCCTTGATGAGAGTAACAAATCAAGTTCAAGCATCCTGTACTGAGGGATCCTTCACTAGCCAGACACGGCTAAGCTCTGACTACTGGGTAAGACTTCCATGGAGGTCTATCAACAAGTCTCAATCATCCATACAGGTTATTGCTCAGGGACAAGGGACACCTCTTTCTGCCCAGGGGCTGCCTGCTGTCACTGAAGTATCCTTTTCCAATACAATCAGTGATCATTTGACACACAGGGGACTTCCAGACTTTCAGGATTATGGCCAATAAACCTTCCCCACTATGAGAAGAACAACTAGTGGCCATGAATCATGCATTTTTCAAGCACTGGAGCAGATGGGCAATACATAAATACCTCCTTATTTCTGAGGAATGCTTTCCTTAAGAATAAGCTGGGCAGTGTTGGTCTGTGCACAAGAGAACATATCCCTGCCTCACACAGAAATGACATAGTCCCACTGCTTCAGAGACAACTACAAATGGAAAAAAGACTTGCAAGAAAACTGAAGGTGTTTTGGCTTTTTTTTCCTTTCAACTGAAGAAAAAAGGCAGTAACAACAAATGATGTTGTGTCAAAAGAAGCCTTCCTTCCAAGTGACCTGAAATTAAACATGTCCTTGTCACATATTGCAAGCAAAGAACAGGACATAGAATCATAGAATTGTTTGGGTTTTGGAAGGGATCTTAAGGATTTTTCAACTTTTTTTTGCATCATGAGAAGCAGCACTAATAGGAGAGGCTGAAGGGCTCCACACCACTTCCCCCAATCAAAAATATCAAAGCAATTCTGACATTGTTGAGCAAATAGGTGACTTAAGTTCAAAACCCATAAAGATAGAAAAGAAACTAAGCTCTTCCAAATCTTAACTCTGTGATGCTGGAACAGTTGAGAGGCCAGGGCAGCTACATCCTCTGCATTATAAAATTTTAGTCTCAATTTCTTTCATCAGAGAAAATTACTCATGACTATGACATGAGTCAGTGCTTTTCAACAGGCTTGTTTGTAATTTTATGTACACCCACCTATCATATCTGTATAAGCAATATCAGAAACATATAGCAATGAAGACAATCATATTATTATTAATAATTTTGTATCTGACACAATCTCAGCTTTCTTCACGGCAAATAAGAATTATAAATTGCATCCAGGACTTATGGAGAGAATTATGTTCATATTCCATGGTACTTCATGTGTGACAAATGACACCTGAGATCATTTCAGATCTAATGCCACAGGGTAAAAGACTTCCTTAATTTTATAAAACAAAATAACAGTTAGACTGACCTTCCAGATCCTGTGCTGAACTATTGCTTGCTCTCAGTGAGGCGTGGGTACAGATTTGTGAGCTTCTGACAATGGGACCACCTTAATTTTTGATACTTTCACAGCTTCTAGTGGAATCAGTTGCTTCTTGATATGGAGTTTACAGAAGACTTCATGGGTTCCAGGAGAGAATTCAATTTACCTATACAAGTAGTCATTCTGCTGCAAAACGTAGATACACCATCCATCATACACTGCAGAATTGTAACTCCTCTCTTCCTACCTAAATCAGGTTTTAGTTTTTCTGTTCAACTCTTAGGTCCACAGAGCAAGGAAAGATGAAAGAGAAGGGATTTAATCTCACTGTGTCTTGCCTGTTGTTAATTTAGAAGAATATGTTTTAAAGTAGAAAGCAGGCCTCAAACCACACTGGAAACAACAACATTAATGTGCACTAAAGAACAGTGTGAAAGGAGAGAAGTAGGTTATATATTCTAGCACGTAGTTTTAAACCCTCATATCTGAAGATTTGGACCAGGCCTGTTCTCCTAGTTCCCATTACATGTTCCTGCCATTCAGGCAATGGAAAACAAACATATGAGCTACAGATAATCTGGAGCAGACCAAGAACTCTGTTGTGACCCGAGTTCAATTTGCGGAGCTGAGATTTTACAGATAAATAGTGGACATTTCTCCCACTACATTTACAGATAAAAAGTGGATGTTTGTCCAATTACCTGTACCAGAAAAACAAACGACTCTCAAAGCTTGTGTCACTTTCTCTGTGAAGCTTCTTTTCAAAACAGAAGTATAAGCTAAAAACATTTCCTTCTCTTCGAATTTCTGATAGGCCTGGAAGAGAGATCTGCTATTTGAAGCATCAAATGAATGCTTACAGGATCATACAAATGCCTGTTCCAATTAATGGGAACAGAGTTTATTTCTACCTTCATTTGTCCCACTAAGTTTTAGGAAAGGTTTTCTAATGCAGTTTGGAGGTTGTTATAAGGCAAGCACACAACCTCTTTCCAGAGTTGACAAATTTACTGCTTAAAACCCCTTCTAGTGTCATAACTCTGTATACACAGTTCTATTTTTTCTCGACATTTTATTTGCCAAAATAATATCTTGCTAGGTACAGGTGTTTCAGGTTCCATGTTCTTATACTTATTTGTACAGACGCTCATGAATTTTGAGCTAGTGTTTTTTTGCCACCATGTTATATACGGGAATTGGAAGAATGGAAAACAGCCTCTGCTAAACTTGGTGATTCATTTAAACAAGCTTTGTTTCCATAAAGCAAAATTTGTACCAGTCTACATCCCAATTACCCCAGACAAATCTGCCATGATTTGTAATTACATTATTATTTTAAATTAATCCATCCATGAATTACGGTTGTTTTTTGTTTATTCACTTGTTTAGGCTGGTCCAAAAAAATGAGCAAAGCTTTCAACCATTTATAATAAAGGCAAAATGACCAAAAAGACCTACTTTTTTTTTAGTTTGCATTAATGAGTTCATCCCAAAATACATATGCAATAATAGAGGAAATTAAGTTATAAATGTAGGGATGTGCTCCAAGACACCATGAAAATCTGCATGCAAATGCATAATAATCACAAATCTACATTATTACAATATTAAAAAATACCTACAATTAAATTATCATGTGGAAATAATCATAATGTTATTGGAAACTCAATTATTGTGGCAACCCTTGTCGGGGAATTAGCAGGCTATGGCAAAGGCAAGTCAGACCTGAATTCATCAAATATATATTATCACAATATTACATGTTCACTTCGATTCCATGCAAAGACAAACATCCTCACTCACTAGTATCTGCTCAATGCATTTGTATTATTCATGAACAACTCTGTGATCTATTATACATACAAAACTGATTGTACGCTGCTTGCCGGAGGCTACAATGCAGAGACACAGAATTAATTTTATTATATACACATGCATGATAATTGTGTAGAATTCGGTCAAATATCAAACTCTGCTCCTGTGCTCCATTATTTTACTTTCCAAAAAGAGGTCTAAGGTCAGCAGCAATTTCTCTTTGGTGACAGTGAAACTCTTTGTCATTTAGAGTAGAAAGTTCCTGGTTCTAACGAGCCTGGAGCTGTGATGAATGGTCACACATTCCCTTTTCTTTCCAACCCCCACTCATCAAAGGGAAAATGTAACTTTTATTGAGATTCTCAAGAATTCCTTGCCTCTCATGCACATAAAAGTCACTTTGGACTGTGGACTTAAAGACTTGATTTGTCCAACATGGAGGCAACCTTTTTGTTTGTTTTTGTAGACTTGACTAAAATTCTGTAAGGAGATGATCAACACAATTAAGGAAACTTATTTGCAGCTGTAAGAACCTTTGATATTTTCAAGACATTTAAGTAAAACCTCCAATTAGTTTTCACTAAATTAAAAGAAAAAAAACCCTACCTCCCCTTTCTTCAACAGCACAAGAGACTGATAGGAAGTCCTTCTCCGAACATAGAAAATCCAGAAATACAAAGATTAGTACCATATGAGACATTTGCAATTGTTTGAAGACACTAGGAGATAGAAATGCATTAAAATTGGGAAGGGACTTGAACATGGCATACCTCAAAATCCTGGCATGGATTCAAATGTCATTGAAAGTCAGCAGGACACTCAATTTCAATATGTTGCAATTTGGGTGGAAGTCAGGTCTAAGGGAGTAAATTGTATGTATAAATTTTGACAAAAATAACCACTGTCCCCCAACTTCAGAGATTGGTATCCACTCCCACGTACTGCAGTTGAACAAACAACCCTTAGCACATGTCTAGCCCGATGATCCAAAAGAGTTTCTTCAGGAGCAAGAAAAAGAAAAAGGTTAACTGAGAAAACGAACAGTCCAGTGTGGCATTCTCCGTGCTGCACTAAATATCAAAGCCTGAAACATTTTGACCTTGTAGTTCCACTCCCACTCTCTATCCACCATCCAGACTTTTGGCTATCGTGCTCATCTGACTCTCTGAACTTTAAGAATGAGGAACATTTGCTTCTTGCTCAGTGCATTTGGAATAGGGTCCCATTCGAGCATATCCCAAGCCCACCTTTGCACTGCTGCCGTGCTTCCAACAGTCATAAGCAAAAGGGGCTTTCCAATGCATCTATATTCCAGATTCAGAACACTTTTAGAAATAAACTGTAACAAGGCAAGGACTCTAAAGGATTTCTCCAAGTCTACTCATGATCCAGGGGTGATTTAAACAACTCATCTTTAAATCTATCTTTTGTATGTTTATGTCATGCCCAGAGCCCATAATTTTCATAGTTCCAAGAACAATGCAGGAAGGTCTGCATTTAGTAGTGCATGGCTCATGTGTACCACTATATCAAAATTTGCTATAAATCCATAAAATCTTCACTGTCCTAATAAAAAAATGTGATAGACACACAAGAAAATCTCAGGAAGGAGAAAGTGAAGAAATCCCATGCTTAGCTCCATCACAAGAGTAATAAATGGACATGATAAGGTGGGCTGTTTGTCTTGGATGACTCATAGCCATCAACAACTGAAACAGCAAAAACACAGTTCTGACCAGTCTTCAAGGCAGCAGTTTAGCTAACTGAAATGTTGGAGATGCAGAAGAAAAGCACTTGTGTTAAAGAACATCTCAGTAATGCATTTTTACTTAATTGTTTATAAATCCATTCTGGTTTTGAAGATTTCTGGTTTTAGGTAGGCACAAACTACAACTCTTTTAGTGTTAGCAACAATTCCAAGAGTGCTGACATCTTTTAAATATCCCACTCTTTCACAGTAAACTCATTATTATTTTCTGCCATTTCAGAATAAGGTGAGCAGCAGGACCTTAAGGCTCGGGCAGCATCATTTAACTTCAACCTTTGCTGTAAAAGTATATAAGTTGTTGGGTGGCAGAGAAGACTTCTCCCAGAGATCATTAGTTTGACAGGCTCTGGAAGATGTTGAAGATAGTGAGGAGAAAGGCCCTACCAAAACTTCTTGTTTTGTCATCATTACCCCAATACCTGTGAGGCCCATATGGCTTGAGTTCAGATAAAAGACAAATATTAAGAAATTTAGTTGTACCTCCCTCAAATTACCAAACCTCTTAAGCACATGAGGATATTGAATAATTTGAGAGGAAACACTTTTATTAAACCTGAGGCTCTTGCTCTGTCTGGTGTCCCTGAAAACACCCCGAAGAATTACCCATGACAGTCTGGCACTTTCTCACTGGTCTTCAACTCCCAAAATACACAAAAACATCCAAGGCAAAAAAACATTTCTGTTATGACACATTTTCCAAGCTTTTAAAATAAACTCATTTTAAAAAATATATTGCTTTTAATTGATTTGTCCAACTTCACTTTTTAGTAGCCACACTGGAAGCACAAGCTGAACAGCAAATTATTGCAAAGCCTGATATTATTTCCTCAGTTAAGATTTATTTTGCATGCATCCATAGGAGTACTACACAGAAAGAGTGCATACACAGAATAAGTCTCGACTTCATTTTCCTGCCAGCTATCAGACAGCATTGCTCATGCACAAATCTTTTGGTATTTAATATTCATAATGCAGAAGCATCTACTGACCCCAGTTAGGATCAAGAAATTTTATGAGCTTTTGTACAAAACAAAGATAGTCACAGTTCTGCTGCAAAGAATTTACAGTTGGACAGGTTGACAGCCTAACTATGGCTACACTGGGTTATGAGAGAAGTACTTTTCAATGTTATTCTAGTCACTCTTAAATGCAAATATGACACTATAGGTATCTCTATGCAGTAATGTAGGGCATCCTTGCAGCAAATGCAGGACGATACTGTACTTCAACAGCTACTGAGGCAAAATGGTTACTTTGTTTTAACAGGATTTTTTGGTGGGTTTGGAGTTTTTGTCATATTTTTATTCATCTATTTTATTTCAGTGGAAAGTTACATGATACTATTAGTCAACCTGAATGCACTTTAAAAGATAATTCTTTTTCGGTCCAAAAAAAATATTTGCCAACATTAACAGCAATATTCATTTTGTCTGTCTTCCTAATGGAAACAATTTGTCATTTCAAGATGCAGTAATATTTTTGATATGTGACCCTTCTCCAAAACTTCTTTCCCTAAGAGAGATGACGTAGTAGCAGTTTGCTTGTGCTTGGTTTACATAACACTTAACCAATGACAAAAACACTTTTCAAGTTCATGAAGTGCAGGGGGAAAAAAAAGTTTAAAAATCTTTACACAGCCCTATTGGCCATGATCTACATTCATTCTTGAGAGGCACGTGAAGAAAAAGTATGTTACCTTTGAGGTGAGTTTAGTATTTAAGCATTCTTTGGGAAACCTGCATTGCTAAGAGAGAACAGCTTTCCCAAGGCTGAGCAGAGAGCTAGATGGGATCAGAGCTCAGGAGTAATGTTTCCCAGTCACATGCGACCACCAGCTCTCTTCTGTAGCCCACTAAAGGCCTCTGGCAACCTGAATTCCCCAAATGAGGCAGTAGAGGATGCTCCTTCAAATATCTCCTTGATGCCAAGGATGTTTCTATGGTAATTTTGCATTCAAAGTTACTGGTTCGTGCTGCATGAGAGGCTACACAAGGGCCCAAGGAAATGAATGAACCTATCTAAGGTTGTGCATACCCAGGGGGCTTCCATAATTTTGGGTGCGCAGAAATACAAAGACGGAATAATGACAATGTTGTGCTGCACTTCATTTGTTGAATTACTTCAATACCTTGCTCACAGATGTGTGCATGTGAATCTAATCAACCAAACTCCTCGTAGACAGCAGAGATTATTTTGAGAGATTATTCCTGCTTCTGCTACAGAAAAAGAAGCACCAGCCTTTCATAACCTCTTGAAAGGTGTGTGTGTGTATGCATACAGCAACACACACATCTCCCTCTCTCTCTATGCACCAAAAAACAGGTGAGAATAAAAATTTACTTATATACAGCACATTATTGTCAGAGTGATAAAACTACTAATAAGAGACTTGCCTTTTTATGCAGAAAAAAACCCCATCAAAAACCTGTTTGATTGTTCATCTACTTTAAAAATTATCTAAAAAAACCCCCAACAATACGGGAAAAGGAAAAGTGGCGTGATCAGAAATAAATATCTGAAGTAAATGAGATTTTTCTATATCACTTGAAATCCTAGAAAAGGAAACTTTTTTGTACCTTTTTTTCTTGAATCATATTTTCTTCTGATCCTAAAACAGTACATTCAATTATTCAATTTGCTGTTCAACAATAGGGACTCACATTGCCTTTTAAATGCATACAAAAAAGTTGCATCTTTTTGTTTTCATTTTTCCTGTGTGTTTGTTGCATACTGACATCAAATTCCCTGCAGGCATCCTAACCTTGCAATTGGAGAAATAGCGCTCCAGGGTTTTCCACATGTCTAATACACCTGGATAAAAAGTGCTAATTGTCACCAACTTTCATTAAATGACAGCAGTAAGGCACAAAATATGCTTGATTTGCAGATGCTAGTGCCACTGGGAGTTAGCAGCAGATTAATAATTGTGCAGACCTTGAACATTCCCCTGGCACTGCCAGCCTGGGTTTCCAGTGCAAAGTCAGATTACAAGGCCTTTGTTTTTCCTGAGGAAATCAGGCTTAGGCAGTTGCATGGTTTTCTGTGTTTGACTGTCCTACCTTCCCACAATGACTTCTGGTCAACTTGAATACATTTTAAGGTAAAATAGAGATTGCAAATGTACATTAGCCTTAGCAGTTTTGTGAAAAACAAGCAGCTAGGTAGACAAAATCAAGCCTGAGCTTTAATGTTTCAAATATCCTGGCTTTTTAGAGTCAGGCATTCTTGCAGCAAACAAATCCTAATTCTGTTCAAATTTTGTTGGCACTGAAAGTAAAAGGGAGATATGCCATACCACATAATCAGCAGGCAGCAACCTTGCATCTGCCCACCTTTATGGATCAGGTGTCAGACTAGGTTCCCAGTTTGTGGTGATTTTTTTTCTTTTTACAAACCTATACGCCAAAAAAGTCCTTTTTTGGCTTGAGGTTTTGAGGAGTCAGATTCTTCTTGCTCTGTTTTCCTCCAGATAAACTCAGGGTCCAACACTTTACCGTCTCTCCTCTCTTCCTGCTCTGCTGCTGGTGCTGTTCCCTCTCCACTCTCGGCGCACACGAGGACACCACCCCTATGGCATGCAAGCTTACTGGCAGCTCCAGTGGCGCTGCAAAGCTCATCTCTGCAGGTAGCAACATGATTATGGTGAAGGTGAGGGCGAGGTTGAGCAAATGTGTTTCAACACTTCTTTCTTGGTGTTTATTACTGTGCCATAGCATTCCTGTAGCCTGGCCTGCTGCTGCTCCAGCTGCCTATGCAAACTCCTGATGGAGCGCAAGAGCAGGAGCCGTCGGTACATAGCTAGCTGGAGCCGGTACTTCTCCTTTTCCTCCTTTTTCTTATTTTCTAAGGTCTCCATTACTTTTGTGGTCTTCATCCAAATCACACGGCCCAAACTGCAAGAGGCCACACTGCCCTCAGTGCCACTCCCTGCCTGCTGCGCGTGGCAGTCCTTGGGGTCAGTCCCAGCCCGCAGGGCCTCGCTTGCCTCTCTGGGCACCCCTGGGACCTGCAGCACCTCTGAACTCAATTCGCCATCAAGGCACGGGCTTTTGGAGCACAGCGAGGCGGTGTCCACTGGCTGCAGTTTATTGACTGCCTCAGGGTATGACGAGCCACCTAAAGATGCATCGACAGCTGTCAGAGGATGCTCAGCCAACCCAGAGGCTGCCCTCTGTGCCTGGCCACCACCAACAATTTCGGGGCCAGTCAGGGCTTTTACCTGGGCCACAGCCTTGCTGGAGAGGACAGACAGTCTCTCTGGCACTGCTGAGCTTCCCTTGTCTTCAGGAAGGCTGTCTAGACAAGGGCTGGGAGAGCAACGGGAGGATGCTGTTATAGTGTCACAATTCGGAAATCGGTCTTCATCATCACTGTTATTTTGGATATCCTCTTCATCTCTTGGTATTACAGTTACTGTATCAGCCATTTATTGCATGAGCTACAGAAACTTTCTGTGGACAAAGTGGAAGTAAAAGGATTTCATTTCCTCATACACACACGGAGAAACCCAGTGCAGAGTGACATTTGGAGAAAGAATCTCTTTTTATATTTAAGCAATGGACCTATTACTTTTCTAATAAAGCACAACCCTTGGGTCACTTCAGGCCATTTCTGTGATTTGCATTAGATGTTCTTCGAGACACAACATTAATCCAATAATAATTAAAATGATATACTGTACGATTAACATTCTCAAATCTTTAAAGACAAGTGATCTATCCCTGCAGCACTGGCTGTGCTGACTAATTAAACAGAATACAGTTGTAAATGGGCATTGTAAGCACTTCTCCCATTTAAGAACACAGCTCTAACAAGTGTAGTTTGTAGAGATGGACAAGTTATCAGGATTGATCAGCTTTAAAGGGAGGTGGAGGTACCACAAACAGCAGGTTGCATTTAAATGCCCTCTTCAAGATTAATCTGTCTGCTTCCAGTTTGTTTACAAGGTTGCCTTTCCCCCTCCTATTAATTCTAACCATAAAGCTATATTAGCACCACGCTAGCCAAAGAGAGGAAAAAGAAACCAAACACTTACCGAGATTACTGGGGGGAAGGAAAAGAGTTACAGTGCATTATGTCTGTGTATCATGTTTTCTTGAATGTGAGTCAGCACAATCTGGAACAGAAACATCACAGTGCTGGAGCAGGAGCAGCCACAGCATTACGCTGTTCCACCCAGCAACAACACAGTCAGTCCCAATCACAGAGGAGTGCAGGGCTGCTTTCTTCCTCCTCAATGGGTAGTCCTCCCCAGCATGCAGCTTTTATGTCATCTTGGAGCACCAAAATGAAAACCAGCACTGGATGACACCTTTTTCCCTCCTCAAAAAAAACATACCTGATTCACCCATTTTACAGGGGGCAATACCTGTGGCCCTTCCCAGTCCTGACAGTCAGCAAGGAGGTAGCACAGCATCAAAAAGAGGGTGAGGCATTCTGGTCTCCAGAGTGCATGTTTTCCTTCAGAGAAATAAGCTTAGATAAACTACAGCTGAATGAACAAGCTAAACCTAAAAATTAAGCAAGCATTCAGCACCAACCAAATGCTAAATATAAATACAGGCAGGAGTTGTAGATTGAAGTGTTTAATGTACACCCGTGTTTAATGTACACCCATATTTAATGAGGCTGTCCTAATCTTTAAGCAGCAGTGCTACATCCAACTAAACCATCACACAGAACAATAAACTTTATCTGCACTTTTGATGTTCAGAAAAGCTACCTTCAGCATCATCTCTCCCTTCTAGTGCCAGGAACAAAATTCACAAATAATCTACCTGCATCTACTTCAATCAATTTACCATAGGGCTTCAGTTGCTCCAAGACTTTCTCTACTCCATTCTGCTAATATAAATAGAAGAAAGGAGCAATCCAAAATACTATCTAAAATTTTCCTGCAGCTGGAGAAGAATGAAAGTAGATCCTATCTCCACTTCCACATGTGCTGCAATACAGATAATAATTTCTTATTTTTCATCTGCACTGACTATCCTTCTGTCTGATGAATCTGCTAGGATATGCTTACAAACTTGAACACACAAAGCCTGGTTAACATTAATTCAGATTCATATCCCGAGGTATAACTTCAATGCATTTTTGGTGCAAGAGAAAATTTGCACTGTATTTGTAAAATAAACTAAACCTGCTGTGTTTATGTGCCAAACCATGCTACAGATTATATAAATAATACTAGGCAGAGATTAATATCCAGTGAGTTATTATACACTGCAAGTTTATATCTCAGTGATTCCCATTTATCTGAATCACAAGTTACGGTAATTGAAGAATATGGAATTCAGATAACAGGGATTTTACTGTATTAACACATTGAAAAGGTTCACTGTGACACAGCACTATGTAGATAGTCTTTTGGTTTTAGCTGCTGTCCTCTCCAAGCACTGCAGGCATACCCCCCCACTACAAAGAGAACAGAGGATGGGTACTAGGTAGTGTACCTGACCTCCAGCTGTGTCAATAATTTTCTATCAGCAATAGCATTCTGTTCCTCACTTCTACCTTTGTAGCAATTTGCTGCAAAATAAGTATTTTCTAATAGTCTAACAAGGCATGACAAAACAGAGTTTTGATTTCTCTGGGATTTTTTGTGGTTTTCTTTTTTCTCTGCTGCTTTAATTATTTAAGCAAAATTTTACAGGCAGTACTGTGTGAAGAGATGGGGAGGGGAGCAAAAAGGTCATTTTGCACATCAAACTAGTGTCACCAAAAATAATATTAAATGTTTTATAGGTGTGGATCTGGATGGAATAAATAGCATCTGATACAATCAACTAAACAATAAAACTCCAGTCAAAACTCATTGACCTAGAAGGCTTTTCGTAGGATATTATGACTTCATCTGTAATCCCTGAAGCTTAATAGCAAAAAAATATTCAGTCCTTTTGACTTAGAGAATCAGCAAAATACAAATATTGTAAAAAATACACATTTGTTATAGCTAAAATGCAAGTGCCATTTATGGCTAGAGTTGCATGCATGTTTCTATTATTAACCTCCCCTCTGTTGTTCACGATTTCATGAAATCTCAGCTAAAGCATCAGGTGGAAAGGTTCTAGATTCAGTTTCTGCCTGAAGGTGAACACACCCAAAACTTCAGCCAAAAAGATAGAGACGCTCAGGTACAAAAGTGGGAACAAAATCAGTCTTACAGCTGGGAAGACTTAAGGAAACCTTTCAGAAGAAAGGTCTCTTGTGTAACTGACAGACTGGGGAACAAGACCACAGCTCATTTCACATGAAACATGTAAATTCTTGTTCTGAGGTGACACAACAATTCTTCTATTTACCCAAGACTCTTTTCTTGACAAAGTGACTCCTACGGTTTATCTCCCTTTTACTTGCAATTTTAAAGACCAATAGAGACCTGAAAAGACTTTATGTTAATTTCTTCTTCAAAAGGTGCAGTGTGCCGTTTCCCTGGTGAAGAAACTGAAGAGTTTGCTCTTCCCCCTGAGAACCTGTCTTAGGCAGATTCTGCTCAATGTCACTTGTTTTTCTGTTTGTGGGAACCCTTCCATGCAGAAGCTGCTTCAAATTTCTTGGTGAATACTTATGTCAGTCCAACAAACTGAGAATTTCCGGTAGGTAAAATGAAAGCCAAGATGCCTCTGGTTGAGGTTCATTGCATTTCAGTACCACCCACTCACAGGCTGATGTAACTGCAGCAGTTTTGAGGTGTAGATAGACCCTGGGGAGCCACCTTCAAGCTGTCAGTCTTGCACGTCCCTGCAAGGTCTATGTCAGCAGAGGTTTTTAATCCATCCAACTCTTCCAGGTAATAGCTGCAAGAGGTGCTGGGCAACCTATAGACTTGTAAGTGCAAGTACGTGCTGAAATACTCTGTGCTTGCAGGCTTATGGAATGAGTTCTTACCCATCACAGTTGGGTCTGGTGCGGTAGCAGAAAAGACCTGGTCATGGGGGAGTCCCTGCAGATAGTCAGGACAACCATTTCTCCTTTCCCTTCCAATTATAATACCATTCTTAAGCATGGACAGATGTGAGGACAGGAAGATGCTTGGGCTTGTTATTTAATTAAGTACAAATGTATTACCAAAATTCAAATCATTATGGTCAAATACATTTACAAACAGCATCAAAAGTGATAAGCATTGGTGAAGATAGGCCATTAAAAGACCATAGCCTGGGATGCTACGTTGTTTTGTGTTTCAGTTTGGGGAGTACTTTTAACAAATTAGTAAAAAATATCCTATTACACCGTAGTGTAATTACATATTTTATATTAATTGCTCTTAAAGATCAAAAGCCACATTTTGTCTGTTAATGCACTCACTCACATGGCCTCCTAGGAAGTCAATGAGATCCACATGTGTGCGTACGAGGCCTAAATTCTTCCCCAAAGATTCTTTAAAATCCTTTTATGGGGCAGTAAGTCGTAGAAGAAAGTCATATGTCCCCTTTCTTCTGCCTTCATACCCAAAAGAGACAGGAGTTATTACAGGCTAGTCTGCATTACACTGGATGGCAACAGTGTCCCAAGGGGCCACTGGCCAGCCAGGGATTGCCATCTTTCTGCTCTCATGCTCATCCACACCCAGGAGATTCTGCAATCCTTTTACACCAACAGAGAAATAAGAAATGCAGCCCAGCTCCATGTGAAGCCCACTGATGACATCAAGAAGTGCTCTAGTTATTTCAGGGGCAGGGAAAAACACGGCAGGACATCTGAAGGGCTTTTAGACAGAAGGAAATTAGGAATATACACAGAGCTGCAGTGCAATTGTCTGTTCAGATAACCTGGAAACGTTTAAGAAGAGTAGAGTGAATATATTATTTTACCAGTAAGGGAAGGTTCAATGGCTTTAAACATGAAAATACAGGCATTTGATCAGACCATCTTTATATTAAGGGTAAAATACATTGAAACAATCTGCCACAACTGGTAAGAATTAGCAGCCTTGCTGCCAGTCTCAACAGGGCTGCCTGTCAGAGGTGCAAATCTCTGAAGGAGTAGACTCACACTGCATTCCGACTAAGCTTGAGTTGAGTTTGCAAGCTTCAAAATCTCAAGACTGCAAGTGCCAAAGTGACCTAAACACTAGGAAGGGCTTGATGACAACTCTCACTGCAATATTTCAGCAACTCTACTCCTAACTCTACTTGTGCTTAACTGTTCCCAGGGACACAAAATGAAAAATATATTTATTTGACTTTATAAAGATATTTTGGAAGTGAAATGTTTTGATTTTTCCTCAAGGCAGCAGCTGTTCTCCCTATCATCTATGTGGAAAGCATAAGTTTACGATTTCAATCACCACTAACGGAGGGAAAGAATAACAGCATCCTTGCCCAAACCAGTCTAAGTCCACATTTCTGCCACAGCAGCCACAAAGAACTTTCCAAAGTCTTGTTATGAACTCAGAGATCTACTTCATCTTCCACAACGAGCAGCTGAAGATTATCATAGAGGCCAAGGTGGAAATGAACAACCCATGGGTGCATGAAGCTGGACTTTTTATTGATTTTTCTCCCTTCTCAGCAGACCCATCCATAGTAGGCAAACCCAATTGGCATCAAATGGGCCAGCACATTTCAACATGAAGCAAACCACATTTCTAGAGTGGTTTAAGAATCATCTGCAGCATATACCCTACAAATTAGTGTGTGGTGGGGGCAAATAGAAATCTTTTTAGTGGCTTGAAAAATCTTGAGAACTGCCAGTTTACCACATTTACAGTTTCTTGTTCTAATGGAGAGAATATGCTTGTTTATAATTCATCACAATTGAACAAAAAATGAAAATCTGATTATACACTGAAAAAAAAAATGAATTGAGAAAAATAATTTCCCGTAGCCATTAAGTGAAAAGGAAATTCTAAAATATCAAAGGTTTGATTATTTTTTTCCATAATAAAGAAAATATATTGTTTCATAGTAGCAAAATTGAAAGGGACCTTCTTCAGTGTGATTTTGTTCAGGAAAAAATAAAGAGAGAGAGGGAGAGAGAAAAAAATGCAAAAGAATTTAAAGTGGAAGATCATGCAACTTGAGACGCTATTACAGTCTTCCTATGGAGAAGAGACTAAAAAATTGTTCTTGCAGAAAAGATGGTACTTGAAATATTTTGAACATCCAGTATTAAAAGATTTAAAAGTATTGTTCATATGCTGCAAGAACTCCATGCCTGGCAGGTGAATACTGGATTGCCCAACCTAGCTGTTAGATTTCAGATGTGAAAATGAGTATGTAGACAACTCACGTGTCTAGTTACAGTTCACATCCGGTATGCATTGAGAGAAAAATCCTTTCTGCTAATGAATATGTAAACAGACTATGTAATTTTTGGTAATTGATGCTTATGCTTGCTTTCATTTTGACACTTGATCATAACTGACAAACTGGCAGCTAAGAAAGAAGAAAACTCTAAGCTGTAAGAATAATAAACAGAGCACGGTGAGAGATGGAAAAAACCCCAACATACATGGGAGGAAAACTTCAGGAAATGGGGCTAAGCCATAAATGGATAGACAGTTGGTGTTTCTACAACTTGGAATGACCTTACAGACCTTTCCAGAAGCCAAGTACATTTTTTTTTTCTAAACAACATTAAGTGCTTTAAAACGCGTGTAAATTTTCTGCCTTAGCTATTAAACCAAAATGGTATGTGAAGAGAATGTTAAGAAAATTGCACTTAATACAAAAAGTTTTGCTAAGCAACAGTTTCAGATCAAGCACCCAAAAAGGAAATAAAAAATTGATATATTCATGTTGGTTGAGGCTAATCATTTCCATGAATCTTAAATTGACCCATGAGAAGTTTAGCTTCAAGTATCAAGGACTGAAAAGTGTGCATCTACAAATACCTTCTCAAAAACTCTACTATCTCATTCAGAATGTGTTGCTGCAGAACTAACCACGGTGTTAAGTATCAACCCTTGCATAGTACCCAAAGCAATACTGCTTTACTAAAAGTGCCTACTGACTCACCTGCCATCTATGTTGTCCACACAAAAACAGAAAAAAAAAAAACCCAACAAATCCCCAAGGTCATTTAGGGCTGAGAAGAAGGTCAGGATTGCTCACTCCTTAATACCTTTGAAGCTGCTAATGGGACTGAGATGGATGAGAGTAGGACACAAGCCTGCCTGTCAGCAAAACACACGAACTCAGCAATATGCAGTGTAATTGATCTAAATCTCAGCTACAGCAGTTACGATACTCCAGGAGGGGGAGAAGGCACATGGACCACAGGGTTTGTTGTACTTGACTGTATTCTTTGCAATGTAGACATTGCTCAGCAAGCTGGATTCTGGCAGCCTGTTTCCAGTGGTTAATTTGGATAATATTTTCACCAGCAGTTTCATTTTTACATCCAGAGGCTCTTTCCTGAATGCCTGTCAAAGCCTAGTTCATTACGTGCAGAATTATCAGCTAAAACCCTATCACTTTTCTATAAGAATATTTATTAAGAGATTAGAAAGTAGCAGAATATATGTATATATATATATGTATAAAATTAATGAAATATAAGCCTCCAAATGTTTGGTGGTTTATTTTAGAGATGTGTTTCCACAGATCCTTATTTCTTAAAGGAAGAACAGATACGGAATCTGATTTCTACTTGATTGAATAGAGAACAGACTAAGAAAGGTGAACAGGAGGTATCAATCCCACTGATGTCTCAGGGTGAACAGAAAAAATAACGTATTTTTCCCAGAAACAGTGAGAATAGTTAGGTTCTGGATGTCAAAAAGAGGTAATGCTTCCTTGTACCTCTTATGTTCACTGCAGCCCTGTCTGCTTGTACCTTGAAGCCCGGTTGAACCTCCCTTAGCCCCAAGAAAAGGTCTTGCTGGAATCCCACGGGCATGTGCAGTTCCAAACCTTCCTTGTACCGAGAAGGCACTATCAAGCTGTTGTTAACTCCAGTGACACCAGTCCACAATTTTATCCTCAGTTGTGCTTTTACTGAGCCTCCTTGAGATCTACCTGAAGAGGATTTAAAGAGCACAGAGCACGGTCATTGTTAGCTGTCAGTGTATTATTTGTCACCTTGAAAGCTTTCCCCCACCCTTTCTAAGCCCTCTGCCAAGGCACCGCCAGCACCAGCTTTTTGACTGTTGAAGAGATCCCAACACTTAGTGGAAGTATTGTAATAATTCAGACTTTGAGAGCAGTAAGCAAAAACATCATGTTTGGCCTCACACTCAGTAAATTACTCTCAGTTCCTTGCTTCCCTTCACAAGATTGTCTCGATAACAACCATTGCCAGTAGGGATCTGAGACAATGAGTGCAGCAAAAAACCCTAACAAATACATGCCTACATATGTAAGATCCACTTCCTCAGGCAAAAATAACAACTCAAATGAGTGAAGGAGCTGCTGCTCTCTTATCTTCGGTAGTTGTGCATACACCAATGTGCAAGAAGCTTTCAGAGGCTTCTGACATAGCTTGTAAAATTGCCATAGCTTCTCAAATTACTGATTGCAGAAACTTGCACTACTCTCAATGGAAAGTTGGTGTTTTGTCGTTTTAGACAGGTGGCACACCTCTGCAACTTCTTTCAGTGTAGGCTGAGGGAATGCGTGCATTTTATGTATGTCAGAAGGAGGTGGAATTGGCCACGTCGAGCAAGTTAAGGCAATCCAAAAGCTTTGAGACAGGGGAAAAATAAATCTGTGTGGAAGGACAAAGTACAGGTATAAACAACACCCACACAGACTATATGAGGTCTTGCTTTCTTGCTTGGAAAAACAAACTCCTTTCTGAACTCTGCTCATTTTTACAGACAAAGCCATCAAACTCAATGGACAAAAGTACAAGTCATGAGTACAGAACACTTAATCTCGGTGATTTATCTCATCCTAAAATGTTTTCAACACAGACAGGAGTAACTACCACTTGCAGTAGCCTGCCTTTAACTTCACTTTTGAATGACGTTAACTTTCAGATGACTAAGTCCATTGCAGTTTACCCTAACCATGAGGCATGTATTACTGAGGGAGACTGAAAGCTCAGTCTTCGCACAGTCAGAACAGAAACTCTTGTTCCATGGAGAGGGTGATCCTTGCACTGCTACAGCCAAATAGCTTCCAGCAACCAGTGTTTTAGGGGTTTCCTGAGCTTGATGCTACATCTAGATAACTGTGTTTGACAGTCATTGATGGAACAATTTGCCTAATGCCCTTTTGAAGACGATTATGCCTTTTGGCTTCTATAACTTCCCATGGCAATGAATTCCGCAGTCTAATTTTATATTGCATGAATAACATTACCAACAGAGCAAGCCACACCTTTCCAGGGATTCAGTAACCTGCTGACACCATTTTACTTTTGTCTCATTTAATCTCATGAATCATAAGCAATACAACAAATTTTTCTTCATCTGTATGGATTTTTCCCCAATATCATAGAATTCCTTTAAAGCAACGGCTATCAAAAGGCAAATGATCTGGTATATTTTTTCACAGGACGGTACGGCTCACATAGCTCATTCTACCATATGCCTAAGGATGGCTAAGGCTATTCAGCAAAGGTGGCAAATACTGAGCAATAAATAGGTGTTTGCAGAAAGAAATGTGAGGCTGGGATGGAACGGGGAATTCTCTCACAATCCTGGAACAGCCAAAGTAGGAAGCAGTGGAATCTCCCTGGAGGAGAAAAGCTAGGAGAAACCAGCAGGAGTTTTAGTGGGAGAGTGAATGAGAAAAAGAGACAAGGAGAAGGCAAAAAGATGTCTTTAAATTTTCATAAGAATTAAACTGGAAAGGGGAGTGGGAGGGACAGTCAGAGGCAGGTTAAAGGCTTGTATTCCTGTCGTCGTCAGCAGAGAGCGAGTAGGAAACGAGACCTGGACTGCCTCTCTCCCAAGTCTGCTGCCCTAGGCGACTGTTTACTTTGCCTTTGCCCAAGCCAGCGTGAGATGTTATAAAATGAGTTTCCAAAATGCTCTGAGTCACCAGAACATGGATGAGATCTGTGGATTCAAGCCACCTTTCAAGATTATGAATCTCTTCCGAATATCCATTATGCCGATGATATATAACAAAATCACTGCTGTAATGTGATGCACATGTCAACTTTAAGGATACAGTCCCTGCTCAGATGGCATCAGCAGAGGGACACGTCAGCATGGTGGATTACCAGAGCAAATGCTTTAGCATGCAAAGTGATGCAATGTGTTTTGACAACAATTGTTCCCTTATGTTTGTTTCTGTGTCAGGTTTGACTTGACTATCTGCCAGGACAATGCCCAGGATCCTCTGCATCGCTATGCAGAAGCTGATTATGTGATCAAATGCTTAAAGCACATAAAATCTCTTCCAAGATTCAATGAGATAGATGTGCCAGAAAAGTCAGTAGGTGTTTGAAATAATTGACGCTAACAGCTAGACCTGGATTTTTCAAAAGAATATGTGTTTTTCTTTGGATTTGGGTTTTTTTGGTGGTGGTGGGGTGGGGTTTTTGTTCTTTCTCCTAATGCACTATAATATAATCTGCCTAGAAATTCAGCCTTAGCATAATGTTCACATCAAATGAAATTCACCCGTTAAGAAAGAATGTACATAGGGTCCTCCCTGAAGTGGAAAAAATGCAGTCTCTGTGTAGAGCAGATTCCCTGTGAGCCTTCGTGCCCTGTGCACATGACTAGAACAACACAGCAGACTCCAGTGGCATAGTAGAGCTGATACCTGTAGGACTGCGAGACTCAGTACTGAGATATAACTCTTGTCAGCCCTTCGTTCCCCATCTGTGATGCTGAAGTTTGTTTACTAAAGGCCAACACCCCTACAGAACTACTGCATATGTAGATGGCTGTAGAAGAAACAGGTTACCTGCTCTTATCATTCAATATTGCATTTCCAGCCTGCCCTGAACCATCACACAGTCCCCAAAGTGAGTAAGTGTGATTGCCACTCAAGAGACAAGGGCAGAAGGCAAAACGACTGTGGCCAGATGTCATGATCTCACTTAGAGCCTTCACCCTGTGCTCCCAGATTGGAGTCTAGCCTGGTACAAGCTTTGCAAGAGTTTTGGGCCCTCAGAGGTATTTAGGCACCAAAACCAATAAAAAGTGGTACCTATACACTTTCAGAAATGTGTCTTTAATTTCACCATCCCATAAATCTCTTTCATGGAGACATCTTTCATCTTTTCTGCTTCACAAGCCAGTTGTGAAGCTTAATTAGACAATGATTATGAAGTCCAGTAAATACAAAATATATTAAGAGCAGTTAATGAGATTTCTGTCACTAACACACTCTACCTCTTGTGAAATATTACTCATACGTTGCAAAAAAAAAATTAAAAAATAAAAACACAGACACATTTAATGTAAAGCAAATCCAGCGTGATTACTTGCATAAATAATGTGTTGTACACCTCAATGATATTTATTAACACAAAATGCAAAACAGCATAGACTTTTCTGACCAACATGAAACACTGCTCATCCACGTGCCAGTTGTTTCCTGTAGTGCCTGAAAGTGACTGTCTGTAGTGCTACCTGAGGGCACCCCAGGCCCACAAGGCACCTATTTCCCAAGGGATTAGTGGCTTAAATACCTCCAAAGACCTAACATGAGGTCACAGTCCACCAAGTACCACATACATTCACTGCAAAAAGATGGAGTCATTTTCAAATTGTACATACTCAGTAATACAGTCGTACCACTGGGCCCTGTGTATAAAAAAGGGCACATGGAATAATTGCAATTGCAATGTATTCAACCAGTTCAGATTCCTCACACTGCTTTAACCCCTTGTCCATAGTCTTTGACAAAATACCTTGTCCTGTCAGAAAAGAATGAAGAAAGGAATAAGAATTTTAAAAGGAAGGTCTAAATGGTTATGCAGCACTAACTATCTAATGGCTGAGGAAGGTCCACTGCAAAGACAAACATTTTCTACACAGATACATATTTACCATTTAATTAATTTCATAGCAGGGTGGGCTTTGACTAGATGACCATGTGCACTCACAAGACTGTAGAGGAAGTGTTGTTTGCATATTCAGTTCATTCTCAAGCAGTAGTAAGGCGTATAGGCTAAAAAGGGTAGAAGGACTCAAAGAGGGAAGAAGTGATTCCTTAAAAAAACATAGCTCCTTTTCATGCATCCTTACCTGACAGGACAAGCATAAATCCTACCTATTCCGTATCTGGGCAAATACACCTCCTGTTAAGAATTATGGTATGCAACTCATAGATTAATAACACTTTAGCAGAGATCAGGCAGCAGTGACTTTCAGCACACAAAGCCTGTCACAACAAGTCCTATTAATATTCACCAAAGGGAAACCTGTTTGTTGACCTAAAGTGTGACTGCTTCCTATTCTCTTCTTGTGAAATTGTTTAGGTCCTGTGGGACAACTGTACTGAGCTTTTGACACAAATATTAAAATTCTATTTAGATGTACAATGTTTTAATGCAAATTTTTTACCATAAAACCAAATGCTCCATTCAGTTAAATTAATAGAATTACAAAAAGATGTAATGATAGCAATTAAGTCTTGAAAATGCAAATTTTATAGTCAAGGACAATTACTTCATTTATAGTATACTGGAATGATGCCAGATGAAGGTAATTTAGATCCCCCTAGCTCACAGTTATATCATGAAGGATATCTTAATTTCATTAGTACAACAAAGATGTGTGAGAACTTAGAGAATACAGAAAAAAAAAAAGGAATGGGAGAGAAAATTTGACCTTTCTCATTTCATTGCAGCAAGAATACATAGATCTTACTAAAGTATTAGTAATATTTCTTTCTAGTCCTGTCTCTGAAAAAAATGTGGTGTTTTTTTTTTCTTAGCAGCAGTGGAACATTAGTATGCAAAAGGTCAGCTTCATTTAGATACTTAGAGCCGATGTGTTCATGCCACAACAGTTACAAACCTCCCATTATTTCAGTTTTACAGATGCATACACTGTTAACTCATGGCTTACAAGGTCTCAAGCCATGGCCTTAGGGACACATGGTTTTGACTCCAAGAGGCGTTAAAACATTTTTGAAAAATTCTGCTCACTCTTATAAAAGTACTGTTGCCTCCCACAAACAGAAAAGTCAAATATGATTGGTTTTTCATTAGCATAGCAAAGAGTGATCAAGTAGATGCAGAATACAGAGTGAGCTACTGCAGATTTCTTGGCCTGCTTGTGTGTGTGTTTGCGGGGGTGTGTGTGTGTGTGTGTATAAAAGGACATGAATAAGAAAAATACTGTTTTATACATTTACTTTTGCATGTTACCAACTTCAAATAGGAGTTTGAGAGTCTCTAGAGGTTTTTGCTTTCTTCCAAACAAGTATCTAGGGAAAGACACATTAAATATGGCGCAGTATGAAGTCTCAATAAAAAGCCTTTAATTCTACCATTTATTTTACTTCATGGCCTGCTGTAGGCACTGCAGAGGAACTCAGACCCAAGATGGGGGGACTCACTGGGTGACAACCTGCTCCAGCCCCATGCTGGTGTATCGCCCCAACACAGCATCAAGCTGCTGCAGGAATGTGGCACTGCAGGACCCCCACCCACATCCCCTTCTCTCTGCAAAACAACACCTCCACTTGAGGGGTACAGGGTTTCTATCCTTCATCCCACTGTTGCCATAATGTCCAGTGCGATATTTTTAAGCAGTAAAATGCATACATGCAAGCCTTACTGGGAGACAAACAAGAAGTGAAACCATTGTGTTGTTCTGACCTACAAATTCACTAGAATCATTCTTCAGAAAAGTTCCTCTTAAAAACAAATCAATTATGACCGGACTTTAGTTCATTATCAATTTTAATAACAGGGCTGTAGCTCTTTTGTTTTAAGGAAATAAACCTCTTCTGCAGGAAAAATGTACCTTGAGTAGGATTTGTGCTTTTTCCTCCTTATTTCTGATCTAAAATACAGCTGAATGCACATGGAGACAAGCTCGCTTTGCTTCCTTTGAGACAGCCTTGTGGAAATAAGAGGCCCAGTGCTTTTTTCCCTTCTACTGGCCAACACGCATGCTCAGGCACACCTGTGGTGACGTCCTTATTTCGCACTGATCTCACCAGTGGAAGTCTGACCATGTTGAAGTGAGCTGGAGAGATGCCACTGACTTCAGTGGCAGGATTTCACCCCATATTTCTGCAAGTGCTTGAAACTAATGGACAATATCCTGGCTTACGGAAAGTCATTGGCTCCCTGTGGGGTTCAGGTTTCCTTAAGTCAATTCTGTCTCCTGTCACCCAAGAGAAAAATTAGACCCTGTACCAATAATGACTTTATCCTGTGCTTCTGGTTGTTAAACCACCACTCTACCTGACAAGTTAATATGAACTTGTTACTTTTATAAATTTATTAATGCATGTGGATTGATGTATCATTCTAAACTCTCTCTCATTTGGATTTTGTTTGGAGATTTGGCTTAAGGAGGAGTGCTTGAATGAGTTAAGCTCGGGTATGTTTTCACTGTATTGTACAATACAGCTTAAACACTCATGTCATTTTATTGAAAAGCATAGATTTAACACGCTAGTAGTTTGAGAATCTGCCTAGTCTCAGCTGTTGCAGGGAGAAATGTTTTGTCCAAGCTATTCCCAGTGTGTCTCAGTTGTAAGAAAAAAAAACCAGGCTGTGATCGTAATAGGATATTGATTAGTCTGGATCCCATACAGAACAGAACTTTATTCTTTGGTGGACCACTAAAAGGTCATATTGCTTGATTGCTCCATAGCTTCTAAAGTACAAGAAATATTGAACCAAAACTGCTTTCAATTATACTCATGTTATCTGAGGCCTGGGAATGTAATCAAGGGCAGTATTTGGCTCATTCTGTTAAAAAATGGGGTGATTCTCGGCGTTTCATTTCGTCTTTAGCAGAGCTGAACATCAGCTCTGCCCACTCTAATTGATGTTCTGCCCTAAAGTTAATTCCAAAGTAAGCAGGTGTGAACCTATTTGATCCACAGACCTAATTTTGGATGGATCTGACATACAGTGACATATGTTTAGGGTTATCTGAAAATTGTGTTTTCATTTATGTGTTCATACCTATTTCTACAGAACAGTATTTACAACTGCTTATGTACCTCAGATCTCCAAATTTCTCACTTGATCTGACTGTCACAGTGAGCTTAGGTCAGCAATAAGATAATGACTTGCTGTTAAATAAGATTTAATGGAAGCACGATGCTGTTGTCAGTGAAATGAATTAACTTTTTTGTGCTAATGAAGAACCAAGTCAGAAATTGCATAATGATGTCAAAATATATTGTGGAAAATATTATATATCTAACTTTTCTTTCTATCACACTGACATCACTGAGATTGTAAACACAGAAACAGGTTTCTAGGAGATGTTAGAATATAAGTGAAGGAAGAAATTGTCCTTTTTAATCTTCTTCTAAGAAATTCAGTTCTCTAGTCAAAACTCCAATAGAGTAAATTCCACTTGTGGTCACCCATACAATTCAAGACAACTGTGGAGAACCATTGTAGCAGCAATTCAATTATTTCCTTGATCTTATCAGAAATGTGTGTTAGATTTATCTTGATACTAAATTCCACTAAATTCTAAAATGCAGTAAAGAAATAGACGAGTCATATATTAATTTTAGTCAGTACTGTTTCTAGTTGTTCTGCCACTTGGAAAGTTAGAAAGCATCTTCTGTAGTGCATAGTTATTCCAAATTAATAGATCAACTCTGAAAAAAAATTAGTGGCATCATTTATCTATTCCTAGTTCCAATCCATATTGCAATACTTTATAGGGAATGCAATCACTTTTTTACTCCTGATTTGCTTTGAAAGGTGTATGGATACTAAAATTTCTTTTCTGTTTCTTAATGTTTTTCTTCTCACCTTATGATACTCAAAAGTAAGACAAATTTTTTCTCATTGTTTTCCATTTTCCCAACTTTCTGAATACTAGAGTAGATTTCTTTTGAGATGTGTTTTGAAAAAGGTTTACAAACCTGCCTTTAAAAGTCCATATTCTCAGAAGTTGCCTGTGATTTTTGGGGCTTGGCAGTTTCTGAACCCAGTTTAGATTTTCAAATGCTACTTGATTTTCAAATATTCAGATCATTCACAAAGTCTTTTGAAGCACAAACAAGGCTTTTGGTGTCCTTTAGGCTTATTCTCTCTGTTAAGTCCAAACTGATGTATTTGAGAAAACTCTTCTTTTTTTGAAGATATATCCTGTGAAGAAAATCAGTGATAAAACCAGAAAAAGCTCAGTCTTCAAGTGTTCCTGATTTGTTCAGAACTTCTTGTCTATTGGACAGTTCTCAGAAACCATAACTATCTATAAAATTCAACTAACATTGAAAATAAATACGGTAATATTATATTATATATATATAAA